>CM052710.1:67204593-67220104 GCA_028551405.1 Uromys caudimaculatus
ATGTAAATTAGAGAGAAATGGTCATACATGCCTCAGCGCCTGGAACTTCAGAGACTCTGAACATCAGTGAGAGGGGTTAAGTCTTCTGATAAAGAAAACACCCCAACTTTAAGTGATAAACAATACACTCTCAATGCCCTGGTACTGCAGTGCTTGAGTTAACAGAGCTTCCCCTTCCTCTATAATGGACTTAGAAAGAAGTCTGCAAAAGACTGAGGGGGAAACCCCATTTATCACAAGAGATACAGTTAGTAGTACAGGTTTAGGGTTTATAAAGTCCTGTCCAAGATAGGTTTCACGCACCTTGTTAATGGTTAAACTGTGTGATTAAACATAGACGGGAAATTATTTACTGGCCGTAATTCAGCTACTATGAGACAGAGCCCACCTCCAGAGCTCAGGGCTTGCTGCCAATCCTGCATCGGTCCAGCCCTTTCTGCAGTGCTCCTATCACATCACGATTCCTCAAGCTATAAATGAGGGGGTTGAGCATAGGAGTAAGGACTGTGTAGAAGATAGACACCATCTTGTCCTGGGCTGGGGTCCGGTATTGTCTTGGCCTCAGGTAGATGAACATGGCTGCTCCATAGAAGAAGGAGACAGCTGTCAGGTGGGAGGAACAGGTGGCCAGAGCCTTTTTCTGGGATTTAGCAGAGTGCATACGGAGTACCGTACCTAGGATGCGGGTATAGGATGCTACAATGATGGAGAAGGGAAACAGCAGCATGAAGACGCAGCAAACAAACACAACCTTCTCAAATAGGGATGTGTCCACACAGGCCAGCTTCAGCAAGGAGAGCACTTCACAGAAGAAGTGGTCCACCTCTCTCAAGCTACAATAGGGGAAGGTCATTACCACTACCATCTGCATCAGGCCATCTACTATCCCCAAGGCCCAAGAGCTCCCAACGATCTGCAGACAGACCTTCTGATTCATGAGGACAGGATAGTGAAGTGGGTGGCTAATGGCCACATAGCGATCATAAGCCATGAGTCCCAGCAAGAGCCCCTCAGACCCTACTAGACAGACAAAGAGGCCAATTTGTATGGTACAACCCACAAAAGAGATGGACTTCTCACCAGACAGGAAGTTGATTGCCATCTTTGGCACACTGGTACAGACCAACATGAGGTCCATGAGGGAGAGCTGACTGAGGAAGAAGTACATGGGGGTATGAAGTCGGGAGTCAGTGTAGATGAGGAGGATAAGGAGGACATTCCCACACAGTGCTGCTGTGAAGACCAGCATGACCACAGAGAAAAGAAGAAGATCTGTTGGACTGTAGGAGAAGATGCCCAAGAGGATAAAGTCATCTGTGGATGACTGGTTCAACCACATGGCCATGCTCAGCTGCGGTACCGGATCATCTGAAAACATAGACAAAGACATATTAATTGATACTTCTCTCCCTTGGGTCTCATCCCAGACTGGAACTTGCATTTGGAAAGAAAAACAGATACAATTGTATTTCTTTCTGGTGTTTATGAATATAACTCACTAAGCTGCAATTTTATCCCACATCCAGGAAAGAGCTCTCTCCCCCTTTCTTTCCTTTCATTAAAAAAAGAAAAATGAGGGAAGAGGAGGTGAGAGGAAAGGACTGGGGGGAAGGAGGGAGGGGAAGCTGTGACTGGGACATAAGGTAAATAAATAAATAAAACAAACAAAAAACTCTGTAACAAGCCCTTGACAGAGGAAGAGGATATGCTAATATATAAATAGAAAGGGGGAAATGAACCAAGTACTGGTAATAGGAATTTAAAAAAAAGAGAAAATGTCTGTGTGTGTGTGGGGGGGGGGTGCATGTGTTAGGGGGTGGGAGCAGGAAAGAGTCCAGCACTCACCTTTTGTCAGGTTTCCTGTAGAAAAATGACCCAGAAATTCAACACAGATACCCGGTGAAGGAACTACTACCAAAAGAATTTCATTGTCCTTTTCCTGTGCTTGCACTTACTAGGTGAAAGAGAACAGGAAGAAGCTGCTCTTCGCAGGTCTGATCTCTTTCCCCAGCTGTGCTAAACTCTCAGCCAGGCTGTGGGTGTTTATATCACAGTGTGTCTCAGATAAACAGCATCTCCTCATGAGGAGAAAGTTGACCAAATAATAACTATTTGACATGGTAGATATGCCATTTTCCACAATCTGATCATAATGTATTATGCACGTTAAATACTATACTCAATCCCATAAATAGGTATAATTATTATGCATAAAAGCAAAGGAATAGAGGAGGAGAAAGTCGACTGAGTTAGTATGATGGCAGTGATGGATCAGAACCAGCATCTAAGAACTGAAGGCCACTCACTGATGGCTGCCTGCCCCCCTCAACCATCTGCCTCTCACCTGCCTTGCAGAAATGCCTCCTATTGTCCACATAGGGGCTAAATACAAAGTCTGAGTAAGGAAGTCTCATGAGAGCCCACAAATGCCCGCTCTGCAACCAGAGTCCCCAAGCTTACAATTAAAGCCACTCAAAAAGGGAACTTCGAGACAATAGCAGGGGCAGGGCCAGTGGGGACAGATAGAAGAAAGCCACCCAGAATTTCTACTCTCTGGGCCAGCCAGGGCTCAGGAATATAGAAATTTAAGGTTAGTTTTTCATGTTCTATCACCTTATCCTTGTGATCCCTGGGAGCCATGGTAGGACCTCTGCGGTGCCTGCCCCCTCAGATCCTCTCTGCAACTGCAGTTCAAACTTGCCCTTTCTTTTCCATCACAAATCCAGCCTATGTCTACACTATGTGGAGAATTTGGTGAGATATCATACTGGAATATAATGTGAGCATTGCCAAGGTGTGGTGGTCCATACGGTAATCCCAGCACTTGGAAAGCTGAGGGAGGAGGATAGAAAGTTCAAGGCTAAACTAAGGTACTATCTTAGTCACTATCTATTTCTGTGAGGAGACACTATGACCAAGGCAAATCTTATAAAAGAAAGAATTGAATTGAGGACTGGCATACAGTTTCAGAGGTTTAGTCTATTATCATTATGACAGAGAGCACGGCAGCAGACAGACGTGGTGCTGGAGAAGGACCTGAGAGCTACATCAGGATCCAAAAGCAGAGGGAGAGGGAGAGGGAGAGGGAGAGGGAGAGAGAGAGAGAGAGAGAGAGAGAGAGAGAGAGAGAGAGAGAGAGCGAGCACAAGAGTGAGTGCCTATTTCTGGGAGTGCCTGGTTCTGGGGTGGGTTTTTGTTTGTTTGTTTGTTTGTTTGTTTTTGTTTTTGTTTTGTTTTTTTGAGACAGGGTTTCTCTGTGTAGCCCTGGCTGTCCTGGAACTCACTCTGTAGACTGGGCTGGCCTCCCACTCAGAAATCCGCCTGTCTCTGCCTCCCAAGTGCTGGGATTAAAGGCGTGCGCCACCACTGCCCGGCTGAGGTGGACTTTTGAAACCTCAAAGCTCACCTTCAGTGACACACTTCTTCCAGCAAGGCCACACCTAATCCTCCTTGGTGATTAAGCATCCAAATATATGATGCTATGAGGCCATTCTCCTTCAAACCACTGCAGGTACATAGCAAGACTCTGGGGGAGCAAAGGAAAAGAAAAGAAGACAAAAAGGTGTGCATTGAACACAAGCTTGGCCCTGAGGCATTTATAAACTACAGGAAAGAGAAGAACTGCAGCTATACTCACAAAACGATGTGCAGTATCTTTCCTTCATGCTAGAAAGGCCATTTCCAGAATATATATCACTATCTTCTCCACTTTCCATTTCAGAGAAGTTTTCTGCTCTTCTCTAGAGACAAGAAGGGTGACTTTGTAAGAGGTGGAAAAGCAAACACATTTGTGTCAAGAGCAGTGAGGAGAGGATGAATAAGTTCAGCATCTTGAGGGAAGATGACAGTGGGATCTTGATCAGAATGAAGAGCACAGCACTGCACCCAGAATGATGGAGAGGAGGAGGAAAGGAACAAGGCACCAGCCAGAGCAGCATTAAGGAAGGATGAGCTTCTCCTATATGGCAATCTACTTCCTGGTAACCCAAGAGAACCTGGGGACTGTTCATCATTGTACAGAACTGTGAACAGAACACCAAACAGATCTGACCCTTTGTCTCTGTGGGGACACTTTTAGAGACTCTATACTCACAGGGAACTGATGGGCATCTCTTCAAATGAGAAATTAAACCCAGGTGGAAGTATGGTGCAGATAAAATTGGGGACAAGTGGATTACTTCGCTGCAGAAGGGCTTAGCCTCCCATGAGCCTTCCATCTAACCATGGCCATGTTGAGGAAACATTCTATGAGGTTGTGGTCTGTCTACTTTCAAAAAGATATTACTGCAACATGGAGTCACAGTGTCGGGGATCAGACAACCAGAGCCTGAATCTGTGATATGCTTCAAGGAGCACTTACCCTGCTTCTCAGCACCATCACTAAATACACAAAATGCAAGCAGCACCAAAATACCAGGCAGGCTAGGCATAAGGGCTCCTTTTGTGGAAGTTGAATACATCAAATGTGATGATGTATTGCCGGATATTTGATCACACTGTGAGCCCCAAGATTGTGTTGCTTACTGGAAAAAACCTGTTTCTGGTTGTGGTGTGGCTCAGCCTTAGCACACACCTTTCATCCAAGAGCTTTCTGCTTGTTGTAAACAGGATTAAATAAAGTCAACCATAGGTCAAGAGACAAAACAAGCAACCAGTTGACAGGGAGTGACCATGGGAAAAAAAACAGAGAGTAAGATGGAGTCAGTAGGACAGATAGACACACACAAAGTAGAAGGGAGAGACATTCAGTTTGAGGATTTTGATGGTTCATGGAGAAGGAGAGCTTTCTTTTCCTTTTCGGACATAGGCTGAGGAAGAAGGTCAGCTGGGTGCTTTCTCTGACTCTCTGAGCTAGCAGGCTTTCACCCAAGCATCTGGCTCCCAAGTCTTTTTTGGTAAAATTGAAATGTTGAGATTTTTGTTAGAAACAACATTTGGGGCTCCAATATGTGGCATGACCACAAAGACAGAGAAATCATGTCAGTTTAAGACAAACTGAGAAGCCATCAGATTTGATAAGTCACCTGGAAAGTCCTCACGGAGAGATAAGAATGGGAAATCCCATAATGCAAGGCACCCTGTATAGTGCTACCTTAGATGGCCTGAAAATAGAAGCAGAAAATGAAAAGCTAATGACTTATCCTTAACTGGCTCAATACTAATTATGATTATTATTTTGATATTTTATATTTTATCCTTAATAGCCATAATGGCTTTCTGTACCCTCTGAAAGAAAAAAGCTTTAGAGATACATGGAAAAAGAAAAAAATATGAAAAATGGATTGATAAAAGCCTTAGAGGAAAAATTAGAGAGACATAAAAAAAATGAGAAAAATACTCAGATACAAAGGAATTTAGACAAGAATCTACAATACCACCCCTGATGAAACTAAAGAGGGGTGGCCCACAGTTGTTAGAAAACCAACTTAGTTTACCCAGTTACCACACAAGACCTACCAGGAGATGATAGACTCCTACAAGGTTAGGAAGAAGTTAGATGGAATCCTACAGACATATTAGACTTGAGGAGATCAAGGAAGCAGTAATTTCATATGTTATTAACTCACCCTATGTGAAGCACATACTAAATTCATGGGCAACTCAGAATGGAATTGTCCCCCAAGACTGGAAAGATTTGGCAACAGCAATATTGGAAGCTGGTCCTCAGTTACAGTGATGAACATGGTGGGAAGAGAAATCTAGGTCCACAGAACAATGAAATAGGGCTAGAGGTATTAATATTTCCAAAGGTTAATATGCTGAGTTACAAGGGCAGCTTGAAATTGATGATCACACCTAGGCACTCTGTTTTGTTTTGTTATTTTTTTTAAGAAGTTTTAAATACTTGGAACAAGGTTGAAGAATCAGGAAAGAGGTCTGAGTCATTTACTAAAATTATAGAAGTGTTCAAAAAAGCATTCACTGATTTTTTTGCAAAGACTGACTTCAGCTTCTTAACAGCAATATTAACTTTGCATTTTGCCACAAGCTGATTAAATATGCTCACAATATGTTTAAGTTTTCCTTATGCCATTATCTGTCTTAGTTTTACAGTTAGGTCCTTCTCCATACAGCTTTTCTATAAAGACCAGAAGCTAACAATTAACATCTTCCCACCAAACCATACCATTCCTTCCTTTTATGTAACCCCTTTTCTAAGGCAACGATGGATCTATCCAACTTATATTTCTCTTAAGAGCATAAAAATTTTTACTTGTTAACTTAACCTAGGAACTAACTTGTCCTGAGAATGAACTCTTTACTGTTGACCTTTAAGCCCTATCTCTTTAGGCCCTATCTTCTCTTACTAGGTTTTGAACTTTCCCTTCCTACAATGTATTGGCATGCTTAGGTCCTCAGAAGAAGTAGCTGACATTTCTGGGCTCTTTCCTCCTTCCTCATATATTCCTATCAATTTTTGAGACCAGGTAATAAGGAATCTTTTGAAAAGGTCTTGATCAATCATGTCTTCAACTAACCTTTTAAGTAAGCAGGAATCATAGCCCCATCTCCCAAGGGTTAATGCAGTCATTCCAGATACCATTCCTACTGGTCCTTGTCAAGTGGAAGAGAAGCTCCAAGGGCCTTGCCTGGAGGAGGTCATTCTCAGAACAATCATGCACCTTTCTCAGGAGATACAACTTGGTTCTCACAAATCAAGGACAGAACAGCTTCAGCTGATCAAACAAAAATTCAGGAAAGTCTCTCCCAAAGCAAAACAAAACAAAACAACAACAACAACAACATAAACAACCACCCAAATATTTTGGCAAACTGCTATAAATGATCTGAGACCAAAGCTAAAGATACAAATAAATGGCATTGCAATTAAAGATTTGGTGGTCACAAGAGCAGATGTAACAATAATTTCACCAAAATATTGGCATCCAGATTGGCTTCTTTAGGAGGTAAATATCACCTTTAAGGGTTGGAACATTATCTCAGGTAAAACAAAGTACAAAATAGGTCCAGTGTGTAGGAGCAGAAGACCAAATAGGAAAATGAAAGCCACATGCTTTAATTTATATAGCCATGAACTTATGGGGACGTGATTTGTTGCAGCAATGGAAAACAAAGATTAACATTCCTCCAATCGCAGAAACAAACCATAAAATAAAGAATGCTTCTCAGAAAAATATTAAAAAGTATTATCAAGAATAGCTACACACTGTCCATGTGGTCCATAAACAGAATATGATAGGTGTTGGCCTTTTAAAGGTACCAATCACCCTACCTTTAAAATGGTTAGCTGACAAACCCAAATGGGTACAACAATGGTCTATGACAAAAGAAAAATTGCAGGTACTAAAACAGCTGGTACAGGAGCAACTAAATGCTCAACACATTGAAGAATTTACTAGCTCATGGAATTCCCTTGTGCTTGTTATAAAAAGAAAATCAGGAAAATGGAGGATGTTAACAGATTTAAGAACCATAAATAAGATGATTCAGCCAATGGGCTCTTTACATCTTGGAATCCCATTGCCTTCCCATTACCTAAGTCATGGTCTATGATAATAATTGATTTTAAAGATTGCATTTTCACAGTCCCTTTGCATAAGCATGATAGGGAAATGTTTTCTTTCTTAGTACCTACTTATAATAATGGTTGAGCAATAAAGATATCATTGTAAAGTCTTACCACAAGAAAAGTTAAACAGTCCTACCTTGTGCTAGTATTTTGTACAATTGGCATTTGAAATAATTCACAACAGTTTCCTCCATCTAAAATTATAAAAATTTATTATTATATTAAATTGATTGATTATTATGTGTTTGATTCAGATTCAAATATCTTAGAAAAATATGTTTGATGAAGTAAAGAAAATTTTGCCTTGCTGGGGATTAAAAATTGCTCCTGGAAACATACAAACAAACAAAGAGGAAATCCTATCAATTATCTAAGATAAAGGATAGGTTTATAAAAAATTCAGCAGCAGAAAGTATAAATCAGGAGAGATCAATTACAAGCTATCAATGATTTTCAAAAATTGCTGGGAGATATTAACTGGCTATGGCCCACAACTGGGTTAAGTGATCAAGAGCTAAGTAACTTATTTCAAACCTTACAAGATGATTAGAACTTAAATGTCCAAAAAAGTTCCATGTATTTGCCTGAGAATTTCATGAAGTCATTGTTTTTAATAGCTGAGTAGTATTTCATTGTGTAAATGTACTACATTTTCTATATCCATTACTCTGTTGAGGGACATTTGGGTTGTTTCCAGCTTCTGGCTATTATAAATATAGCTGCTATGAACATAGTGGAGCATGTGTCTTTATTACATGTTGGAATGAGGTAACTCAGTCACAAAAGAATGAACACGGTATGTACTCACTGATTAGTAGATATTAGCCCAAAGTTTCAGAATACCCAAGATTCATTTCACAGCAACCACACACAATCAACCATTGGACTGAGCGTGGGGTCCCAGCTGGAGGAGTTGGAGAAGGGACCGAAGGAGCTGAGGGAGTTTGCAGCCCCATGGAGGGAGCAACAGTGTCAACTGGCCTGACCCCTCTGTGCTCCCAGAGATTGGACCACCAACCAAAGAATACACATGGAGGGACACATGGTTTGGGCCACATATGTGGTAGAGGAGGGACTTGATGGCTATCAGGGGGAGAAGAGGCCCTTGGGCCTGGGGGTGTTAGATACCCCAGTATAGGTAAATGCCAGGGAGGGAAGACTGGAGTGGGTGGGTGGGTGGGGGAATACCCTCATGGAGGCAGGGGGAGGAGGGAGAGGCTAGGCAGTTTAAAGGGGAGACCTGGAAAGGGGAAAACATTTGAAATGTAAATGAAGTATAAAAAAAAGATAAAAAAAATAGTCAAAAACAAAACCAAAAAACTATCAGCTGATGCTGAGAAAGAATTGGTTCTGGTAGAAATGAAATTATGCACATGTGGATTGTTTGAATGCAAAACTGGATTGTATTTTGATTATTTTGCCCTCTACTCATTCTCCCACAGGAATTCTTATGCAGAGAAAAGATAATATCTTAGAATGGATGTCTTAGCACACAAACAGAGTAAAAAACCTAAAGACCTATATAGAAAAGGTTTCTGGATTGATTCTGAAAGGAAAAATGAGACTTCATCAATTACCAGAAATAGATCCAGCAGAAATTGTGGTACCTTTTACTAATGCTGAAATTGCCTCATTATGGGCAGAAAAATGAACATTGGCAAAGAACTTGCAGTAAATTTTTTGGGAGAGATCAACAACAAATATCCCCCAAACAAGAGACTTCAGTTTATCAAAACAATTAATTGGATTCTCCACCATAGAGTAAAAGGGAAAACAATTTGTTGGGCACCTACATTCTGTAATGATGCAAATAAATCAGGAAAGGCAGGAAAAATAAAGTATCTCAGAGCTCTTATGATTCAGTTAAAAAATTCAGAGCTGTATGCAGTTATTATGGTATTATATGATTTTCCTAGATCTCTCAATGTAGTTACTGATTCTCAATATGCAGAAAGAGTTGTTTTACATATTGAAATCACAGATCTTATTCCAAATGATTCATAATTAAATTTGTTATTTATTCAACTACAACAAGTAATTAGAAATAGAAATCACCCATTGTATATCACACATATCAGTCCTATATGGGTCAACAAGGCCCTCTAGCACAAGGTAATAATAAAATCGATCAATTATCAATAGGAAATGTGCCAGAAGCCTCAGATTTTCATTTTAAAAAACATTGTTAACATCATAGGTTTGAAGAACAATTTTTCTAGCACTTGGCAAAGAGCCAAGAAAATTATAAGTCTATGTCCTACTTGTTCTTTGTATAATCAAACTCCATTACCTGCACAAAGTAACCAAATGGCACCCAAAGAAACGAAAGCTGACAAATGAATGTGTTTCATCTTTTAGAGTTTGGAAAATTAAAGTATGTGCACCACACCATAGACACATATTCAGGAGTTCAACTGGCAACTGACTTATGTTCTGAAAAAGCTGATTCTGTAATTACACATTAATTAGAAGCTATGGCTATTATGGGGTGCCTGTACAAATTAAAACTGACAATGCTCTAGCATGTGTCTCTAGTAAAAATGAAACTTTTTTTTGCATATTACAACATAAAGCATATTACAGGTATACCTACAATCCTAGGACAAACAGTTATAGAAAGATCTAACCTCACTTTAAAAGACATGCTTAATCAACAGAAAGAGGTAACAGAAAGATCTCAGAGATAGATTATACAGGGCTTTATTATCTTTACATTTTAAAATGCAAATGAGAAAGGAACAACAGCTTCAGAGAGACATTGGATAGTAGAAAAAATCCTGCTGAATTAAATCAGCCTGTATATTTTAAAGATGTATTGACCTCAGAATGGAAACCAGTCTGTATGTTATGTTAGGGAAGAGGTTTTGTCTTTGTTTCCACAGGAGAAGAAACACTGTGGATACCCTTAAGATTGATAAAGATTAGATTGAATAGGAGAGACTTCCTCAGCAAGGAGAGGTGACCATAAGACAGCTTTGTTATTCAGTCTAAACTACAACTATAAAGACTAACAAATTCCTTGAATCATAATTTACCAAAGACACACTTACCTTACTGGCATGAAATGAAAAATGGGTTTTCCTAAACCACATGTCTTAATGCCATGTTAGGATGTTAGACTATAGATTGCTATGTTTCTTGGTATCAACTTTTGAGTTTTCTTCTTAAATAAAAAGGATATTTTTGCTGTTTGGTATTAAAAACACAGTTAAGAGATTCATAATGTTTTAAGTAAATTCAAAGGGTTCCTACAGTTCAAACTTGCTTTCTAAATTTCTAGGAATTGGAGTGGTTTGGAGGTAAGATAAAATATTTGCTCAGGATGGTATTTGTCTGTGTCTTTAATCCCAGAAGAGATAGTCAGATGTCTATAAGTTAGTTTTGTTTTTTGTTTTTTGTTTTTAAATCCTAGCATTATAGTGAACAAGGTGGTGTGGTGCATGCCTTTAATCTCACCACTCAGGGACAAAACTCAGATACAGTTCCTAACTGGTATGTTTGCACGCTAGAGAAATCACATACCATAATTATAGATTATTATAAAAACACTGTACATGGTTTTAGAAAGGTATCTAATTTCCACTGGGGACAAAAAGAGCAAACTTTTGCAACTGATGATAAGCTCATCTCCATGTGTGCAACCCTGACCAATATTGAATCAGATGATGCCCTAATTATGGTATTATATTTGTTGGTGTATTGGCAACTGGGGAGCAAAAGGATTCCACCAACATTTGTCTGTTGGCTTCTATTAATGCTGTTTATATACATAGAATAAACATTCTGTCTTTGAGAAACAAATCTGGACATTTTAGGAATCATGGAAAACCTTATACTCAGTCACTGCCAACCTCCATATAGTCGTAAGCAAGCTCCTTACAATGATAGATTGGATCCATTTGAAGGTAGAGCCCTTTGCATGCTTGGCTATGGAAGAAAAGGTATTGTTGAAGTCTATGACACCAGCATAGCTATAGCCATTATGTCCCAAGCCGGCCTGAAGTGGAAATTTCTGGTTTCTTTAAAAACTCAGTTGTGTCATGACATGCTTTTATGGGAGCTGTCTTGTGAGAGGGCATGTGATGTTTTGCTGAAAACAGACACTTGAGAGGTCACATGATATTTAGAAAGAATAAAAGTAGAATCCCACAGACAGTGAGAGGATATTTTTGCATTGCTATGCCATGCAATGCTTTTCTGGTTTTCACCGGTCTTCACTGTTCTTCACTTCATAGAGAGAAATGTGCCAAAGAACATCTGGTGGTATTCTGGCTGATTCTGGCCACTTCTGCTGACTCATGTCAATTCGGAGGAGCCTTGGTGTGTTTGTTGGATTGTGCTGCCTTATGCTGATTCATGTTTGGTGTTTGCTATTGGACTGGAATGCTGGTATCCTGACAATGAAGAGTGGGATCACCCCAAGGAACTACCTCTCAACAGGACCACAAACCCCTTTTCCTATTAACCTTCCTACCTTTGGTTGGTAGGTAATAACCCTGAATGAAGTAGGTTTTGAAAAATCCAAGCCTACACCTGCCAGTCATTTCATATTTTTACTGACACAGAAAAATAGCTTGCTCTATGCTCTGAGGTTTTTAATCTTAAGAAATTCCATAACCATAATCTCCGCTTAGGACCACTCAGAATAAAGATCATTTAGAACTGTTCTGTCTAGCTAGCCAAAATGGCTTGAGTCAGAGCAGAGCACTGGGCAGTAACTCTGCACCTGTACATGAGCTCATTTTGACTTTTGCCATATAAACTGGCCCTTAGAAACATTCAGGGCCTCAGTCAGCTTCTGAGTCTGGTCTGTGGCCCTGAAAGATCAGTCTTGGGGTGTGTATCCAATAAACCAGACCTGTTTAACTGAGATCAATGTCTGAGTGGTTTGTGTGGCGATTTTTAGGCCTCAATAGTATTACAATGGAACAGGTACCTATCTGAATTCCTCCATGACCAGGATATGGTTGCAGAGGGGTCTGTGCTGTCTCACATTAAGGAAATAGCTCAGTTGCCTATAATCTCCATCCCTAAACCACTCACCCCTTCCCCAAAAGAGACACCTACTGAACTGTGGGGACCAACAGAATGGTCACAATATTTAGCTAATGCATTGTTTACTGATGGTTCATCAATAACTGATGGAACCAAAACTAATGGAAAGCTGCAGCCTGCAGACCAGGGGATGGAATGGCCAGTACTGAGGAAGGAATCACAAAATCAACACAGCCCTATTGGCTATAAGACAGACAACTAGAAAAGCAAAAGCAAAATCCTTATCTTCTCCAATTCATGGTATATATGCATGGTATGGTCATCAAAATGGAAAACTACTAACTGGCAGTTAAATGGCAAAGGTCATGGGAGGCATGACTGCAAATGTCAGAATCTATAAAGACTTAGCAAAGACACCAAATTTTATGTCACTCATACAGGCATGCAGACAAAATGTCTGAAAATAATGAAATAGACAAATTAACATCATGCTAATTAAGACTATAAAAATAAGATTTTCCAGGGAACAAATTCAGAATAAATAAGCAGGAATGATAAATTACACATTTGAAAAACTTGAAAGTTTACTAAAAAAATAAGGGGAATGGAGAACCAAATCAAACCAGGACAACCCTGTGAGAATAACTGTTATAAGGGATCGATAGTCAGGTGACACATAGTAATTAATTCACACACAGTTTAGTTTCAAATTTTCAAAAGAGTTTTTAAAATTTTAATTGAAAGATAATACATTTCAGTAGCCCCAAATCATTTTGCCCTAGGAAAGGTATAACCTGCCAAAAAAGACAACCCCCTGCCCCTTGAGTTAGGGTTGGGGCAGGCTTTTGCTTTTATCTTTCCAGGAGAATAAAAGCATCCAACTAAGTAATCTAGAGACCACTGGACAAGTGAATTATCTGAAGATTGAGCTCAGATCATTGAGAGAATATGCCCCAAGTAAAAGAGTCAATTGATCGAGTGGGATCACACACCCCCAGCTTGTCTCTGCTGCCCCTCTACAGATATAAGGGGCAAATGGTCTTTATGTGGTCCAAATTCAATTATAAATGAAAACTGGCTTTGGGGTGGGAGCGTGGCTCTCTCTTCCTCTGAACGAATGCATAATTGTTAAAGGACAATCCAAAATCTCTGTCTCGTATCAGGAAAGCCACCTGGTATGGGAAAGTGGAACACAAAAAATAAGGGATTATCCTATTGTCTGGAATATCATAATCTTTTGGTTTTCATTTGACTCTCTTAAACTTTCTTAAGGTTTGATTATTATCTTAAAATCTATAATATTATTATGTATAGATAAGCTTTCTGTGGTGATGCTAGTCGTCATACAGAATATTAATTCTAGAAATAAGCTTCATCTTGCTTGCTGCGCATGGTTTCAGGTTTGAGTCTAAAACAGGGAACTAGGGACAAAGTTTGTGTATTTTGGATGTATTTAAAAGATTGTGGTCCTCACGCCTTTCTGAGATCTGCTGAATATGGCATTTTGAATGTTTATGTTTTCTACCGTTCCTAACAGTAACCTTTGAAGTCTCCAAGAAGATGGTGGGGCCCTGCAACGACCAATCCACCTGGATTGCTGTAACGCTAACCACTTGGTGAAACTGCCCCATGCCTCTTCGGCCACAAGAACAGTCACCAGAACAGAACAGCGGACACTGTTGGGTTGACTGCTGTGTTCTACCTAGCCAGGACTGCCACTAAGCTGACAAACACCACCCAAAGATCAGCTTCAGACTACAAACTGCTCAGGACATTCAAATTTTTGTGTTCATATGAGACTGACACAAACATTTTACAGAATTTTGAACTCAAATATTTAATCCTAAGAATGCCAAATACAACCAAGCTGGACATTGTGAAAAGCTTTGCAGAAATAGCTTCATTATTGTAAATAGTTTTACTATGTTAGGGTTAAAGTCTTCCCTTTTAATTTAGACAAAAAGAGAGAAATGCTGCAGGATATTTGACAACACTGTGAACCCCAAGATTGTGTTTTTACTGGAAAAACTGTTTCTAGTTTTGGTGGGCTCTATCCTAGCACACACCTTTAATCCAAGAGCTTTCTGTTTGTTGTAAACAAGATTAAATAAAATGAACCATAGGCCAAGAGGCAGAGCAAGCAACCGGTTGACAGGGAGTCAACACTGGAAAAACCCATGGAGAGTAAGGGGGAGTCAGGAGGACAGATAGAGGGAAGTTCAGGAGGGAGGACTTCCAGTTCCGAGGGTTTCGAGATGGTGCTCAGAGAAAGAGAGCTTCCTTTTCCTCTTGGGCCATCTGCTGAGGAGGAAGGTCAGCTGGGTGCTTTCTCTGACTCTCTGAGCTAGCAGGTTTTCACCCCACCATCTGGCTTCTGAGTCTCTATTGGTAAAAATCGAATGATCAAAGTTTTGTTAAAAACAGCAATGATGTGATCGTTTGTGTCTCCGGCTGAACCATCTTCATAGCTGGTGTCACCGAGCACTGCTGCTTGGTTGGTGTGTTACCTGGAGAATCTTTCTGTCCTGGGCAAGAGGAACTGGAAGAGCAGTGAGCGTTTTAAAAAGGGCTGACTGAATACAGCAGCTGAGACTGCCTAATGATACCAGTTTCTTTATTTGAATAAATAAATATTTTTTCATAAAATATATTCTGATCACATTTTTCCCTCCCCCAACTCCTCCCAGATTCTCTCTACATCTCCATCAACCCAAATCCACACCATTTCTCTCTTTCATTAGAAAACAAACAGGCATTTAAAATAAACAAACAAATACACTGGAACAAGAAAAACAAACAGGCAAGAGCCAAAGAAACAGCATCAGAAACACAAGCAGAGGCAGAGACATACACACTCATGTACATGGGCATCCCATAAAAACACAAAATTCAACACACACACACACACACACATACACACACACACACACACACACACACACACACACACACACACACACACACACACACACACACACACACACA
>CM052710.1:67220604-67259760 GCA_028551405.1 Uromys caudimaculatus
TCCTTATGTTCTTACCCTTGCCTTTTGCCATCTTGTTGACTCTGATGTTAGCTGATCTTACTCTTTCCGGTTGTGGCTTGCCCCTCCTGCAGATCTCTGTGTCAGTACTCCTTGAAGACCAGCTCTCTCTTAGATGTGTTTGGGTTTGGGGAGCTGTCCCTCAGGGTCCGCTCTGGGGTGCAGAATGGAATCAGAAGGATCTTGTCCCCAGCTGTCCCTTGGTTCCTATGCCCCAAAGGTTCTGTAAAGGTCTCTCTTGATCCGGAAGTGGTGGTTTTGCCTGTGCTCAAAGGTGTGTCAGCACTTCTGGGATTCCCTGTTCACGTGGAGCCTTGTGGCCCAGGCTGAGGTCCCCAGGCACCAGTGTAAATCGGAAAGTTCACAGTTTTTCTGTACCTGGGTTCTCAGACCCCGGATCCCGGCAGATCCGGGCGGGTCTGGGCGAGAGGTGCTGCTCTCCTCAACCCCACCCACGGCCCTTCCAAGTTCCTGGGAGGTTACCTTTCTACGGTGCTCGTTGGCTACCGACTCCTAGCGTCCCAGGCAGAGGTTTCCGCCTGCGAGTCAAGAATTTTATTAATATTTTTGCATAGATATTCATAAGGGAAATTAATCTTAAGTTCTCTTCTTTGTTGGGTCTTAGTGAGGCTTTGGTATCAGTGTAACTGTGGCTTCATAGAATCAATTGGGTAGTGTTCCTTCTGCTTCTGTTTTTTGCAATAGTTTGAAGAGTATTGGTTTTAGGTTTTCTTTGAAGGTCTGATAGAATTGTGCACTAAACCCATGTGGTCCTGGGCTTCTTTTGGCCGGGAGACTTTTAATCACTCCCTCTATTTCTTTAGGGGTATGGTATTGTTTAGATGGTTTATCTGATCCTGACTTAACTTTGGTATTTGGTATCTGTCTAGAAAATTGTCCATTTCATCCAGACTTTCCAGTTTTGTTGAGTATATGCTTTTGTAGTAGGATTGATGGTATTTTGTATTTCCTCAATTTGTTTTTATATTTCCCTTTTCATTTTTTGTTTTGTTTATTTGAATACTGTGTCTGTTCCCTTTGGTTAGTCTGGCTAAGGGTTTATCTATCTTGTTGATTTTCTCAAAGAACCAGCTCCTGGTTTTATTGATTCTTTGTATAGTTCTTTTTGTTTCTACTTGGTGAATTTCAGCTCCAAGTTTGATTATTTCCTCCCTTCTACTCCTCTTGGGTGTATTTGCTTCTTTTTGTTCTAGAGCTTTCAGTTGTGGTATTAAGCTGCTAGTGTATGCTACCTACAGTTTCTTTTTAGAGGCCCTCAAAGTTATGAGTTTTCCTCTTAACACTGCTTTCACTATGTCCCATAAGTTTGGGTGTGTTGTACCTTCATTATCATCAAATTCTAAAAAGTCTTTAATTTCTTTATTTCTTCCTTGACTAAGGTATCATTGAGTAGAGCGTTGTTCAGTTTCCATGTGTATGTGGGCTTTCTCTTCTTTTTGTTGCTATTGAAGACCAGCCTTAATCTGATCTGATAGGAGGCATGGGATTATTTCAATCTTCTTATATCTGTTGAGGTCTGTTTTGTGACTGATTATATGGTCAGTTTTGGAGAAGGTACCATGAGTTGCTGAGAAGAAGGTATATTCTTTTGATTTAGGATGAAATGTTCTATAGATATCTGTTAAATACATTTGGTCCATAACTACTGTTAGTTTCACTGTGTCTCTGTGTAGTTTGTGTTTCCATAATTGGTTCACTGATGAGAGTGGGGTGTTGACGTCTCCCACTATTATTGTGTGAGGTGCAATGTGTGCTTTGAGCTTTAGTAAAGTTTCTTTTATGGATGTGGGTGCCCTTGCATTTGAAGCATAGTTGTTCAGAATTGAGAGTTCTTCTTGGTAGATTTTTCCTTTGATGAGTATGAAGTGTCCTTCCTTATCTTTTTTGAAGACTTTTGGTTGAAAGTCGATTTTATCCTGTATTAGAATGGCTACTCCAGCTTGTTTTTGGGGACCATTTGGTTCAAAAATTGTTTTCCAGCACTTTACTCTGAGGTGGTGTTTGTCTTTGATACTAAGATGCATTTCCTGTATGCAGCAAAATGCTAGGTCCTGTTTACATATCCAGTCTGTTAATCTATGTTTTTTTATTGGGGAGTTTAGTTCATTTGCTGTAGAGTGGCTCATAGCTCATTCATCTGAGTTCAGTGCTCTGCAGGGTCATTCAAGGATAGACATAAACCAACTGAGGCAGGCAATGGTTAAATTCTATGTGAATATGAATGGACTCTATGTGACTATGTATGGACAGAAGATGGGGCAAGATAGTGGGGTGTAGACTCAAGAGGTTTCCAGCCATTTCTGTTTCTGTCTTTCAAAATCCAGAGAACTTGTATCAAGTTTCCTGTTTCTTCAGTCAATTCTGGCCACCCTGAGACTGCCTCATTCTGTTTTCCTGGCAACATATCATGAGCATTACCCCTCTTGATATTGTCTTTCCTTGTGGTCCACCATGTTATTTTGTTTAAATACTTACTTAATTAATTAATTAGAGCTTTGCAGTTGTTGTTCTTATAAGTGCTGAGAGAGTAGAACTTGCAGCCTCACACATGCTGGGTAATTTCTCTACCATAGAGCCACCTCCACAGCCCCACAGTGTTGCTATGTAACTAGGTAACACACTTACTTGCTAAACCTACAAGAATACCATGTGGGAACCTGTGTAAGAAAGCTGTGAACTGCCAGGCAGTGGTGGCACACGCCTTTAATCCCAGCACTTGGGATGCAGAGGCAGGAGGATCTCTGAGTTTGAGGCCAGCCTGGTCTACAGAGTGAGTTCCAGGACAGCAAGGCCTACACAGAGAAATCCTGTCTCGAAAAACCAAAAAAAAAAAAAAAAAAAAAAGAAAGAAAGAAAGAAAGAAAGAAAGAAAGAAAGAAAGAAAGAAAGAAAGAAAGCTGTGATTGAACTATGGGTGTGGCAGAGTAGAGAATGTTCTTTCCACAAGGGACTCTTCTAGAAAGAGTTACAGGAATTTTGATAAGTGAAGACACTTGAGAACAAGGACATGAAGAGAATTCCCTGGCTTGTTCACCTTGTCTCTGGAAAAAGCAAAAGCCCAAGGGTGGCTATTCTTGGCTCATTTCACAAGAGCAAAGATAAGGTATAGCACCAGGTGCTCTCCCTCTCTGTTCTTGGATGTTCTGAAGCCAACTGTAAATCTCATTTCATGTTTTGCTTTAATAATAAAAACGAAACGTGCTTTGTTTCCAGTATTCCTGAGCTCAAATTCCTGGAGTTCCTGGATGCCCCGATGTTGTTGCAATATCCTTCAGTCCACAGAGACTTTGACTTGCTGGCCATGGGGCAAGTCAACGATACTGACTTGCAGTTTGGTAGTAGGGGTGGAAGTCAGATGGTGCTGGATGGCGAGGGATTGGTTTGCTTACCCCTCTTTCCTACAATAGCTGCCTTTAGTCTCCATCCATAGCTGAAGCTGGGGTCTCCCTTTGCTTGTCATTGCCAGTTTGTCAGTGGAAGAAGTGACTATCTTCAACAGTGCAGAGGAGGGGCAAGTACAAGATCAAAAGATTATTTCTACCTTCTGAGAATTCCGTCTACTATAGACTATAATCACCCAAGCCCCATTATCTGTTTCCACACATATGTACAGGGGGGACTAACCCTCAACCCTGCTAGCACCCACGCCAGCACTCACCCTGTCTTAGTTAGGGTTTCTGCTGATGCGATAACACCATGACCAAAGGCAACCTGGGGAGGAAAGGGTCTATTTCGCCTTATAGTTCCACATCATCGAGAGAAGCCAGGGTAGGGACTCAAGGCAGCAACATGGAGGAAAGAACGGAAGCAGGAGCCATTAAGGAGTGCGACCCACTGGCTTGTTCCCTCCTGGATTGCTCGATCTGCTTTTTATAGCACCGAGGACCACTAGCCCAGGGGAGGCATTATCTATCATGAGCTGGACTGTCCTATATTAATCATTAATTTAAAAATGCGTGACAGGAATTGTGAGGTATGCCTTCAATCCCAGTACTCAGGAGGCAGAGGAGGGAGATCTCTGTGAGTTCGAGGTCAATCTGGTGTACATAGTGAGTTCGAAGACAGTCAGAGCTATGTAGAGACACACCATCTCAAAAACAACACCAAAGGGGGAAAAAAAAAGAAAAAAAAAAAGAAAAAGAAAAAATGCTTTATAGACTTGCCTACTGGCCAGTCTTATGGAGGTATTTTCTCAAGTGTGGTTCCCTCTTTTCAAATGATTCTAGCTTGTGTCAAGTCCACATAACACTAGTCAGAATACACCACTCCCCTAGAGCTAGCTTCAGCATTTCTGACTTTTCTTTGGTCTTGTCTTTGAACACTGCTTGGCTGATAGAAGTAACTAGCGATCAATTAATGTTTAGAATGAGAGATTCCATGATCAGAAACCTTGACCCACTTCTGTATGTGCCACACATACCCCCTGTGGGTCACACACAGCTTGAAACGCCAAAGACCCTGCTTTCAAAATTGATAGTAGGAGCAAAAGCAAAGTAAATAACTTCAGGGGTCATAGTACAACTGTGTCTGTTTTCTTTCTATGGCACTGCAGTGGCCTCCTGTGGAATGTGGAAAGTAAACAACTTCAGAATGCCTAGCACACTGTGTCTCTTGGTTGCCCCTTTCCTCATGTGTTTGACAATGTTTTTCTGGTATAACTTTGATTATTAACAATTTACCACAGCATGTCATTATTCCAAGGAAGTGCAGGATTTGTGTCACACACCTACACATGTTAAATGCAGAGTTCTGTGACTGGCTATGTGTACTGGGTTATCTGTCACATGGGAATACATACCTATCACACACATAGACACATATACCAGCTCATAGACATATACACATGTACAGGCCCAGCATGTGTATACATGAATGAAGACACAGCTTTGTCCTTGATCCAAGATGATGAGATCACTCACCATTTGCTTTGTAACTAAAGAGAGAACCATAGTGTCCTTCTCAGGGACATTGCAGGTGCCTTTGCTCTGAATTATGCAGATTTGGTTTCTCCCGGACATTGAGACCTCCAGCTCATTCATGATTCTCTTGTCCCACTGTAACATGGGAGCCCCATGATGCTGAGAAATACTCTCCACTGGTCTCCTGCTATCATAGTGATAAAGGTAGATGGTGTCCTTTCTCCTCTTTTCATTATGGTGAAACCATGACACATTGCCGTATAATTGAGTCATGGCTCCAGTTATCTGGAAGCCAGGCACTATACCCCAACATTTCAACTTTCAGAACTAAATTTTGACTCCCATACAGAAACCAAGAAAGAGATGTAGTTGGTTCTCACACAAGAATCCACAAAGTATGTGAAAGTCTGCGTATGGGAGGAGACAGAATCACTGCAAGCCTTCAGATAATCAGAAATAGGATCTCTAGACCATGGTATCAACTGCCCACTATCTGTACTTACTCAGCCAATCAAAACGAGAATAAACTCAAATCACACAGAGCTGGAAAAAAAATGACACAGTTTGAATTAACAGGAGCATATAATCTATTCTTCATATCTAATTACATGTGTTAAAATTATGCAGAAACACTGTCAATAGAACCCAAACCATCCATGTTCAGAGACAGACTTCACCAAGGACAGAACATGCCAGCAGCTTCTTTTCCCAACATGGCAGCAAAGTCTTTCCTCCATGGTGATAAATGTTAAAAACAACAAAATCCTGTGAGGGATTATCTTGTTGCATCAACTGATGTTGTCAGAAAACCTATCTTCACTTTGTGCCAGACTATGCTCTCATCAGGGAATCCCGAGATGCATAAAATGAGAAAGGAAACTGAGTCTTAGGAAGAAACCACTGCTCTCTTTCCTGAGTGGTTGGGATGCGACCAGCCACTTCAGCCAGGATGGACTACATGCTGAACTGTGAGCCTGTATAAACCCTTTGATCCTTCACTTGTATTTTATTACAGGTTATTTTTATCACTGCAACAGTGTGACTTTACATAGCATCTTGTCTAGGCCATAGTACTCAGGTATTTAGTTGATCCCTTGGGTAGATATTATCATAAAGGTATTTTTTACAAAAAGATTAAATTTGAAATCAGAGGCTTTGAATATATCAGATGACCTTCCATCCTGTGAATGCACCCATCAATCAATTCAAAATCTTACAGTGAAGAAAAACCAGATATTCCTTAAGAAAAATAAGAGAGAGATTTTTTTTCCTTCATGTTATTTGGACTCAGGTTTCAGGATTGACTCTTTCCAGGCTTGCTAGCCTGACATGAAGCTATGCTTGCCAGATATGAAACACAACAGTGTGAGTCAATTCAAGAGGAGAGAGGAGAATTGGGGGGGGGGGTAGACAAAGGCAGAGGAAGAAAGGAAGAAGGAGGAAGAGAGGGGAAAAGAGCTGAGCATGGTTAGGTTAATTCCTAGTTTATTGTTTAGAGGCTATTGTGAATGAGAGAGGGTTTCCACAATTTCATTTCCAGTGTGCTTGTTGTTGGCATATAAAAAGGCTATTGATCCTTTAAAGCTAATTTTGTGTCCTGTGACTTCGCAGAAAGTGTTTATCAAGAAGTTTTCTGGTGGAGATTTTGGGATCTCTTATGTATATCATACTATCTATAAATAGGAATCATTTGACTTTTCCTATTTGTGTCCCTTTAATTCCCTTCTCTTGTCTTATTGCTCTGGCTAGTACTTCAAGCATTCTATTGAAAATGAGCAGCGATAGTAGGCAGCTCTGTCTTGTTCCCAGCTTAATGGGGTTGCTTTCAGTTTTTCCCCAGTTAGGATGATGCTGGCTGTGGGTTTGTTATATGTAGCCTTTATTGTGTTGAGGCATGTTCTCTTAATTCTGTCTATTTCTAGGAAAAAAAAAATTGAGGCAGCTTCTCTTTTTGTAGCCTTGGATGTCCCAGAACTTACTTTGTAGAACAGGCTGGTCTCAAATTCATAGAAATCTGCCCATTTTTGCCTCTCAAGTGTTGAAATTAAAGATCTGCTTCACCATGCCTGGCTTCACTAGGATTTTCATTATGAAGGCATTTTGCAAAGGCTTTTTTTTTTTTCATTGAGATGATCAGGTGAGTTTTGTCTTCAAATACATACATGTGATATAGTATACTTGTTGAGTTATATATGTTGGACCATCTCTGTATCTCTCAGAGAAAGCCAATGTTATCATGGTGGATGATCTTTTTGAGATATGCCTGTATTTAGTTTTTTTAATTGGAGATTTTTGCAGCTATTTTAATCAGTGATCTTACTATTCTGAAATTTCAAACTGGCTTGATTTTGTGTAGGTCCTGTTGGAGTAACCACAGCTATGCTGAGCTCCTATGTACACTAGCCATGCCAAGCCCAAAGGACAGCATTTCACACTACTCCATATTCTCCAGGTCTTACCGTTTTTCTTCCATCTCTTCTGTGATGTTGCCCAGGTCTTGAGGTGAAAGGAAGATGGATAGATATGTTCCAGTCCACGGCCAACCTCCAGTCACTTTTTCTCAGTACTTTGTGGAGTGATGACTCTTTGCAGTAACCACCACCCACTAGAATAAGAAGATTCTCTGCCTAAGGTTGAGAGCAGCACACACTTATATATATGAACATAAATGCTTAGAAGGCAGTTTGGCAAGATGGCTATTTAGGGAAACAACACCAGTAGGCCATCCCTTGGGCCAATGAGTTCTCTAACCTGGTATAAGTTCCCTCTGTGGAGCAGGCTTCAAATCTAATTGAGAGCTGTTGGTTACTTCCATACCCAGTATTGGCACCATTGTGTCCGTGGGCACATCTCGCCTGATAGGTTGGTATTCTAGTCTGCAGGGCCCAGGCAGTTTTCTTTAGAAAGATACGATATCCTAGAGTCTTTGGAGAGCTGAAACCTGGAGAACAAACTCAGGTGACAGAGGCTTGTGGCTGTGAGTGTAAAGAGATAGATGTTCACGGCATTAAGGAAGGGTTGGTGACGGTTGAGGAACTTATCCTCTCTACCCCTCCTTCAATAGCTATCTCTCTCTAGGTCTGTATGCTCCCACATATCCAGGGAGCCCACTCAGGTTTCTCCACAGCCTAGCAGCTGGTCCCTTTCATTCCTCTCAAGCTCTACTATCACCTTTGCTTGTGTTGCCTTTGTACTCACTGTGAAAGCAGCAAGGGCTCCAGACCCCTGCAAACATCTCACAGAGACCACCACCCCTTGCAAACGTCTACCTAATGGAGCCCCCCCTCTCCACAAATGTCAGCCTAATGAAGATCTCCCTCAGACATCTACCTCATGGAGACCCCTGACCCTCGCAAACGTCTACCTCATGGAGTAACTGCTAGGCACTTGTGGGAAACACACAATTCTATCATCATGTGTGATCTGAACCCTGGTCTTGAGTTGTCTTGGTGACTTTAGACTCTCTGAGACCCCAGGTTCATGGGTGCCTTGGGGCTGAAATGAGGTTAGTCAGCCACAGTGTTCCTGAGAAGAAGGACAATGAGACAGAGCCATGGTACAGTCCTTCCGATAGGCAATGTGTTTTAGTCATTCCCTGGTGTTTTTGGAAAAACCCTCATCTCTTTCGTCCTTGTCCCCAGGAAATCTTTGGCTTCAGAGAGCTCATTCCCTCATTCTCTCTTGGCTAAGTGACTCTTCACAGGCCAAGAGAAAGTGGTCTTTCTGGCCTCGAACCTTCCAGTCTTCTTTTCATTCTCTGACCAAGTTGAAATGATAAAGTGTTCCTTTTCTTTTTCCTGGAAATGTTTGTGCTGCCGGGAAAGCACAGAGAGAGGTTTAGTTTCACTTTTGGTTCCTCAGAGGCATCTCTTCCCATCTTTCAGTCCACTGGGGTTCACTGCTCAGAGGCTCTCCCCATTACTCTGTTCCCCTTGTTCTATCCTGAAGGAGGGCAAACCCGTGCAGTTGGTGGTGACTGTGCTGTGGGCTGCAGTGAGTAACAGGCTCGGTTATTTTCTACTGGATCTGGTAAGTGAGAAAAGCCTTTGCTTCTATAGTGACCTGGGTTTTGGCTTTGTGGGCGAGGGCAGAGCTGGCTTGGATAGACAGCAGGTCATGTCATCAGTCTTTCACAGATGGGAGTCGTGGGTCTGGAGCTGCCTTTTGGTGTCAATTGTTCTGGGAGAGTTCTGAAAAAGTTTGACTGAGCAGACTGTTTCTGGGTGACTCTCACAGGAAACCGTGCAGTACTCACTGTAAAGTAGCTGGGTCTCCCCTCCAGGAAGCCATGTCATAACCCTGTGAGCTTTCCATAACTAACAAAAATCTAAGTAACGTTTCATCATTGGCACATGAATAAAGCTGATTTGCTGAGGTCCGAAGATGTCCATCCTTCTCCATAAGAGACAGCACGTTACCTCCATCTTCACACTTACAGAATATACTTGAGAGTAAGTGTGTCTGTGTTTTTTTTTAAGATGCTGAAAGATCTCTACTTGTTCTAACATTCACCTTATATAGTTAGTAATCAGAAATAAAATAATTATTCCTTCTGTTCCTGTTCTTTCTCCCTGCACTTCTTCCCCCTTGCTTTTCTCTTCCCTTCCTTACCCTCTGCCTCCCCTTTCTCCTTTGTACTGACATTGGACCTTTGTCTTCATAAACCTTGGGCTATTTAAGGGTTCTACCACTAAGCTGCATTCCAGGACCTCTTATTTTTATTTCTTTAATTTAAAAATGTATTTATGTGTGTGTGTATGTGTGTGCATACATGTGTGAGTATCTATGTTGGCATCATATATATATATATATGATATATATATATATACACACACACACACACACACACACGCGCGCACACACACATACATAGTGTGTGTGTGTGTGTGTGTGTGTGTGTGTGTGTGTGTGTGTGTGTGCATGGTCACACACATGCATTGGCACATGTGAAGAGCTCAGAGAACAGTTTTGGAGAGTCAGACTTTCCTTCTACCTTATGGAGGTGGGCCTCTCTTGTTTCTGTGGCTATGCTGTGTGCTCTAGATAGCCAACCTGCAAGCTTCAGGCTGTATTCTCCTATGGCTCTTATGTCAAAGGAGGATTGGGGAAGTCACCAGTGTGGATCATATCTGGACTTTTATGCGGGTTCCAGGGATTAAAGATTGCCAGGCTTGCATGACAAGTTTTTTTACCTATTGACCCATCTCCCTGGCCCTCAGGTTTTTTTGGTAGAGACACAATGGGTTTTTAAAAACATGAAAATAGCCAAAGCCATTTTTTTAAGGGCAAGATTTCACTATGTTGCCGATGTAGCCAATACTGGCCTTGAACTCAGAATTCTGTTTCAACCTCCCAAGTACCTTGTGCACTTAGCACTGGACTTAGCCAAAAGTTGACTTGTCAAAGTCCAGCTCCAACAGTGAGATCAGTGATCCAGGGTTGGTGACTAATTTAAAACAGACTCTCTCTGTCACTGTCTCTCTCCCTCTTCCTCTCCCTCTTCCTCTCCCTCCCTTTCACCTTCCCTTTCTCTCTCTTTCTCTCTCTCTCTCTCTTTCACACACACACACACACACACACACACACACACACACACACACACACGGTGGATGAAGAAAGGTTCCAACACCTTTATTTTTTTCTTAGTCCTTCCATAACGAAATAAAATCCCTCATGCAGGAAAAAAAAAAATCACAACACGATCACTTCTTAATCATGAATTTTAATTACACAAATGGTTACAAGTTTCATATTTTTAAAAAAACAAGTTATTCTAAATCCCACTTAGCTTCTCATGTGGCTCCTTCCCATAATACATCTACCACCTAAGGTAATAGTTTTTCTATTACAGATTAACAGAATCTGAGTAAGCCAGATACTTTTTAACAGGGAGTTTCTTTTGTACTGACAGGAAGCAGCTTGCGGTTATATAAAAGGAGGTAGACATTATGTTATTCTAACCGAACACAATTCTTATTCATCTAACATAGTCAACTGTGTACCTATTCTTATATTGTTTTCATTAGAAAAGTAAATGTATAGTTAACTAGAGAACTGTAGGTCGGAGATATTTTTTACTTTTCTTGAGACAACAGAAAAAGAAGAATCTATTCAGTCTGCACACTGTACAGCATTAAGTCCTCATGATTCACACCAAAAACTTATAAGCAAATTTATAGGTATAAGACCAGAAAATTAGATTTTACAACAGATATAGAAGCTCAATCTTAACAGTGGGGACTGAACTTCAATTGCTGTCTTTGATCGTTAGTCCGTCTCCTCTAGACGACACTTGTGAGCATTACTAACCAGGCTCGCTTTGTGCTTGTTCTTTGACCTTAGCAAACATTTCATAGTAACCAGGAATGAAGTTTTTTTTTTTTTTTTTTTTTAATTTTATAAATGCCACAGGTTTTGTGCTACAAAGCAGCTGGCAAAACACCCTAAACTATCTCCTTAATTTCCCTCATCAACTACTCTAACTTCCTATACTTTTTAAATCAAATCGGAAATTCTGTAAGATCATTCTTGTACCAAGTGAATGCTTGTACCATCATTTGAAGCTTGATTTGTTATCATTTTATGTGTTTAAGTGTTTTGCCCATGCATAGATGTGTGCCTGGTGCAGTCAGAAAAGAGTGTCAGATCCCTGGAGCTACAATTATAGACTGTGGCTGCTGAGACCTGATCTGGGTCCTCAGGAAAAGCAGTGTGTGCTCTTAATCACTGACCCAACTCTCCAGACCTTTCCACCATCATTGAAATGCTTTGAGATAATATACAATTTATAAATCAATAAAGCAGATTAAAACCACGTTAGTATTGCAAAACAAAACCCATTGAGATTCTGTTACAGGAACAGAGCTGAACCAATGCTATTCTGGATTTTCTAGAATTTATTTTTGAAAAATCACTTTGGTGAGTTATAGCTTAGGGTAGAAATAAAAGCACTATTACTTTAGAAAGGCATACTTAAAATTCTTGATGCACACTTCACTGATTTTTGTTTACTGAACTAGAAATTCTTGCTTCTTCAGAAAATATGTCTTTGCTTGCAGACATGAGCAAGTTGTCCTCTGAGAGGCTCCACCCAGCAGCTGACTCAGACAGATGCAGACACCCACAGCCAAACAGTAGATAGAGCTTGGGGATGCTTATAGAAGAATAGGAGGAAAGATTGCAGGCTGAAGGGGATAGGAACTCCAAAGGAAGACCAACAGAGTAAACTAACCTGGACCCTTGGGGCTCTCAGAGTCTGAACTACTAATCAGAGAACATACACAGACTAGACCTAGGCCTCCCCGGGCCCATGTGTAGCAGATGTGAAGCTTGGTCTTCATGTGGGCTCCGGAACAACTGGAGCAAGGGTGGAGGGGCTATCCCAAAAGCTGTTGCCTGTATGTAGGATATGTTCTTCTAGCTGGGATGCCTTGTCTGGGTTCAGTGGGGAAGGAAGCACCTAGATTAGCAGAGACTTGAAGTGCCAGGATGGGGGGATTATGGGGAAAGGGAGACCCACTCAGAGGAGAAGGGAGAGGGGATTGGGGGAGGATTGGGGGACAGGGTGATCGGGAGGAGGCCAGTGAGTGGGATGTAAAGTGAATGAGTAAAGAAAATAAATTTAAAGAAATATATACTTGTTTCGTGATTAAATCACCATTCAAGATTTGTTAGGTTAAAGAAAATAGTGTCTTTAAGACACGATAGGACTGATGCACACATAAACTCTCAGAGACCGTGGCAGCACGCACAGAGCCGGCATAGGTCCAAGCCAGGTTGGGCTTCCAACACTGTGATGGGGAAGTAGGCACAGCTCTCAGTCCCAACAGAGCTATCTCCAGTTAACAACCACTCACAAAGGAAAATTTAGTTTCTCCAGGGGAGTCTGCCTGGGGATGCAAACCACTCTTAAGGGCAGGCCCACGCCCAGCAGTAGATGGCCACCAGAAAAAGGAACTTCCAGATTTATTTTTGAAGTTATTCTTCATATTGCTTTATTTGGTCTTAAAAAAACCTTACTACTTGTATATTATGCTTTACAAATTTGAGTTTTTATGTTGTGTGTGTGTGTGTGTGTGTGTGTGTGTGTGTACGCACACACGCATGCATTTCTTTTAGTTTCTCTTTCTTTTTTCATTAGTTTGTACAGTTTAGAAACCCTTGTTTGTCTTTTTTATTTACCTGCCTGTTTTCTCAAAGGAGAAACAAAGAAGGAATGGGGTTGGAAGGCTGAGGGAGGTTGGAAAGCTATGAAAACTTTATTTCTTAACACAAAATTATTAGGTAAGCATTCCATGCACTTTTATGCAATAAATATAAAAACGAATTTTGAATATTGTAATTCTCACTTTATATATTATCCTGTAGGGCTTTTATGGATATAAAGCTTAGGAAGAGGAACTTTCTCAAAATTCTCATCAGAGTTGGGTGGTTTCAAACTACAACACTAAGCCCAGCACTAACATTGCTTTTAAAAGAGAAGTTTCTAGAAGTTCTAATTCTTAATTTAAGGATGTTCTGGTTTACACCAGTTAACTACTTATGGCGTTTTGGTTTGGCTTGGATTTTGGTTTCATAAGTATTTTCTGCTAAAGAGCAAAGTGGAAGAAATGTTTTCTGGGCTCTTAACTTGAAAACTAAGACTGTGGAGCTCAAAGGGAAGCAGACAAAATTCCCAAGTGGTTCATAGCATCCTGTCAGCTTTTCAGCCTAATGCAGCAGAGCCCACAGCCATAGAGAACATTTAATTCTGAGTTTTATGATGGAAATGTTAACTTTGTTAGAAGGTTCTTGTAATTATAGGTCCGCAGAGGGATACAACGGGCAGACAGGCTATCACCATGAAGGAGGAACACATAATGACGCAGTAATAAAGTGTGGGGTCATTAAGAAAACAGTGGTAGGACCCACAGGAGGTACATCTCCTAGTTCTCTCTGCCACCCATGTTCCACTGACGTACACTGCCATAGCTTTATAATTCCTCTGAGAAGGAAACATCTTCCACAACGTTGCCTGCCGTAATCTCACTGCACACTCTAGACTGCAATGAAGCCTTCAGCTTTTCTTGCAGAGCTTGGTACATCTCAGAGGGACTTCTTTAGAAGGTCAGCTTCTCCTGCTTCATCAGCTTCTCCTGCTTCAGCAGCTTCTGGGTCCATTCCTTGTTCATAAACTCATAGGCAGAGTTCGTGTGTGTAAGCCAGTGTTCTCACCTTATTTAGAGCTGCCTTGGTAGTGGTAGCCCTGGCACAGACACAGAGAGGCAAGAAAGAGGCTTGGCCTGGAATCAAGGCCTTCCTTGTCCTGGGCAGTCACGGGGGTGACTTTCTGCAACAGGTGGGGCCCTGTCAGCAGCCTAAGGATGGTTTGATTTGTATGTTTTAAATTTTACAGTAGTCTTCTCAGTTTGCTCAAGCTGTTCATGAACTCCTTCTGGAGGCTAGGCAGGCCTTGAACTTGCTGCTTTCCTGCCGCAGCCTTCTGACTAGTCAGGGTTATAGGATATAATAAAATTAATATGTTCATTTTATTTTGTTTTGTTTGAGAGCTAAAAGTAGTTCTTTCTTGTCCTGAATATTGTTTTGAAGGCTCTGCATGAGGAAGGAGACAGTTGCTCTCCATTAGATCAACCCTTTGTCTTCTCTTAGGAATGCTAATGTATTAGTGTATTTGAGGCGTTGAGTATGTACACTGGCCACTGTACACTTGTGTGGACATATCACCTGTTATAACTCCATGAATATTATTATGGGGCAATTGAAACAAGAGAAATTTATTCTTTTTTAGTTCTGGAAGCCAGAAATCTAAAATTAGTTCAAAATTAAATTTGCACTTGAGTTTATCTGAATAATGCAAAGTATTGGCCCTACCTGAAACCTGTTAATCGCAGCAGCCCAACTCACTTCTGCCGTGTAAACTATACACTCACAGATCCTGGCAGGTTTAATGTAGGAGGTTTGATGTGGGAGGGTGGTTATCCTCTCCTGAATCTGAGACACAGAAACCAATAAGAAAGAGAATAAGTGTGTGTTCTCCTGGAATATAAATGAGATACAGTGACATGAACAGGCCTATGAGGACAGGAGTGGCTCACAGGGGCTAGTGTGTCTGGAGGGGTGGGTTTCTCTTTTACCAATCCTCTCTTCGATCTTTTTCCTTTCTCACAGATCTTCTCCAGTAACTGCCATGGATCAGATCATCTCAGCCTTCCTGAAGGGTGCTTCAGAAAAGAATTTCCAACAATTAGCTATGGAGTTTCTGCCTCAGTACTCTGCATTAATCAGTAAGGCAGGAGGCATGCTCTCCCCAGAAACTCTCTCTGGTATTCACAAAGCCCTCCAGGAGGGAAAAGTATCTGATGTCATGAGCCACATTCAGGAAGCCATTAGTGCCTCAGAGAATGCTGTCCTGGAGGTGGCTGTGATCGGCGAGTCTGGGACTGGCAAGTCCAGTTTCATAAATGCCCTTCGAGGGCTGAGTCATGAAGCAGAGGAATCCGCTGATGTCGGGACTGTGGAGACCACTATGTATAAAACCCCCTATCAACATCCAAAGTATCCAAAAGTGATCTTCTGGGATCTGCCTGGGACCGGGACTCCAAATTTCCACCCAGACATTTACCTAGACAAAGTGGGATTTGCTAACTATGACTTCTTCATCATCATTTCTTCTTCCCGCTTCAGCCTCAACGATGCTCTCCTGGCCCAGAAAATCAAGGATGCTGGGAAGAAGTTCTACTTTGTTAGAACCAAGGTTGACAGCGACTTATATAATGAAGAGAGAACCAAACCCACAACCTTCAAGAAGAAGAAAGTCCTTCAGCGTATTCGAGACTACTGTCTGGCTAATCTCAACGATATTGGAGTGACTGAACCACGCATCTTCCTGATCTCCAACTTTGATCTGGGTACTTTTGATTTCCCAAAGCTGGAGGAGATTCTGCTGAAGGAGCTCCCTGGGCACAAGCGCCATATGTTTGCCCTGCTCTTGCCCATTATCTCTGATGCTTCCATTGAGCTAAAGAAACATTTTCTTCAGGAGAAGATCTGTCTGGAGGCCTTGAAGTCAGCAGCTGTGAGCTTCATCCCCTTTATGCCCTTCTTTAGCGGCTTTGATTTGGTTCATCAGGAAAAGTGCTTGAAGGACTACCGCAGCTATTTTGGCTTGGATGATGAATCGATTGAAGAGATTGCTGAAAAACTGGACACACCCTTGGAAGACATCAAGAGCCAACTCAAGTGCTTGGATTTCTGGTCCCTTGTAAAGGATGACAGCATAGTAGCACAAGCTCGCAGCGCTGCTGAAGCTTTTTGTGCTGTGGAAGGAGGCCCCGCATCTTCCATCTTCCAGGCTTTGAAAGTCTACTATGGGCGCAAACAATTCCTTAACGTGGTGGTTGACGATGCCAAACATCTCTTGAGAAAGATGGAAACAGTAAATGTTGCCTAGCTAAACAGTAAATGAATTTCAGGGCTTGTGTGTCCAAATTGGCAATGGGGTTGGTTGTCCTTCCACCAAACTCCCAGGCCAGCACTTCCCTAAGGTGCACAGATATGAATCTCATGGAGGAAGTCCATTGCTTCTCTTTAGAGATCACTACCATGAATAAATTGCTTTTTGCCCATACCCTGTTTTCTGTGTTCACTGATTTATTATTCTTGATAATAGCCAGCAATAATAACACACCATCTGCCTCTCCATGTTTATATATACATATATATACATATATATATATGTATATATAAAACCCCCTATCCCCTCCCACCTCCCCCGCCTCTATGAGGGTATTCCCCCTCCCACCCACCCACCCACCTTGACATTCCCCTTTACTGGGGCCTCTAACACTCTCAGGCCCAAGGGATTCTCCTCCCCCTGATGGCCAACAAGGCCCTCCTCTGCCACATATGTGGTCCGAGTCATGGTTCCCTCGATGTGTATTCTTTGGTTGGTGGTCCAGCCTCCAGGAGCACGGGGGGGGGGGGGTCGGGCCAGTTGACACTGTTGCTCCCTCCATGGAGCAAACTCCCTCAGCTTCTTCAGTCCCTTCTCCTACTCCTCCATCTGGGACCTCACTCTCAATCCGGTGGTTACTGTAAAGTGAAACTTGGGTATTCTGAACTTTTGGGCTAATATCCACTTATCAGTGAGTACATACCATGTTCATTCTTTTGTGACTGAGTTACCTCGCTCAGGATGATATTTTCAAGTTCCATCCATTTGCCTGTGAATTTCATGAAGTCATTGTTTTTAATAGCTGAGTAGTACTTCATTGTGTAAATGTACCACATTTTCTGTATCCATTCCTCTGATAAAGGACGTCTGGGTTGTTTCCAGCTTCTGGCTATTATAAATATGGCTGCTATGAACAGATTGGAGCATGTCTTTATTACATGTTGGAGCATCTTCTGGGTATATGCCCAGGAGAGGTATAGCTGGGTCCTCAGGTAGTATTATGTCCATTTTTCTGAGGGTCTGCCAAACTGATTTCCAGAGTGGTTGTACCAGCTTGCAGTCCCACCAACAGTGAAGGAGTGTTCCTCTTTCTCCACATCCTTGCCAGCATCTGCTGTCACCTGAGTTTTTGATCTTAGCCATTGTGACTGGTGTGAGGTGGAATCTCAGACTTGTTTTGATTTGCATTTCCCTGATGACTAAGAATGTTGAACATTTCTTTAGGTGCTTCTCAGCCCTGTGAATTTCCTTTTGTTCATTTCCATTGTCTGTTTGATTATGTTTTCCTGTAATTCTTTAATGGATTTTTGTGTTTCCTCTGCTTCTACTTGTTTACCTTTGTTCTCTTGTATTTCTTTAAGGGCATTCTTTCTTTCTTTCTTCATGTCTTCTATCATCATCATGAGAAATGATTTTAAATCTGAGTCTTGCTTTTCTGGTGTGTTGGGGTATCTAGGGCTTCCAGAGCTTGCTGTGGTGGGAGAGCTGGGTTCTGATGATGCCAAGTAGCCTTGGTTTCTGTTCCTTATGTTCTTGCCCTTGCCTTTTGCCATCTTGTTAACTCTGATGTTAGCTGGTCTTACTCTGTCTGGCTGTGGCTTGTCCCTCCTGCAGGCTTCTGTATCAATACTCCTTGAAGACCAGCTCTTTCTGAGAGGTGTTTGGGTTTGGAGAGCTGTGGCACAGGGTCAGCTCTGGGGTGCAGACAGAAACCAGAAGGATCTTGTCCCCAACTGTCCCTTGGTTCCTGTGTCCTGATGACTCTGCAAGGGTCCCTCTTGATCCCGTGAATTTGAACAGAAGTGGTGGTTTTGCCTGTGCTCGAAGGTGTGTCAGCACTCCTGGGATACCAGCTCTCTCCTGGAGCCCTATGGTCCAGGCTGAGGTCACCAGGTCCAGGTGAGCAGTGGTGCTCTTCTTAACCTCACTCATGGCTTTTCCACGCTCCTGGGAGGGTAGCTTTCTCCTGGCGCTACTTGGCTATGGAACTCTGGTGGCCCAGGCAGAGGTCTCCCACCACAGATGGAAACTGGAAGGTTCATGTCCCTGACTTTTCCTCCTCAGTCTCTGTGTCCTGATGGCCTGGGAGGCTAGCTTTCTCCCAGCAATAATTGGCTTTGGAGCCCTGTGGCACAAGCTGAGGTCCCCAGCCACGATCCTGCCTCTCCATGTTAAGAGATAACCTTTTTCTGATCCATTTACACCAATAAAAATATTTGTAATAACAAGATGAGGCTTAGACATCACCATTTCCCAAATTTTGTTTTCATTTCTCATTTCAACACCCTTCTCACTGAACTAAAGAATGGTCTATTAATTTGAGAACACGGTTAAAGGCATAGTCAAATGTCTGCTGTGGAAAAGTGCGACATGCCCAGGAGGTGGGTGACAAGATGAAGCAGTGAAGTAGGAGAAGACCCAGGAAAGAACATGACGAGTAAGAGGTCAAGAGGGAATCTGTAGTTAGGAATACAGCACACTAATGTGAGCACAGGTACATAGCTGGTTGCAGGAATGGCGGAAATCTGATGGGGACTAAGGGAAGCAGGGAAAGTCAGAGATGAAGAGAGGTAGAAAGGAAATGGGAGTCACTTCAAAGAAGGCCTAACATGTGAGTCTGCTTTTTTCCTCAAGGGAGGCAGAAAGCTGGTTGGAATGACCCGGCAGAGCTCCCCAATAGAGGATCACTTTAAGCATGACTGTGGAGAGACCAAGGTAGAGCCATCACCTCTGGGAGGCTCTCTGTAATCATCCCAGAGGAGGTCATGATGGAGTCAGGGTTCAGGAGGTAGTGATGGAAACAGAAGCGTTTGCTTTGGAATAAACATGGAGTATGACGTTGCTGTACTGGCTGTGGGGAGGCTGAGGCAGGCTTGTGGGGATGACCCCTGAGTGACCAGCAGAGGAGCATTATCACTATCTGGCAGGCATAGAGAGGAATGGGTGGAGCTGAAGGGAGGAGAGGGATCTGGGGTTCAGCTACATTCACCTAGTCAGGATCTTCCTACACATACAGGCTAGAAGGAGGGGTACAAATAACGTGACAATTGAGGTAGGGGAGAATCCTGGACGCTCTAGGCTGAGTTGGGTGAGTGGGTACAGTGAGATCAAAGTCTTGACACCCTGGAGTGACACCCCGACTTCCAGGTCTCACTGTGGAGAGATTGAGCTGGACCTATCTACTTTATGTTTCATTTTTTTCAATACTGGTAATTCATTGGATTATTTTCTTTTGCCTTTGGGATGAAGTGTATTTCCTTCATGTCTTAAGGCTCAGACTGCAAGTTCACTGATAAATCCCACCTCAAGGCTGAAGGTTTTGTGGTAAGTGTAACAGACCCTTGGATAGGATCCACCCTTTCTTCTTCATTTGGCCTGAGACATGGCCACAGTCTCTCCATTTCAAGGCAGTCACCTGGGAATTCCAAACAAGGTAGTGGAGAAACACATGACTGTTAAGTGCTCTCTTCCTGGAGGGTGTGCAAGGGTGCGATTTGGGTTTTTGTAATGTAACACTTAGAAGGAGAAGCTAGGAGGTGTCATCTAAGGGGACAGGTGTGGTACACCAAATTTTCTCCAGAGGGTCTGACTGAGTGTCAGAGGGGCTTTGAAAGATCAGTCATCCAGCTGGTGAAGTGGCTCAGTGGGTAAAAAGTATTTGCCACACAGGCCTGGAGAGCTGAAATCAAATCCCTGGACCCATGTAAAGAAGGCAGGAGAGAATCAACTCCTTGGAATTGTTCTCTGACATTCACACATGTGCTATGGCACAACTAACCATCTCCCCCCTTCACAAAACACATACACAAGTAATAATAACAACAATGATAAATACAAAAATTAAAAAGATGAATTAGATGGCATTGAACATGTACCTGTTGCAATCTGACAAAAGTAAAGACAAGAATTAGGTTAGGTAGCTGAGCCTGGACACGATCCAAAAACACCAGAGGGAAGCTTGCTGGAGTAAAGTGACATGTGGTCTATGTGTCCCATCTGGCTCACATGCAAGAGAGAGCTGCTAAGGAGTCATCTCAAGCCATTTCCTGAGGCATTCTGGGAAGGCCAGCTTCAAATGTGATATGCATATAATAGAACATTGGTATTAGACATTGTGATTCTCTCATATGTGAAGCCTAGATTTAAAATGGTGTGTGTGTGTGTGTGTGTGTACACTTATATGTGAGGATGTGTTTGTTGGTCATGAAACCAGAAAGGGGATCATGAAAGGAGAAGTGGTCTTATGGCCAGTGGAAAATGGAGATAGTAGTGCAATACACACAGTACGAACTGTGTGTATTGGAACTAACTGGGGAAAGAGAGTGTCTTAGTCAGGGTTTCTATTCCCGCACAAACATCATGACCAAGATGCAAGTTGGGGAGGAAAAGGTTTATTGAGCTTACACTTCCATGCTGCTGTTCATCATGAAAGGAAGTCAGGTCTCGAACTCCAGTAGGTCAAGGAGCAGGAGCTGATGCAGAGGCCATGGAGAAATGATGCTTACTGGCTTGCTTGCTTCTCCTGGCTTGCTCAGCCTGCTCTCTTATAGAACCCAAGACTACCAGCCCACAGATGGTACCACCCACAAGGGGCCCTCCCCCCTTGATCACTAATTGAGAAAATGCCTTACCTCTGGATCTCATGGAGGCATTTTCTCAACTGAAACTCCTTTCTCTGTGATAACTCCAGCTTGTGTCAAGTTGACACACAAGACTAGCCAGTACAATTGACCCCTTGTCAACTTGACACACAAACACATCACCATTAAGCCTAGACCCTTACTTTCTTATTCATCCCCAAGATCTAAATAACTTTACAAGTCCCACAGTCTTTGCAAATTCTTACATATTAACATTTCAGTCCCTTTTAAACATCCAATCTCTTAAAATTCAAAGTCTTTTAAAAATTCAAAGTCTCTTAACTGTGGGATCCACTAAAATACCTTCTTCCTTCAGGAGGGAAAATATATCAGGGCACAGTCACAATCAAAAGCAAAACCAAACTCCAACCATCCAATATCTGGGATCCATTCACGATCTTCTGGATTACTGCAAGGGCTTGAGTCACTTCTCCAGCTCTGCCCTTTGTAGCACACACCTTGTCTTCTAGGCTCCAGATGCCTGTACTTCACTGCTGCTGCTGTTCTTGGTGGTCATCTCATGGTACTGGCATCTCCAAAACACTGCTGTCTTCTGCTGCAACTAGGCTTTACCAACAGCCTCCCATAGGCTCTCCCCATGGTGCCAAGCCTCAACTTCCCTCCATGACCCCTTCAGTCCTGGGCCATAAACTGCAACTGAGGCTGCACCTTCACCAATGGCCTTCCATGGCCTCTTAACAGTGCCCAGGCCTCAGCTGCTCTTCATGACTCCTTCATGCCTTCAAAACCAGTACCACCTGGGTGACTCTTACACATTACCAAGTCCAGCCACAGCACAAGGTACAACCCTGGCTATCTCTGGAATGCAGCCTCTGTGCTCTCAGAAAACACTTCTCAGAAGATTTCACCTCAATGATGCTGGTCTCCTCTCAATCACCACCAATTTCCAAGCTCCAGCTAACCAGCATCAATAGTCCCAGCAATGCAATAGTTTTGCTTTAGTAGTTCTGGTGTCTTGTAATTCACAGCTGATCCTTCAGCCCCAGCTAACCAAAACCACAGAATCTTAAATCAAAGTAGCAATGGCCCTGATAAGAGTCTTTAATCTTCCCTCTGAAATTTCACAAGGCAGGCCTCCATCTTCTGCACTGTTCTCAACATTATCTTCCAAGCTCCTATACAACATCCCACAGAGCAGCCCAAAGTTCCAAAGTCCTTCCACGGTCCTCCCTAAAACATGGTCAGGTTGTCACAGGAATACCCACTATTATGGTACCAATTTGTCTTAGTCAGGGTTTCTATTCCTGCACAAACATCATGACCAAGATGCAAGTTGGGGAGGAAAGGGTTTATTGAGCTTACACTTCCATGCTGCTGTTCATCATGAAAGGAAGTCAGGACTGGAACTCCAGCAGGTCAAGGAGCAGTAGCTGATACAGAGGCCATGGAGAAATGCTGCTTACTGGCTTGCTTCCCCTGGCTTGCTCAGCTGGCTTTCTTATAGAACCCAAGACTACCAGCCCACAAATAGTACCACTCACAAGGGGCCCTCCACCCTTGATCACTAATTGAGAAAATGCCTTACACCTGGATCTCATGGAGGCATTTTCTCAACTGGAACTCCTTTCTCTGTGATAACTCCAGCTTGTGTCAAGTTGATACACAAAACTAGCCGTACAGAGAGGGAAGTGGCCGTGGAGGTCATGGGAGATGGCAATGGGGGAGGGAAATGAATGAGAACAAAGTTTAGTGACATATGTGTCAGGACAAGGGGCTAAGGTGAATATTTAACTTACCAAAAACTAACCTGGCCTTGAGGTCCTCCCAGCATCATGGCTGGCATGCCTGTCCTCTGCCCTGAACTTTCTAGCTGAGGGCTGGGCTTCCCCTTCCCCAGAAGCTCTCCCTATATAATGTAGACATTTTGGTGTCTCTCTCCTTATCTCTCTGCATTTTCTCTCTTCCTGCATGTGGACTCTTTCTCTTCCCCCTCCCCTCTGTCTCCTTCCCCATGGGGACTCCCTTGGCCTCATTCCTTGGGATTAGTGAACCCATTCCAGGTGACTTCCCAATAAAACTGTCTTTATAATACTCTGATCTGGCCTGAATTGGCTCCTTTTACCAGCAGAGAATAAATCATCAATGTGTAAGGAGGTGCATGACTAAACCCTCACTTTGTATGTTAACGAGTTGATTAACTAACCTTCCTTGTTTTTATGCCTCTGTGCCCAAGTTGGCAGATCCAGCGGGGGACATCAGCTGTCTCCCTGAAATGAAGCTCATGAAATCCATCTCATCTATTCTTCCTCCCAAGGTCAACTCCCAGAGCCTCCCCCCTTTCCATTATAAATCATTCTCACTCCCCTATCTACCTTTGTGGCTCTGCCAAATGCTGGACACAGACTGGCTGACTTCCTTTCTACAGCAAGCTCTGAGTAAATATCCCATGTTTGTTTTCACCTAGGATTTTCATTGTCTATTTCTACAGGGTCAAAGAAGGATCAAAAAGGAAGCTGGAAACCAAATGAAGATGAATCACATAATATCCAAACACATGGTCTGCGGCTGAGGTAGACCTGATGGAACTGTGTAGCTTTAAATGCCTGTATTAAAAAATACAAGAAAAGGAGGATGTGGTAAAGAGCCGTGATGCTTTAAAAGGCCTCAAACCAACAACCTACACATCCCCCGCCGAACACCCAGTTTAGAAACTTGAAGACAGAAAAGCAGTCAGTCCAAGAGAAAGCGGAGAAATAAGGATCAGAGCAGGGCAGAAAAGATTAGTAAAAACCAACGGAATAAAAAACAGAAATAAAAACCGAAAGCAACAGGACTGGCCGGTCTCAAGTATGTTGTAGGAGAAATTTTATTGTAGATAAAAGGGAGAGCGTAGTCAGAGGTAGAGACATCTGGGAGAGTCCAGAGTGGTCAAGAACATACTGAGCTGAATGTAAGAGAGAGGGAGGGGGAGGGGGAGGGGGAGGGAGAGGGAGAGGGAGAGGCCCAAAGGTACAAAGAGAGGGTAAGCAAAAGTGTTGGATTATATAAAGAAGAATGGCCCTGTCCCCTAGGCCTGAGAGTAGGTGGGGGGCTCATGGGGTAGAGGGTAGTGTTGGGTGGGGTGGTGTTGGATGGTGGGGTGGTATGTCAGCCAGGAGGGTCCAGTAACAGTTAGGAACTGAGGATTCAGGGAAAACCTGGGGGCCAGATTCACTTTGAAATGTTAAATAGGCATCTCAGTCAGTTGTTGAAGGTTGAAGCCTAACATCCCAGCCTTTTGGTTGATAATATGGGGTTGATGAGACAATCTTTTCTACTTCCTGCTGACATAGTTGCTCTTTGATGGGTTGGGGATGGGGGTGGGGCAAAGAAGCTGAAATGCTGGCCAAGTCCAGGAAGAGAGGGTTGTTTCACTTCCTGATCAGGCTCTGAAGGACCATGGGGCAAAGAACGTGCAGGCAGGGTTTTCTAGCTGTCTGTGAGACTGGACCATCTTGGGCTAGCTGCTCTGAAGCTTTGAAGCTGTCCGGGATGCAGATTTAAGGGAGTACCTGGAGCTGGCACTGGAGCAGTCTGGAATTGGTTTTAAATCTTCTAGGACAGATAGACTAGGGAGAGAAGGTAGAGTTAAGAAGTTTGGGGGAAATTTTTTAACCAGGTGTACAGTTGAAACTTTTAGACCTATAGTTCTGGTGGCTGGGGAGGGAGTCCCAAGACCAGGGAAAAGTGGAGAGACACCACCCTTATGAATAGGCAGTAGGCAGGAAAACTTTAAGCTGCTTGTAGACAGGAGTACATATCTGGAGTCTGTTTGACCTGCAAAAGCTGGATTCAAGTTGATTCCCCGAAGCTCACAAGAAATGTCTTAAGTTTATTAAAAGAGAGAAAAAGTTACCACAGTTTATAATCTGTACTGAAAAGGCTTTGAGTCATAGTAAAAGCTTGGGGACTCAAAAATAATTTGAGTTAAAAGCCTTCTATCCAGAAGGCTGGGTGTATATAGATTAGACAAATGTTTTTAGCACAATGAGAGCAATTTCTTAAAAGTCTATATAGAAGGCAACCAGAGGAAATTTAAAAATCTGAGCTTGTGACTAAAGCAGTGCTTTACCAGAGCTAGATTAATAGCGTATCAGAACGCCCCTGATTGTTAAAATTCTGAACTGTAGGCAGTAATGTAAAGATGACAGCTTTAGCTGTTCCAGTTCTAGCTCCCAAATAATTGACACAAAAACCTATTCAGTTTATTAATAAGTTTTAAGCACTATGACTGGGCAGATATTCTATTCTAACCTTCTAAACTATCTACATCCCAGGCACAGGCCCTGTATTACTTGCAGTTTGAGACTCACCCGGGTTTGCTCTGCTGCATGTGGGTCCTCAGGGTGAATCCCTTGGTGGCCTGCACATCATGGTTCCTATGGGCTTATGGTCACCCCCTGGGATCAGAAGTCCCGCCTTCTCTGATCAACTTTGTATTAACCAATCAGGGGTGATGGAAAACAATTTCAACATAAGGTAGAGACCAGAGATGGTTGACCCAGACGTCATCCGGACTACAACCAGATCTCTGGGCATAGACATTAGCATCTGAATACACAGAACACAAAACCATCCCCCAACACGGAACTTTTGGAGTCTTAGTTGTCCTGTCTGGTTTTGTGTGTCACCTTGACACAAGCTAGAGTCATCAGAGAGGAAGACGCCTCAGTTGAGGAAATGCCTCCATGAGAACCATCTGTAAGGCATTTTTTCAATTAGTAATCATTAGGGGAAGGTGTTAGCCTGCTTTAGCATGCTAACAATCCTTCTAGGCTCTGCCTAACAGTTATCCAGCAACAGTCAGGTAGGCCTGGCTTGCTATAAAAAGGACTGTTTGCGCTCTCTCTCTCTCTCTCTCTCTCTCTCTCTCTCTCTCTCTCTCTCTCTCTCCTTTCTCTCTCTGATCCTTTTCTCTCTCTCTCTCTCTGACCCCTTTCTCCCTCTCTCTTCTTCTGCCTCCCCCTCTCCCTTCACATGTTCCCAGCTGGCCCATTACCCCCCCCCCCCGTTCTTCTCTGTCCCCTCTTCCCATGCCCCCAAATAAACTCTATTCTATACTAGATCCATCATAGGCTGGTACCTCGGATGGGGGGGGGGAATGCCTCAGCATGGGCCCCATGAGACACCCCCCCCACCACACCACACTCTACAAAACATCATTGGCTTTACAAAACATATTATTGGGGCCGAGACTCAGATTTACAAACTTGTAGGTTCACATTTCCCACCACATGGACTTTCCAGTCGTTGGATTGCTAGACCTCTCCATCTAAACACGGGCAAATTGGTAAGCCTTCCTCCCCCACTAGTCAGTGTAAACGGCCCTAGTCCCAAGGGAGAGCTGTTGAGCTCACAGCCATCCTCTGGTGTCCTTGGGGATGGAGGTATCCACAGTCTACATGACTGGCCCTTCTTGATGATGCCTCTTCTTAGGACCTTTTCCCTTGTGTGAGCTCTCTCCTCAAGATGGCTCTCTCTATATCTCTCTTTCTTGTTGCTCGAAATCCTAGGCCTGGGTAAGCCATTCTCCCTTGGGCACTGGCCGGAAGCTCAGCCCCTAGTTGCTGCATGACCTGGTAATCTAGTCGGACTGCTCAATGGCTCTCAGTTATTACATTTATCCTCGGGATGGTGCTAGTGGTAAATTAATAACTTCTACTTTCACTCAATGGGTATGTTTTTGCCACTATTTCCAGGCTCTCTACTGGAATGCCCCCTGGTCTTAAAGGTTTCCAAATTCACACACTAAACTTAGCCCCAATACCCAGTAGATAGTAACTCAAAATGGCCACCTAATGGCACTTTTGATAAAAACTGTCACCAACGATCTGGAAAATGGAAGGTTTCCTATGCACAGGCTTTTCACTACCTTCGCTCCAAACTGCTTTTTTCCTAGCTAGCTCACTCTCTGCTCCCCGCTCCTTCAATTCTAAAAGCACTCTTCAGAACTTGCTATGGTGGGAGAATTGGGTTCTGATGATGCCAGGTAACCTTGGTTTCTGTTGCTTATGTTCTTGTGCTTGTCTCCTGCCATCTGGTTATCTCTAGTGCTACCTGCTCTCCCTTTATCTGACTGGAGCATGTCCTTCCTGTGATCCTGGTTGTGACACCAACTGTCTCTGGGATCCTGTGATTCTGGGATCCTTGGATCCTGGGTGTGACAGGGCTCCTGGGAGTCAAGCTGCCTCTGGGCCCCTGAGATCCTGGTGTGACCAAGCTCCTGTGATCTTGTGATCCTATGATCCTGGGTGTGTTAGAGCTCCTGGGAGTGGAGCTTCCTCTGGGTCCCCCTTTGTGGGACTGGCTGAGGAGTTTGCACCCAAAGTCTGCTTGGGCACCCACCCAGACTGGAAGGAACCCATGTCACTGGTTGGGTGGTGTTCCTGGGCCCCTGGATCCCACTGGTCCCAGTTACTCTTGGTGTGGGGACAGATGTTGTGTCCTTCTCACCTCTGATCCTATGATCGCAGGCATGTTAGAGCACCTGGGAGTGGAGCTTCCTCTGGGTGTTGTGAGATTGGCTGAGGAGTTCACGCCCAAGGCCTGTTTGGGGCACAGGCCCAGACTGGAAGAAACCTGTGCCACTGGTAGCCCAGCTGTTCTTCATGAGGTTTTAGACATATCCAGATGTTTGTCGCTCCTACCCCCCTGCCTGTTTGAGAGACGATAAATCATGTTTTGGGTGGGACAACGTAAATTCTGCTGCCTAATTTTTGTAACTGGAAGCCGTGCGTCCCTTGTTGATTTCTGTCTCTGTGTGCACACTGTGTGATTGCCAAGTGGACTGTGACTTCCTATACTTGCCATCTGTCCCTGTTCTTTTAAAATTGCCTAAGCAATATATCCCTTATTTCTCTACATACTAAATTTCTAATACCCTACTCAGAAACCTTTGTCATCTAATTTCTTTTTTTTAATGATTGTATTAAATCTTTATTAATGACATTCTTATAAACACTTGTATTGAAATAGATCAATATTTTATCTTTTTCTTTTATTGGATATTTTCTTTATTTACATTCCAAATGTTTTCCCCTTTCCAGGTCTCCCCTTTGGAAACCCCCTATCTCATTCCCCTCCCCCTTCTTCTATGAGGGTATTCCCCCACTCACCTACTCCCGCCTTCCCGCCCTGGCATTCCCCTACACTGGGGCATCGAACCCCCACAGGACCAAGGGCTGCTCCTCCCACTGATGTCCTACAAGGTCGTCCTCTGCCACATATGTGGCCTGAGCCATGGGTCCCTCCATGTGTGTACTCTTTGGTTGGTGGTCCGGTCCCTGGGTGCTCCGGGGTGTCTAGCCGGTTGACACTGTTGCTCCTCCATTGGGGACTGCAAACTCCTCAGCTCCTTCTCCAACTCCTCCATCGGGGACATTACATTATTCTCTTTTTCCTCAAACAAACCCTCACAAATTCACAAATCCCTCAAGCTCTGCGACTGCGATAGTGACCTTTCTCTTTCCATTTCTATCAACACAACCTAATCATATCTATAATCTTTTCCTGTGTTGTTATTAATAGTTTTCATTAAACATTTGCAGAATTATTACAAACGATAAGGCAAGGAGCTACTTTATTGCCCTTAAAAGTACTTTTTGATTGAATTTAATTCCTATCAATGCATCTATAGCTATCACATATATGAAATTTTTGCTTTTTTATTTGTCTTATAAATACTTGCATTTCAAAAACCACAGGAAAGTGTATGCTTTGTAATCAAGATACTTCTGAATGCCTGGAGAACTTCGATATTGATGTTATTAATTGTTTAATTAAACAAATAGTTTTTTAAAATATATATTTGTTTTCTAAAAATCAGAATTCTAATAAAAAGTTTTAGAAACAAACAAACAAACAAACAAACCCTCTTCAGATTTTGTCTTGGACTTAACTCTGTCTGCCACACCACTGCTGCCAGACATTTATCTTAAACTTCTACTTCCTGGGAAATTTTTATCTCTGATTTCTTTCCATTCTGGTCTGCACCATCTCTAAGCCAGCTGTGGTGGGAGAAGGGATCCCTCTGTGCGCAAGCAGCCGAACCTTGCCATGCGCCAGACTCAGACTCACTGAGCACCGCGGTGGGATCGGCTGCCTATGGTGACAGGGAAAGATCTCCTCACATGCACTCAATGCCCTACCCCGCCGGACAAAACGAGTCTATTTGTCTTTGCATGTCTGTTTGTCTCTCTACTGATACATAGCCACGCTTCTATAGACAAATGGCATTCCATTCTAAGGTGTAACGAACACGTGACTTTCCAGTACAGGCTTTCAAGCAGAACACTGGGTGCAGGGGAGGGGCTGTGCTTATAAGCAACAAGAGGGAGCTGAGAGCCGAAGCTGCAGGACTGCAGGTAGGCTGTGGTTTCTAGGGGAAAGTGGGAAAAAGCCAGGAGAGAGCAGGGCATAGTAGCAGGCTCCACGAGCCACAGAGAAACCTACGAAGCTCCAAGTGAGGGGAAGCAAGGAAGGGTCCCAGTCCGCTGCAGATGGCACTGCAGCTAGCTCCTGCAGTAGAGGAGATGGGAGAGACCAGGAGAAAAGAGAGATGTCCGCGTGGGTGTAGAAGGCCAGAGGCATTAGCAGGCTGCAGGACCAAGAGAGGTGCCCGTGTGGAGGGCACAGCAGGTCAGAGCCCAGAGATACGAAAGCAGCCGAAGACTCAGACTCTAGAGCTCGGAATCAAATTTTGTGAGTGGCAGAAGCCAGCAGAAACAAATGATCCATATATACCTTAGGAGAGTCAGACCGGCAGTTTGGTTCTGAGTTGTCCAGTTCCCTCTTCTCCAGTTTATCCTGTACGGGCTACTTGCTCTGGCTTTTGAGGTCCTCACCACTGTGACCCATATGTTCTGCCTTATTTGTGTTTTCACTACCTTCTAAAACGCACATTTTATACAAATCCCAACGTGACCACGGTGGTCTTGATAACTGTAGATAGTCCAGCTTTTATGGTGGTTCCGTTGGACAGTGATATGAAGTGACGTGCATTCAGCAGAAATGGTGTGGCAGTTGTTGAGTTTGGGTCCTTCCCCAGGCAACCTCACGTGATGATACCTTCTCGGGAGGGTCGTCAGCCACAGTGGACCACGGCTCTCAGCCCACCTAGCAGCACGAGGGCACATGGCTATTTGCACAGTTACCAGCGTACTTCTCCTTTTGCATACAGATATTTAACATATTGCATGAGATAGCATACATTTTATTGTATACCAGGCTGTAAGACAATTTCACCTAACTGCAAGCAAGTCCATCCTAGCTACTTAAGTAAGTTTGGCTTGGCTGTGCTATTCCATAGATTAGACAGATGAAAGTTATTTTTATATTATTTGCAACTAACTAAGGACATACTCCTGAGTTGTTGAGAAGCATTCATGTTAATTAGCAGCAATATGTAAAGAAAACAGCTTAAGGAAGGAGAGGTTAATTGAGCTCCTGATTTGAGAGAAGCCACGGAAGCCTGGGCGGAGTGGTTTAGTCCCTGATTGCAGACCTGTGTGGCAGACTGTTAACACCTTAGTGCACCAGAAATTCGAAAAAATGGGGACAGAACCAGTGACTGACTTCAAAGAGCCACCCCTAGTGACCTCCTTCTACCAGCTAGGACCCACCTCCTGAAGGACCCAGACCCTCCTGAAATGACAGCAACTAGGGAGCAAGCATTCAAAGCCCGAGACAGTGGGGGATGTTTCTGTATTAAGCCATAGTAACAATAAACAGGGCTGGGTGGAGCTCAGTGGGAGAGTATACTCAGCAGGGAGGCCGTGGGTCCTGTGTGCAACATCAAACCAACAGGCAGAAACCACAGACTTCACTGAAATAATCAAACTCAGCTAATCTGAAGCAAACACTAACTTTTTTCCTTTCTTTTGCAGCCTTAGATATTGCGTGGAGGGCCTCACACATGCTGAGCATGCTCTGTCCTGGTTCTGCCTCGGACTCTTATTTAATAGCTGGGGACATTGATGCTCAGAAAGTCTGTGAAACCTGTCAAGGAAAATCTAATGGCCCAGACTCCATTTTCTCCTTACCTAGCACTGGATCTACATTTAAAGGCTGAGCTCACATCTCTATGAAAATGTTTCTGGCTGTTTTGTTGATAACAAAAACTCATATTTCAGCAACAACAGTGCAGAAAGCCTAAGGAGAACAATGTCTAATATCACCTCTTAAAACAAAAGCCAACCTGGGCATGGGGCCGCATGCCTGGAAACCCAGGATTTGGAAAGTACAGACAGGAAGATCAGGTGTTCAAAGCATCCTGGTGCCAGTAAAAACGGGGCTATGTAAGATCCTCTCCCTGAAAATCCAAACCCAAACCAAACAACTCAAAATATAACTAAGAACAAAACAAAACAAAACAAGCAAGCAAACTCAAAGCCAGATCCCTTTCTTACTCGCAGGCCTGGTTGGACTCTTCTTGGCTCTCTGCTGCCCCCATGTGGCTATTTGCTTTCCTAGAAGGTGAGACTACTCCGAGCCACTGAATTCCAGTACAATCCTTCACTATGGCCCTTGAATGATCTTGTTCTAGGTAAAGTGCCATGAACAAGTCTTACTCATCCATGGGGCAATATCACTCTATTTCCCATGTCAGTTAGTGACAGGTTTGTCTGGTTGCAGGTTACCACACTGGAGTTACTCTCAAGGGCTAGCCTTCACTAACTCAGTCATTCCACCATCAGAGGCTCCTGCTGACCCTTCTAAAACACTCCCATTCCTGACTCCTTCACAGCTGCCACTTCCCACCTGACACTAGCACTTGTCATTGTCACTATGCAAGGGTGGCAATGTTCCCTAACTGGGCTAACCTAATTTAGTTATGTTATGCATGTCAGCACCTCCTTGTTTGACTTTTCCATCATTGCACAGCCTGTCCCCTACCCCAGGCTATTGTTGGTGACTCTATATTAGTAAGAATGAAAGTTTCATTCTTTCATCAGAAGACTTTCATCAGAAGCCCCACCCCCATCATCACCCAGTGTTTTAAAGTAGCGGTGGTGGGCAGAGGTACCTGGTAGACCCCCCCCCCCCGAGAAATCATATCATGAGACAGACCTGGAATAAGGGAGGTTTATTTGGAGAAGGAAGGGAGTGAGGACCTCGAGAAAGGGGTAGAGGCAGCAGGCAGAGGAGCAGAGCCCTAAGGGCAGAGAAGAGGGGACAGAGGAAGATAGAAAGAAAGACTGAAAGAGAGAGAGGCCAGCTGGGAACACATGGGAGAGGGAGGGGGAGGGGAGAACCGGGGTCACAAGCAGTTCTTTTTGTACCAGGTATGCAGTCCACACTTGGCAGCAGGTAATGGGGGCAGGTGATGACTGTAAGCCATTGGTAGGTCCCTGGGAGGAGCCTAGCGGCATCACCTGTAAGCTAACACCCAGTCCTGCTTTCCTTCTGGTCCTCCATAATTCCCTCATGTCCAGTCTCATTGGCAACCACATGTACCCTCAACATTGCAAACAGACACCAGCTTCGAGGCCTTGACCGTCCAGTGTTACATCTCACAGAGGACTCTTCCCAGACATGCCCTGCCTCGCTCATGCATCTCCAGTCCTTCACACTCTACTTAAAGATGAATTTTTCTTCCACCCTGAATCTCTTTTCTGCCTTGTGGGGCCCAGCAAGCAATACCAGTGTATGGTATGTTCTATCTCTATAATTTTGCTGATTTCTGATCCTCACTGGGACATGTTTCCCGATGCTGCTTTTGCATACCGTATTGATCCCAGACTCTTAACAAAGTGACTATTATGTTCTCAGAAAATATCCTTTGGCCGAGTAATAATTATAGATCCAGAACAACTTGTGAAAAGTTTTGTCTTGGCTCACACGTTTCAACTGTGTCTGCTGGGTGTTTAGGCAGTGGCTTTGTTTTGCTTCCTTTGAATGAGAGGACTAAGAAGCCACTTTGTCACCACATTGGTCTTTGGAGAAAACATCCTGTGTCCCATATCAGCACTTTTCTGGATCCCCACTTTCACTGTCTTCGTCTGTGCCGTGCCTTCCTCCTGCACACGATTCTTTAACTCAGGGACCCATGGATGGTCTCACAGACAGAGAGGAGGTGAGGAAACGTCAATAAGACATTAAGAGGGGCTGGAGAGATGGCTCAGTGGTTTAGAGCACTGGGTGCTCTTCCAGAGGTCCTGAGTTCAATTCCCAGCAACCACATGGTGGCTCACAACCATCTGTAATGGGATCCGATGCCCTCTTCTGGTGTGTCTGAAGACAGTGACAGTGTATGCACAAAATAAATATTTCTTATGCATGAAATATGCATAAAATAAATAATTCTTAAAAATTAATTCTTAAAAGAAAAAAAAAAAAAGAATGGGAAATGACTGACTTTCCCCCTTCCTCCAATAACAGTAGGACAGACAACAGGAGGAAAAGGATTCACAAATAGAAACTGAGAAATGAACCATCAGCTTGGCATGGAAACCATAAAGTTGGGATGGAGTAATGGGAAAACCCAACAACTCTCAGTTACCTGAAAGACTGGGTGTCCTGAGAAAACCTAACTCAGCATGGACTCCCTATAGAGGGCGTTCTAGCACTAAAGTCGCCATTTTCCTCTTCCCCTGCTTGCTCTTACTAGGTGAGAGAGCCAGGGAATAACTGCTCCGTCTGACCCAAGCTCCCTCCTTAGTCTCCACCAACCCAAAGAGAGGGAATAGGGAACGTATAGCCTCCATATTCACATATTTATCCCATACCCTGCGACGTATTTGTCTGGTCGGGAGGTGTGCTTCTTGGTGTGCACAGGACCAGAGTCTACATCCTTTGTGCCCGACATCCCTTCTCCAGTCTTGCTCCATTGTTTTTCACCCTGAAAGTGTCCCAGACTTTACAATAAACTTTATGGCCAAAGTTTTAATTTTTTTTGACATGCCCCACACATGTGAGTCCATCTTCTCACTGGCCAGTCGTGGCTGAGAAGACTGATGTTTTATCCCATGACCTCTACTTCCCAAGAGCAGAGATTCCTCCAGGCTTCTGGGAGGGCAGGGCTATGGGACAAACGTGAATGTGACAGATTAAACATCTGCTCTCATGGAATTTCCTGATTAGTTTTGGTAGAGCACAACGAATACACAGTTTTCGACTGTATGAAAGGTCACAACAAAACCTACTTTTTACAATGAATATATGCTAAGAAAAATAAAGTAAGTGGTATAATAATTTTATAACTAATATTAATGTCCCTGATTACAAACTTAAAAAATTGTGAAGAAATAATGGAGGGGAAAAATGCATCAGAGCATAGGAAAACTGAAGAATCAGGAGCCACAGGAGTTGATATGCTTGGTCCATTTTGCACACACTTAACATTTTTTTAGGGATGGGAGAGACAGCTCAGCAGGTCAACGCACTGGTTGCTCTTCTGGAAGACCTGGGATTGGTTGCCAGCACTCACATGGAAGGCTTTTCTTCTTCTCTTAGACATTACAGTCCCTCCACAGTTTCCCCTCCCTCTACTTCTCCCAGTACTTCCCCCACCCCCAGTTCAACTCCTCCCCTGTTTCCCCTCAAAAAACAAAACAACACAACAACAACAAAACCAGGTCCCCAAGGATATCCACCAAATATGGTCCAACAAGATGCAATAAGACCAGGCACAATCCCTGATATCATGGCTGGACACGGCAGCCCAGGAGGAAGAAAAGGGTCCCAACTGCAGGAGAAAGTCAGAGACTCTTTCACTCACACTGTTGGGAGTTCCACAAGAACACCAAACTACACAACCATAAGGATTAGCTCAGACCCATACTGGGTCCATGTTTGTCACTTTCGTTTCTGTGAGTCCTTGTGAGCCCTGCTTAGTTGATTGTGTAGGCTGAGTTCTCATAGTGTCCTTGACCTCATTGGCATCTACAATCCTTCCTCCTCATCTTCTACAGTGTTGCAGGATATTTGATCACACTGAGAACCTTAGCACACACCTTTAATCCCTCTGGCTGGAATACAGACACGCCTTTAATCCCAAACAATGAAGGTAAAGTTAGTTTGTAGAAGGAAGCAGCCATGTTTGAGAGTCATGTCTTATTGAGTGGCAAAGTGATGAATCAGAGAAAGATTTGATAGAATAGGATATGCCTAACTCTCACGAGAAGAGAGAAGAAAGAGAAGCTACTTGAGGAGAGAGAGATTGAGAGAGGGGGGAGGGAGAGAGGGAGGGAGAGAGGGAGGGAGAGAGGAGAGAAGGAGGGAAGGGGGGAAGGGAGGGAGGGAGGGGGAAGGAGGGAGAGTTTTACAGAGACAGGTTTAAGAGAGAACAAGTTAGACTCAGGTAAAGACAGAACTGAAGAGCCCAGAGTAATTCCGGACGTTGGTCCACAGCCCCCATCTTAGCGCATGTCCTCAAGTTCTGAATTTTTTCAGCTACAATAAAACCACCTGGCCTGCCTTAGCCTCAAAGACGCTGAGATAAGACTGCTGCCTTAGAAGCCCGTACAAACATCCTGCTATCTGCTACACCCTGGGCCTGAGAACTGACCCTTGATGTATGAATTCCTTCTTTATTATCCCCTGAACCTCTGCTTATGAGTTTATGCTTCAAAAGGAGACTGCCCTGGCCCTTCAAGGTTGTCGTTGTCAGCTCCCGAGCCTGACTGTGACCCTGTCCAGTTAGCAGCGTTTCCCTGAGGTGAATAAAGTTGCCTTTGGTTTATTTCTGACTTCGGTGGTCCTTTCTTCATTATTTGCATGCCCCATGACCCCAACAAGAATAAGTCAGAGAATGAGGAGCCAGAAGATTAGAACAAATTGCTAGAGTTTGAAGTCAAGCAGAGCAATTTAGGAGGTGTGTGTGTGTGTGTGTGTGTGTGTGTGTGTGTGTGTGTGTGTGTGTGTGTGTGTGATATTGAATTAGTCAGCAAGAAGTGAAGTTTGAGGCAAAACAGCTGAATTTAAATCAGTCAGCCAGATCAGAAAGAACTAGAAAGGGTGAGCTTATTCAGCAGCAAGTCTCAGAGACTGAAAACATTCTAGGCCTACATTAGATTGTATGGAGGCCAGAAGCTTCCAGGACTAGGCCTGGGTGAGCAGACTGAGACAGTAAGCCTCAGAGATGGCAATTAATACAGGAGAATAAAAGATACGTTTACACTGAAGGGTCTCTGGCTCCACCTAGTGTTTGGCTGTGGGCCTGCAGCTGCTCCCATCAGTCGCTGGTTGACAGCTGGGCGAGGCACCAATCTATGAGTACAGCAGAGTATTATTAAAAATCATTTCATTGACCTCACCCCCAGTCGTGTTTGGTTCTATCCTGGGCCTCTGGACTGTCCTGCCTTTGGTTCCTGGCCATCCAGGCAGTGTCAAAGGTAGGCTTCCTCTTGAGGCATGGACCAGTCATGGGATGGCCACTCCCACCACCATCATTGCATCAGCATATCTTGCAGCAAGGACAGATTGTAGCCAACAGGACAGACCGACACCCAGGCAAAACAACCAAACTCAAAACAAGACAATAATAAATAACCTGGACTCAGAATCTCCCTTATGATCAGGTAGGTTGGTTGCCTAACCCCCTAACCCCCTGTAGTGCAGTCTCTCTCTCTCTCTCTCTCTCTCTCTCTCTCTCTCTCTCTCTCTCTCTCTCTCTCTCTCTCTCTCTCTCTCTGTTGTGATCTACTAAGATTAAGCTAGGCATTTCATGAGAGCAGGGAGTCCATCTCTCCCCTGTTCTCTCTTCCTGTTGGTCTCCATTTTCTTTCCAAGTAGCCTCCCTCAATCTTATTTTTTTAAAATCTTCATTTTTGCAGACATAAAAAAAGATGTTCATCTTTCTGAGTCTGTCTTATTTCAATACTTCTGTTTTATAAGACACATTGTCCAGTTAACTGAACTGTATGCCTGGACAAAAGGAAAGTGACCTCAAATTCCCCAAATGTCTGGGGGATAGTAGCTGATCAATAGATATCTGTCAGTTGAAAACCTGATTTGGAATTAAGTGTATCAGCTCATGGTAAATCTTTTATAGCTTTTGCAGATCCTGGGTTTAAGACTTATGGTAGATCTTTGCATAGCATGTCCAGGTGCTGGGTGCCGCAAACACAATAACTGCAAACTGGCTTTTGTTCAGTGTCTTAGTCAGGGTTTCTATTCCTGCACAAAACATCATGACTGAGAAGCAAGTTGGGGAGGAAAGGGTTTGTTCAGCTTACACTGCCACACTGCTGTTCATCACGAAGGAAGTCAGGACTGGAACTCAAGCAGGTCAGGAAGCAGGAGCTGATGCAGAGGCCATGGAGGGATGTTACTTATTGACTTGCTTCCTCTGGCTTGCTCAGCTTGCTTTCTTATAGAACCCAAGACTACCAGCCCAGGGATGGTACCACCCATAATGGGCTGGGTGCTCCCACCCTTGATCACTAATTGAGAAGATGCCTTACTGCTGGATCTCATGGAGGCATTTCCTCAAAGGAGGCTCCTTTCTCTGTGATGACTCCAGCTTGTGTCAAGTTGACACACAAAACCAGCCAGTACATCCAGGCAATGCAGTGGACACATAGTATATGCCCTAAAGGAGCAGATAAAACAGGAATACTCCCAAATCACTATGACTTAGGCAAAAGTCAGAAAATTATTTTTAATGCTGTTTTTAAAAGTATTTGTTTAATTTTAAATTGAAGCAAGCATCCAAGGCTGTGCTGAACTTCTAATCCTCCTGCCTCTACCTCTCAAGTGCTGGGATTATAGGCATGTATTGCTCTACCCAGGGCTTTGGGTATACCAGGCAGATCCTTAATCAACTGAGCTATGTCCTCAGCACAATTGAACTGTCTTATTTATTTATTTTGAGCTGGGGTCTTTTGCATGCTAGATTGGCTTTGAACTTGCAGAGTAACTGAGAATGATACTAAGCTTTTGAGCGTTCTGCTTCCACTTCATGAGTCCCAGATTGATAGACATTTGTCACCAAACCCAGTTTATAGCAGAACATCTTTCAAAATTTAGTTTTTATTTACTGATAGAACCTCAATAATCCCTAGAATCAAGCAACTCTCTTGCCCCAGAAGTATCTGGGACTACAAATCCACACCCTCACGAACAGGTATCCAAAACTTGTTACAGTTAATTTGTGTCTTCTTGGAAGAGGGATGAATTAATTCTACAGGTTCAGTGCTTATGGACGAATGGTTCTGGTTGGTACATAATATGTATGGTTTGATATGTGCAAAATATGAGGGAGATGAAATATGCATGAGTTTAACCAGAAACACTTTCTGGAAGAAGAAAATCTGGTCAGATTAAAATTTGGACAACGCAGATGTTTGGGGTAAGAAGAGAAGAGGAGCCAGAAAGATATTTAGTACTCTAAACACTACAATGAGTTTGCTGGCTTGGACACCACCTAACACGCATCAGTAAGAGATCAGCAAAGTAAATTACGCAAGCTCACACAATGGAAACTCTGGCAGCTACAAGGACACACAGCTTCTATTTTCACAAATCCTTGGAGATTTCCTTTGGCAATTAAGGCTCCCAGGGATGGAAGATCCCTGTAAAGATCTTTGAAATAAGCATATTCGCTACAAAATGCTTGTTTTGAGAATTTAGCTCAGTTAGCTGTCTAATAACATGTCCCGAAGGCAGCACTCTGGTTTAGTCTCTGTCTCTCTCTGTCTTCTCTGTCTCTTTGTCTCTCCATCTCTTTCTCTCTCTGTCTCATCTGCTCTCTGTCTCATCTGCTCCCCCCCCTCTCTTGTGCTAGGATTGAATTCAACACCCCACACTGCCAAGCAGACATTATACCATCTTACCCACCTCGCTTCTTAAAACTCATATTCATGAATGCCATTTTTCTCCATGACCAAAGCCTGAGACTGAGCAAGCACCTTCCTGGGGCTTAGCAAAACTTCCTGAACTTAGTTTGAACCTCCCCGACCCCCCCCCCCCGGCTCTGTGTTTTGAAAGAGATAATTGGATTATCAGGAAAAGGTGATTTTATTACAAATGTGGGCAAACAATGGATGCCCAGCTCAGCACAATGGATGTGAGTCCAATCTATCGCCAGAATGTGAATGACATTGAATAAAAGTTCCAAGTTGGCTGAGGTCGTCAGCTTCAAGGGGGAAACAGGTTAGTCTATACA
>CM052710.1:67260260-67275677 GCA_028551405.1 Uromys caudimaculatus
CCTGGTGAGCTGTGGGGCGTGTCTTTGGCCCTCTGCTGGGTCTTGCGATCTCCGGCAAGGGATCTTTGTCCCGGCGCTGATTAGCTGTGGGGCCCTGTGGCCCAAGCTGAGGTTTCCCGCGAAAGGGGTTTTGACTCAGAAATTGGGCCCCTGAAAAAGACCAGTAGCCTACCTACCCAAAAAGCTGGATCCTGTGGTGGCTGGGTGGCCCTCATGTCTTAGAATTATTGCAGCATTGGCCATGTTGGTCCGAGATGTTGATAAATTGACCTTGGGACAAAACTTGACAGTAGCTGCACCACATGCTCTGGAGAGTGTGATAAGGCAGCTTCCTGACAGCTGGCTGATGAATGCCAGGATCACCCTCTACCAGACTCTGCTTCTGAACTCCAACTGAATCAGCTTTTCTCCACCAGTTGGGCTCAACCTGGCCACCTTGCTGCCCAATCCCAACCTCAAGCCACCACAGCACCAGTGTCAAGAAATTCTGGCAGAAGTCCATGGGTGGAGGAAAGACCTCTCTGACCAATCCCTGCCAGAAGCCAAGGCTACCCGGTTTATAGACAGGAGCAGTTTTCTCCATAAAGGTCAGAGACGAGTGTGTGTTGCCATGGTGGAAAGCAAAAATGTCATCTGGGCTGAATCTCTACACTCCACCATCCCCCACCCCCCACCCCCACTCCCCATCCACCCAGAAAGCAGAGCTAATTGTCTTCACCAAAGCCTTGGAACTTGGGCCAGTAAGAAAATTAACATCTACACAGATAGCAGGTATGCCTTTGCCACAGCCCACGTCCATGGGGCTATATACCAAGAGAAGGGACTGCTCACAACAGAGGGAAAAGAAACAAAAAAGAAGCATGAAATCTTGGATCTCTTGGATGCCCTGATAAAGCCAGCAACCATGAGTATTATTTGTTGCCCAGGACATCAGAAGGGAAGAGACTCAGTGGCCCGGGGCAATAACCAGGCAGATCAAGTAGTTTGAGAAGTGGCTATGCAGGAGCCTATCCCGGTTATGGGCCTGTAAGAGACACCCACTGGGAAATGGGACTGGACTAAGGGATGGCCTCACTTAGAATATACTGAAGAAGAAAGGACTCAGATTGCTAGACACCATACCAGGTAAAGAGAATGAACAGAACCCTAAAAGAGACCTTAACTAAATTGTCCTTGGAGACTGTTGCTGACTGGGTGGTGCTCCTTCCCCTGACCCTGTTCCAAGCTCAGAACACCTCCTACCACTTTAACCTGACCCCTTTTGGGATCCTGTATGGGACTCCCCACTCCCTTGACCCCTGCACTTGACTCTCCCCCTGCAGAGTGACTTTTCAGGCTGACAAGGCAGACAAGGATCTTATGGCTCGATTGCAAGCTTTCTAGATCAGCCACCAGGAATTGCGACCTAAACTTAGTGCCCTGTATAATGCAGGTACCCCAGAGGTTCCACTCAAGTACCAAGTTGGGGGTTGGGTATATGTTCAGAGGCATCAACTTGGAAGTAAAGTGGAAAGGTTTGTTCCTGGGGTTGTTGACCACCCCGATTGCTGTTAAAGTGGATGGAGTAACTGCCTGGGTTCATGTAACTCACGTCAGACCAGCACCTGCACCTGACATCAACTGGATAGCAGCCAGACACCCGAGCAACCCCCAGAGAAACCATGAGATGGCTATGGTGTATCTTCCTTCCTGCACTGAGTCTCAGCACCCCCACAACCCTACCAAAGTGACTTGGCAAATACTCTCAGCCACTAGAAATGTAGTCTGGTCCACTACAGAGGAACACCCACCTTATATCTGGTGGCCAGACCTTGTCTTTGGTCTCTGTAAGCCCTGACTCCTGGGATATCCCCACCCTAGAAACACAGGGAGAGGGATTGCCCGAATGTGGGGGACAAGGGACTTGCAAATCTAAACCATGTCCCAGAAGCACCCTTGGAGGGTGGGGATTGAGGTACAGACACCTGAAGTTAAGGAGTGTTCTTCAAGAAACCCCCATATATGTGTGCCCCCAAAGCAGGAGAAGCAGGCATCAGTCCCATCACTGTGGGGGGGGGCAACCATTTTTTCTGTGCTACCTGGGGGTGTGAAACATCAGGAAGCACATTCTGGAGACCTAGCTCTTCATGGGATCTGATCACAGTGAGGAGGAACCATATGGAGGCCAATGTGAGGGATATCAACAGCCCTCAGGATTTAGCGACCAACCTAAGGACTAGCCAAGCAAGAGAGAAAGAGAACAGAGTCAGGGCCGATTCCAGTTTTGGTTTAACTCCTCCCCTTGGTTAACCATCCTCATATCTACCTTGTTAGGACCCTTAATTGTTCTCCTGTTATTGTTGACCGTTGGACTCTACATATCGAACAAGCTTATAGCCTTCATAAAAGAGAGACTAAGAGCAGTACAACTGATGGTTCTGCATCAACAATATGAGACCTCTGAGAACAGGACCTGAAGAATATGAGTTAGTTACCTAAAACCACTGAGCATAGATCCAGGATTGGAGCTTGTACAAGAAAAAGGGGGGAATGAGGGACTCTAAGGGCTTTTCTATTCCCACACCCTCCTTAGAGCTTTTCCCTCCCACCTGGGGATGAGGCTAGGCCAAGTTCCATTCTCCACCCACAGGAACATTCTTGAGTAAAAAATTCTCAAAATGTACTGACTGATAGTCACCTGACCCTCTTGAAAGTCCCAGGTAGAGTTCAAATGTATATCATGCTTGCTAGACAATAGGTTTAAAAGTCAATATGCTTAGCCAATAAGTTTGAACTGTAACCTTGCTGATGTAGCCTGTGCCCCTAAAAAGAATAAAAATTGCTTGTAATAGCCATTTGGGGTGGACTTCTAGCCACTTGCCTTGAGGAACTAACTGAAGGTCAACCAGAAGCACTAGAAAATAAACCTCTTGCTTTTACATAGATCTTTGTCTCAGTGTCTCACTCAGGGACATCTTGAAGTAAGTACCACTGATGAAGGGTTGGGGGGTCTTACAACACAAGCTAGAATCATTTAAAAGGAGAGAACCAAAACTGAGCAAATACCTCCATAAGATTGGCCAGTAGGCAAGTCTATAGTACCTCTCTCCCTCCCTCCCTCCCTCTCTCTCTCTCTCTCTCTTACTGGTGGTGGTAGTGATAGTGGTGGTTCTGATTGTCTCCCTATATAGCTCTGACTATTCTAGAACTCACTATGAAGACAAGACTGGCCATGAACTCATAGAGATCTGCCAGTTACTTCACCTTAGAACTGATAATGAAGGCATGCACCCCAATGCCTGGCATGCATTTTTAAATTAATGATTAATATAGGAAGGTCTAGTTCATGGTAGATTATGCCAATCCTGGGCTGGTGGTCCAAGGTGCTTTAAAAGACAAGCAAGCAATCCAGGAGAGAGCAAGTCAGTAGGCAGCACTCCTTAATGGCCCCTGCTTCAGTTCCTGCTTCCACGTTCCTGCCTTAAGTTCCTACTCTGGCTTCTCTCAATTATGTGGAAATACAAACTGAAATAAACTCTTTCTTCCCCAGATAGCTTTTGGTGATGGTGTGTTATCACATCAACAGAAACCCTAACTAAGACAGGGTGGATATTACACTGGACATAGCTTGAGTGAGCATACATAAACTCAAAATCCACCTCCAGAGATACTTCCTCCAAGACCACACCTACTTCAACCAGGCCACACCTCTGAATAGTGCCATTCCCTATGAGGTAAGCATTCGAGGACATTTGTGTATGGGGACTATCTTGGTAACCCCCACAAACTTAGCAAGGCCTGCTTGAACAAGCCAGTTCAGTCAACAGGTTCTCCAGGGAAGGAATGAGGATGAAAAAGAAAACAGACAATTAAACAACACTGTATCATGACCTCAGCCAGTTCTGAGGCTGAAGGGAGTTTATTTTTTTTTCCAGTCTGCTTTTATACCACTTTAAGTACATGCAAAATTATAAGATCAGTTCTGGATCAAGGAACAAGCAAGGCAATAAACAAAATCTCCTAAACATCTTTTTAGGGGTTAGTTAGGTTGGCCAAGACAAAAGGAATGCCACACACACCTCAGCTGTGCCTGCTCTGAGCTTGGCATTAACTCAAAGGTAAATGTTCTTAATCTGGGCCTATTTCCTGCATCCTAAGCCAAAGTCAGAGCTTACTTCTTTGCCCTGGGCTTGATGTCAAATTCCCCCCAAGTTTCTAGAAGCAGCCCCCAAAAGCTCTCCACACCTGCTACTAAATCTCGAGCCCCTTGGCCCACTTATGACCTTCCCTGAAGGAGAAAGTGTGGACTTTTGGTTTAATTCTTACAAACTACCCATTTGACAGGATAGAAGAAACCTACTCTGACTCCAGCCTCCCCCTTGGGTGGTTTAGATAAATAGGGCTCAGATCCCGGCAGAAAAGTGTAGAGAGCAAGGGCTGTGTGTGGACCAGTAAAGACAAAGAAACTCAGGGAGATCAGACTGTCCATCCCATGGCCTCCTCCTTGCTTTGTGCAGTTCTTCCTGGGACACCAGAACTCCACATGTCACAACTTCTCTTCCTAAACATCCTGAATCTGAATTCCAGCTTTAGATAAAGACCTTTCCTGTGAAGAGAGCATTCACAGAACTGTTACTGCCACCAGAACAAGGTCACCACTGCTGAGGTAAGTGAAGGTGTTGTGCCCAGATTGTAAAAACCCCAAAGAGACCACCAGGAATCACAACCCAATGTAATTGCATGAGAGTCTTTATTCAAGCTCGAGTTTGGGCCACCAACCTTCCTGATGGAACAGGAAGGAGAGTGAACCCCTAGGTCTTAGTGAAGGGGGTTTATAAAGGAAAAAACCGAAAGCAGAGGTTTCCAAATCTTGACATTACATGAGAGGGTAAAGAAATATTGGTCTTTAGGCTAATTGGTTTGCAGCACCTGGTTAAACCACAAGGAGGGAGTACACATCAAAAAGGAGTACCTTGACCTGGGAAAGACTTAGGTTTTCTTAGCCTACTCTGTTGTTATCAGCCAGCTGCAGCTACTGTGTCTATTTTACAACTGCCAGGGACATTTCATAATTTTTTCAGACCTCAAGGTAAGGGGCCAGGCCTCTCCAAGGGCAAGTTAACTCAGAATGGAGTCTTAAGAACAAACTGGAGTTTATTCTGCTACCTCAGTCCCTTCAAAGGGTGTCTAGATACAGCTTGTTCGATAACCCAAGATGCGTGTTAGCATAAAGAGAGGAGGAGCCCTGATGCCAGGACAGGAGAGCTCAGGGCTTTGTACTCCGGGAGCGTCCTGGGCACAGGAGTATCCTTCAATAGCCATCTTCTGGACCACAGAGCATCCCACAGCAGAGACGGTTTCCACCTGTGTGTTGTGGGCTTTGCCTGTCTTCTGGAGCAGTCAAGCTTGGTGAAAGATGCCAGGTTGGGATACTCAGATGCCCTTGGAGTCCATGCTGTAGGCTCTTCATTTGCCCCATGAAGATAAAAATCCCAGATCAGAAATAGCCACAGACAAGCTCTGGCAGATCATGTTAGGCCCTCTGGTTTTCAAAGATTCTTCTGCCCTTGGTCATTTGTTACTCTGAAGGGCCTATTTTGTAGTTCTTCCTGTTTCTCTCCTGCAGTCTGCAAAACAATTTGCTCTGTAGATTCAGGATTTTCACTATAGTATGACTTCAGGAGTTTCTTTTTTTGCCCTATATATCTGGAGTTCTACATGCTTCTTGTATCTATCTGGGTGTGCTTTTTCTGTCCCTAAATTTGGGGACATTTTTACTAGTATTCGTTGAAAATATATGTATTCTATGCTGTTGGGATGGAGGTCTTCTCCTTCTTCAATGCCCATGCATTTACTGGTGTTCCAAAGATTACACATGGTTTGTTCATAGGTTTTTCAAATATTATGGCCAACCTTGAGCAAGTCTTCCAATTCTATATTATCTATATACACCTATAACTCCTGATAATCTCTCCTTCACATGATCCACTGCGTTGATGAGCCTTTTCACTGAGCATTTGATTTATCAAGTTTTAATTTCTAGCCTCATTTAAGACAAGAGGTTCGTCAGTATTTCTTTTTATTGAATTCCATCATCATACCCTTTGTCGACCCCTGATTTCCATTCAGCTGATTGAGTCCTCTTTCCATGATCATATGTACAATCATCCTTTTGAATTCTGTGTCTAGACCTTCACCTATGTCATTCTCATGAAAACCAGAAGTTCCCTGGCATTTGTAGTTTTTAGAGGAGATGAGCTGTCTTTGGTTTTCATATAACCTTTGGCTTTGGGTTCGAATTTGATGTTAGGAATTAGATCACTTGTTGGTGTTCTGAGTTATGCAAGACAAGAAAGAGAGACACTGCAGGATGTGTTAAACTTAGCAAGCAGCAGGGAAGGACAGTCTCTGATAGAATGAACCCCACAGAGCACTTTCATTGATTGCCACAAAAAGGGGCTTTTAAGAATTCAATTCCCACAGACCAAAACCTCTTGCTTGATCTAGAAGTTGTCTGAAGGAATCATTACCTGAGTAATTCTCAGCCACACACAAGGCTTCCTGGTTTGCCAGGTATGTCTTGGGACTGAGGACATGCTAAGATTCTGAAATTCCCAAGAATCAGCAACCCCATAAATCTCAGATAACAGTCACTGATGGTTTTCAAGAGCTTACCTTCAAACCGTAAGTGGCCATCACTCCAAAGTAAATGCCAAGTGCAATGGCTCTTCCATTTTGCCCGCAGCACCTCTTTTGTTGAAGCTCCATTCAGTTATCTTGAGAATTAAATTTATGTTGAAGATCATGCATCCTTCCAGTAAATACAGTCTTTTCTCTATCGTGCTATTTCACAATCTTGCACAAAGAAACCAGTAAAGTTATTCGTGGAAAGACAAGGATAGCAGTTGCTAGACCAAGAAATCTACATAAATGATGCACAAGATTGAATAAAGCTAAAGTATCTCCGCTGCTTTCCATAAGATTCACCCCGGTCATATCAGGCAAGCTTTTTGAGAAAGTCTCCTTAATTTCCTGTTGAAAATTACAAATCATTTCAGAAGAATGAGGGTGCCGATCAAATGCATTTTAAACTTTTTTCCAGTCATACTTGTACTCATTGAAACTTAAAGGTGAAATCCAATATCTAACATGCCTTCACATTTAAACTTCATTTGTTCTTTGACTGTCTCTAACTCCAATCAGTACCAGAGCTTGTCTCAGATCAGCTATTTCATTACCCATGTCACTCTTTTATTGTGTTGAGTCCAAAGTTCTGCAGAATGTTTATGCCGGTCACTCATGAACTCAGCCGTTTGAATTTCTTTATGAAGTGCCAATCTACCTGTAGCATCAACAGTAGCTAGTGCAATAATTCCCATAACTACAGCAACAATCAGCCCAGTCATCCTGCAAGTTCTTCCTAATACTCTTGCAGCGAGTATTAAAAATCATCATGGTGAGTCTTGCTTCACCAAATTCCAGACTGCTGGCCTTGCTCTAAGAATGCACAAACTATCATAAGTGACACTTAAGGACATACTAGAATTAACACGGCTATGAAGAGTACAATATTCCCAAGTGATACTATAAGTAGCACTGTACAGGCCTTTTCAGTAGCAAATAAGGTAATGGTATACATACTACAAAGGGGTGACATTGATTTAGGCTAAAGGTCAAAGACTACTAACCATTATTCATGTTTAAACTCTCTTTCCATGCTTTAAGAGGGTAAAAGGCATGTGCTAATTTCCACAAATTAGTCTGCACTGAATGGCCAAAATGCAGGAGAAGACGTGACAGTCCAACTCCATGCCTTCAAATACGTTCATTAACAATAGAACTAATTTCCACAGTTCCATTTGATCTATACTGTTGCCATCTCAATTCTGGGTGAGAATATTTTCCCAAGGAAAGCCATAAGAGCTCCACCCAATGACTTCTTCATGAGAAATATCAACAAGCATCGAAGGATGCTCCCTTCAACATTGTTGCCTCTGTATCCAGTCTGATTCCTCGTCAGTAATCCACATCTCACAAGATGAGGCATCAGATTTATGTAACTAGTAGCATTAATCTTCTATCCTCTAAAGGCAGATGCATGAAGCATATAATATTTATTATGAAAATTCTAGGTAGCATCAACTATGGCTAACCACACTTGAAAAGTTCTATGTGGACTTTGAGTTCCATTACGCATACAAATAGGAGGTCCTTGCACTCCCACGGTATAATTCATGATTTCTGTACCCTCCTCCATAGGGTTAGCACTTCCCCAGTTGCCATAAGGATCAGGTAACCAAAAAGATTTATTAATCACCAAGGGGATATCCATATCTCCCCAACTTACTATTTAATTGTAGGATTACAAATATAGGCCCAATATGTATGCTTGGTCCCCATTGCTGTATAGCTTCCACAGTCAGCATAGCAAGGAACAAAGCTGTACCATTCAAAGGTTTTTGTCAAATTTTTATCAATTCTAATGGTGTCCCCAACACTTGGTTTCCATTCTGATGTGAAAACATACTTGTTTTTCATCAAAGACTCATTGTAAACAATAAAGGATTGCAGACTGTTTCCATTGGCCCCGCAACATCTGAACAACAAAGCATGAGAAGTGCTACAGAAACTGAACAATGCAATGTGTCTTTGTGTGTATGTGTGTGCAATGTGTGTGAGTAGGGAAAAACATATATTTGGGCTTGGTTGGCTATAACCTGGAATACATATTGACTATATTGAGTGGCTCTTACTCATATCACTACATTGCTAAGGACAGTCACTGTCAGCCCCTTCACATGAGAAACTGGGAACATGAGCCTGGGAACAGCCCAGGTCCAGCTCTGGACAGGAAATGATGTCAGCTATGCACAGTTGGGCTATCCTTAAAAACATTGCTAATTGTTCAAAAATGTTTCACTGCCCCAGATAGTCTTACAAGATAATGGGTCACAAGATTAAACAGGCTAACTGCTAAGCTCTGCTGTTGCGTGGACTGCTTGCTTGGATGGCTGAGGATCCTGCTGGAGGTCTGTTACAGAATCAAAACGTGCCCATCCACAGACAAGATATGAGTTAATTTGATCCCCAGAATAATAACTGTGGTTTGTTCCTCTATAATTCTTTGGCTAACAATATCTGGGACCTTGCCTAGAGATTTCTCTCTGGTTTGGTCTTGGTCAGTCTCCTTCTTAATAAAACATTTCCAATTTCCTAAAACCAAAACTCCAGTGAGACTAGTGACTATCTGAACGACCGCAGACCCCTAGTATCACATAGGAAAATGCTGGAGCAGGGAAGAGCACTGGATTGCGTCCTGTCTCTACAGTCCGTGCCTCTGTGATTAGGAAGTCTGTACCTGGGGTGGCCAGGTGTGGGGTTGGTGAGTGGCTTTCAATTTACTGTCACTTTGGAGTTATTTGAATAGAGAGTGGACTTCTACATGAGATCAGAAACTGGTACTCCCAGTGAAGAGAGAAGAAAAGTTTTTCACCAAAACACAGTGCAAGGGTCAGGGAAGATGAGCCATGTGCTCTCAGAGCTTCAGGGACAGATCTGCAGTTTATAAACCCTAACATCAGTGAAACAGCTTTGGACAATTAGCAATTTTTTAAGGATAGAACAACTGCACCAGCCAGCTGACAGAGTACATTCAAAGTAGGAGCAACTTCCTCATACCTTATACAAGCTAAAAAATAATTTTCTTTTTACAAAATCTAACACAGTAAACTTAACACATTAATCATAATGTCCACCATCACCATGGATTTTTTTCTGAGTGGCTATGGAAATAATCAATCAGTAAAGTAACTGTCTTTCAAAGAGAAAGTTGTGAATTGGGTACCCAGAATCCACATAAAAGACAGTCATAGTGGAGTGAATTTGTTATTCCAACACTGAGGAAGGAGGGAGGCAGATCCCTGAAGCTCACTTGCCAGCCACCCTGGCCTAATTGGTGGAGTCCAGGCCAGTGAGTGTGTCTGTCTCAAAATAAGGAGAATGATATCTGAGAAACATCAGCATCTACGGGGCGGGGGGGGGGTGAGAAGAATGTCAACACAGGGCAGGGTTACAGCAAGTGTCTGCAATCATTGAACCACGGACTCACTAAGTCTGAAAGTTAGTACTACTCAACAATAGATGACATCATCTGAAAAGAGGGTCTTGAGGTAGGGAAGCAGAATGGTCAGTGAGAGGGAGCCCTGACACTGGGCTAGGCTACCAAAGTACCCACTAGAGCACTCAGGAAGCCCTGGAGTTGGCCACTTCAGCAGAGCTCCACCTCCCTCTCTGTGGAAGGAAGTAAAATCTTTTCAGCTGACTGTGTAAGCCAGGCAAAGAGTCTGGGAATAGAAACCAAAACCTATCCTCCCTGCAGTGCCCCCCTTCAGGGACAAGGCAGGTAGGATTCAGATCTAGGAACTGCAGACCTGAGAGCAAAGACTGTGTGGACTGAGATCTGGAAGGAAATCTAAAAACATTCGCCTTTGCTTCCCAGCTGTTCTTCTCTGGAGAGCACCAAGACACCAACACTCTGCATTCCATCTGTTTCCTGAACATCCCAGCTTAGAGGCTTCCCTAGAGAGCTAACCCAGTGACCTGCTCCCAGAGAAGAGGTGACATCACAGGAGGGCCACTGGCATCCCTACTCCAGAACAGGTACGTGAAGTAAAGTGCAGCTTGACCAGAAATCCTACTTACTTGTGATCAAAGGTAGTCTCCTGGTACCAGGGCAGAAGATCTTCGGTTATGGCTTATTTCACTCAGGGGTTGTTCACAGAAAGGCTCTTCTCTGTCTTCTGCACCACACAGCAACCCCAACCCACCAGTCGGGCCAAAACAAACTTCCCTATAAACCAGCACATCCTGAGTCTGTTGCTCTTCTGATGCCAGCTTGAGCTTGGAGAAAGAGGCAGCTTGTGTGAGCAGATTCCTCGGAGTCAGTGCTGGCACCTCTTTGGGGTGGAGGGTTATTGCTATTTTTTTGTTTTGGATTTTGTTTTGTTTGAGACTGATTGATCACACTGTGTGCCTGGCCTAGAACCTGTAAATCAGGCTGGCCTCAAACTCAGGGAGACCCACCTACCTCTGCCTCTCTGCCTCTAGGACTGAGATTAAAGGCATGCACCACCACACTCAGCTGTACTGGAACCATTTTATTTACCCCAGGAGGATAAAATCCTATCCAGAACACCCACTGCTGTTTCCTCTTCTAGAAGGGAACTCTGAGAAGCCTTTATCAGCATAACCAGCACTAACATTACCTTGTGTGTTTGGGGGTTTCAGGAGCCTTCATAATCATCAAATCATGGGGAAGTAGCCCACGCTCGGGTCTAGGATTCCCACTCAATAGTCTTTGGCTTCTGGGAGCAGCTTCATCCCCCCACTAAGGATATCTCTGTTCAAACTTTATTTTCTTTTTTATGAACTTGTAAAGGAGCATATTTCCTTATAGCTTGTTCATACATACTGGTTTTGACTGGCTCCACCACAGCCAGTCCTGTGCTGCAGCTCTCTGGCTGTCCTCCCTGTTCCAAGTTCTCAGTTCCCATTATTCCGCTGTCCACTTGTACACCACATATATGCTACTGTCTCTCTCCCCCAAAGCTATTTTCTACCCCTCTTACGGGCCCCCTTCCGGTTTCCTGGCCTCTGCAAACACTTCCTACAACATAAGTGTACATACCTAAAAATGAGAGGCTGAAATCCACACCTGAGGGAGAGCATCAGGTTTGCCTTTCTGACATTGGGTGAACTCAACATTTAGTAGCTCTGCCAGTCTGTCTGAAAATTATACACTTCCATTTATATTCTGCATGGATCCCGTTCCATTGTGTCTCTGTGGCACATTTTCATTATCCACCTATCATCTAGGCTGGTTGCCTTTCCCAGCTACTGTCACTAGAGCAGTGTTGAACATGATGGCCCAGTGTCTTTGTGCCAGGATATAGAGTCCTTTTAGGCCATGCTCAGGAATGGTGTCACTGATTCCATAAGGGCTGTGCTTGCTTACAACCCCACAGCAGCAACTAAGGACTCCCCTTCCCCTACATCCACACCAGCATCTGTTGACATTTTCTCTCTTTTTTGTTTGTTTGTTTTGCTTTTTGGGATTTTTTTATAACAAAATTTAATCGTTAGAGAATTTTAGAGAAATGTTCCATATAGCAGTACAAATCAATACAGTACTTCTAATGAACAGTTTACCAACAAGTACCAAAGTATAAATTGTGCATAAAATTTTATCTAGTAAACTTATTTCTAGGAATTTATGCTGACAAAAATATGTATGTACTGTGGGATAATGGTGAATTATGAGAAACATCTCAAAATTACATACAGAATTAATAAATTATGTATTTTATGTAGACATTTCTATAAGAATTAAAATGTTATTTTTTGGCTAAAACTTTAGAAGCCAATATTATCACCATCTTATACTTTCACATTATAAATATGATTAAAATAAATTAAATCACTCTGTAAAAACATTATGCAGTTGGAAATTTTTTCTGACAAATCAGCTCTTACAGTTTTATAGGCCATTCATTTTGTCTCCTTTGAAACGACAAAGAAAAGTTGACTTCAGTCAAAATAGCACACAACTTAATCTCATAAATCACATGTTTAATGTTACTTGTTTTCAGTAGAATTTGAAAACCTTACTACTGTCACACTCAACTAGAAATAAGTTGACAATTCCTGACTAAATTCAGAGAAAATAAATACTAGTTTTCTGTAATATACAGGACTCACCTCCCTAATGTGAACCTAAAATTCAAATACCTCCAATGTTCTCCCTTGAAGATATGTTAGCTTCATTCTGAGCAAAGAGCAACATTCCTTTGTGTTTCCCAAGGCCATTACACTGAGATTCATCAGATACCTATAACACTTGCTGAAGTTACCCCCTAAATATTTCTAATTGACCTGTATGAAGTTTCCTTCCTTATCTTTTTTTGATAACTTTTGGTTGAAAGTTGATTTTATTTGATATTAGAATGGCTACTCCAGCTTGTTTCTGGGGACCAATTGCTTGGAAAATTGTTTTCCAACCTTTTACTCTGAGATAATGTCTGTCTTTGTCACTGAGGTGCATTTCCTGTATACAGCAAAATGCTGGGTCCTGTTTACGTATCCAGTCTGTTAGTCTATGTCTTTTATTGGGGAATTAAGTCCATTGATGTTAAGAGATATGAAGGAAAAGCGATTGATACTTCCTGTTATTTTTGTTGTTAGAAGTGGTATTATGCTTGTGTGACTATCTTCTTTTGGGTTTACTGAAAGATTACTTTCTTGCTTTTTCTAGAGTGTAGTTTCCCTCCTTGTGTTGGTGTTTTCTATCTATTAACCTTTGTAGGGCTGGATTTGTGGAAAGATATTGTGTAAATTTGGTTTTGTCATGGAATATCTTGTTTTCTCTGTCTCTGGTAATTGAGAGTTTTGCTGGGTATAGCAGCCTGGGCTGGCATTTGTGTTCTCTTAGGGTCTGTATGAGATCTGCCCAGGATCTTCTAGCTTTCATGGTCTCTGATGAGAAGTCTGGTGTAATTCTGATAGGTCTGCCTTTATATGTTACTTGACCTTTTTCCCTTACTGCTTTTAATATTCTTTCTTTGTTTAGTGCATTTGGTGTTTTGATTATTACACTACAGGAGGAATTTCTTTTCTGGTTCAGTCTATTTGGAGTTCTGTAGGCTTCCTGTATGTTCATGGGCACCTCTTTCTTTAGGTTAGGGAAGTTTTCTTCTATAATTTTGTTGAAGACATTTACTGGCCCTTTAAGTTGGGAATCTTCCCTCTCTTCTATACCTATTTGCCTTAGGTTTGGTCTTCTCATTGTGTCCTGGATTCCCTGGATTTTGGGGTTAGGAGCTTTTAGCATTTTGCATTATCTTTGACTGCTGTGTCAATGTTTTCTATGGTGTCTTCTGCACCTGAGATTCTCTCTTCTATCTCTTATATTCTGTTGGTGATGCTTGCATCTCTGACTCCTGATCTCCTTCGTAGGTTTTCTATCTCCAGAGTTGTAGCCCTTTTTTATTTCTTTACCTTTTCTATTTCCATTTTTAGATCCTGGATGGTTTTGTTCAATTCCTTCACCTGTTTGTGCTTTCCTGTAATTCTTTAAGGAATTTTTGTGTTTTCTCTTTAAAGTCTCCTAGCTGTTTACCTGTGTTCTATATTTCTTTAAGGGAGTTATTTATGTCCTTTTTTAAAGTCCTCTATAATCATCATGAGAAGTGATTTTTAGATCTGAATCTTGCTTTTCTGGTGTCATGGTGTATCCAGGACTTGCTATGGTGGGAGAACTGGGTTCTGATGATGCCAGATAACCTTGGTTTCTGTTGCTTATGTTCTTGCACTTGCCTCCTGCCATCTGGTTATCTCTAGTGCTACCTTCCCACCCTTTATCTGACTGGAGCCTATTCTTCCTGTGATCCTGGTTGTGTCAGAACTCCTCAGAGACCAGCAGAGACCAGCTTCCTCCAGGATCCTGTGATTCTGGGATGCTGTGATTCTGAGATCCTGGGTGTGACCAAGCTCCTGGGATCCTGGGATCTTGTGATCCTGGGCATGTTAGAGCGCCTGGAAGTGGAGCTTCCTCTGGGTGTTGTGGGTTTGGCTGAGGAGTTCATGCCCAGGATCTACTCAGGGCACCAGCCCAGACCTGAAGGAACACTTGCTACTGGTCCGGCGGGGTTCCTGGACCCCTGTATCCCACTGGTCCCAGTTACTCCCGGTGTTGGAACAGATGTTGTGTCTTCCTCACCTCTGATCCTATGACCCTGGGCATGCTAGAGCGCCTGGGAGTGGAGCTCCCTCTGGGTGTTGTGGGACTGGCTGAGGAGCTCGCACCCAAGGTCTGCTCAGGGCACTGGCCCAGACCAGAAGGAGCCATATTCTCTCTTGATGAAAACCTCTCTTACTCCGTGACATGAAATCCCAAAGAAGATACTGAACATGTAAAAAAAATAAATAAATAAATTATATATATATATATGCCATTTGTATTTCTTCTGAGAACTCTGTTCAGTTACACATGTCCCATGTTTTGATTGGACTGTTTGTTTTCTTATTGATCAGGGTTTTTCTTAATGTTCCTTGCATATTTTGAATATTAATCTTCTGTTGAATGGATTGCTGACAAGGATCCCCTCCCATCTGGCGAGCTGCCTCTTTCCTTGTCTGTTTCCTTTGCTGTACAGAAGCTTTTAATTTCTATGAGCTCCTGCTTGTAGTCATGGCCTTATTTCCTGAGCAGCTTGAATCCTACTGGGAAAGCCCCTACCTATCCCTACTTCTTAATGTGTTTTTCCTTCCAGGGTTTTAGGCACCATTTCTTTTTTCTTTTTTCTTTTTTTCTTTTCTTTCTTTCTTTCTTTCTTTTTTTTTTTTTTTTTTTTTTTTTTTTTTTTTTTTTTTTTTTTTTTTTTT
>CM052710.1:67282229-67298791 GCA_028551405.1 Uromys caudimaculatus
GTATCCCTTTGACCTCCTTTTGTTGTCTAATTGCTCTAGCTAGAACTTCAATTACTATATTGAATAGATAGGGAGAGAGAGGGCAGCCTTGTCTAGTCCCTGATTTTAGTGGGATTGCTTCGAGTTTCTCTCCATTTAGTTGACATGCTCATTTTCATCCTGAGGCCACAGTGCAGTTGGGATGCTGCTGCAATAGAACACAGGGGCGGGTAAATGGCCATCAGGAGCATTCAATAGAAGCTGCCAGGGTTTACAAATAATGGAACAGAAAGAAAAGAATATAGTGTCACAAGAGAAAATGGATTACAAAGAAAAGATGGCATTAACATATATTCTCTCACAAGAGGAAGGAGAATCGGGAGGGATAACTAACACTAAAGATCTTTGAAAAAGCCACAGGAAACTTATTACTATAGAAATTACTAACTAAATGCAAAAATGACTTTAAATGGAGCAACCATACAATTCAGGGACAGAATCTCCCCCAGGTTCCATAGGAGGCTACCAAATAAAAAGCTCAATGTAAAGTATAGTTTACCTCGTTTCAAGTTGTTGGTCCTCTAGATCCCTAAATATTATAGGATATTACCTTTGCTTTTGGTTACTCTTCAGAACTTGGCAGTAAGATCGTATTGCTGAAGGCACCACACAATGGAGTCACAAGGTCTGGAGAAATCAAGCTGGTAATGAATGACCTGGAAACTTCATCCCTACTTTCATAGTGCTGCAAGGTTCTATGCATGCTGCCGGGGGAGAAAAAGAGCCAACAATATAACCCAGCTGTGAATCCCGTGAATCCTACAATAATGAATTCTTTGGCAAGATACACCCACTGGTGCATCAGTGGCACAAAAGTTATGGGAATAACTAATAACTTTCTGACTAGATTTAAAACTTGTGCCACAAGACCAGAGTCATGCCTGTTACTGTTAACTGGACTAAAAACCATAGTTGACTAGGACATAGGTCCTAGGAAGAGAACCGAATACATTATTCTGATCAATTGACATAGTAATACATTTCTCCTAAGTTTTCATCTTTATACTCATAGATTAGCCCATCTCTCAGCTCTTATCAGAGAAGCTCATTTTGCAGTAGTTGGTGATTCATAGAGACCAACAGCTAGTCAATACGCAGAGAGTAAGAGTTTGTAAAGTACTTATCTCTAAATGGTAATTCTGTATCACACTTCTCTCCTCAAGGCACATAGATCATTGCAGAAGAGATCCAGGGGAGAATGTAAGAGCTGGAGATGTTGGAAATCTTCTGAGAAACATTTATTTGCAACCACGGTGCAACTATTGCATACGTGAAATCTCAGAGAGTGTGAGTAGCATGCACAAGACCTGTACAAAATCAAGCCAGCCAAAACTCTAGCAGTTTTGGGAGAAGGGATCATGAAGCGCCACCCCTTTCTGAGGATCAATTGATAACTTATGGCTTCTGGGGAAAAGAGAGTCAGTTTTCTCGGGGATGTGTCCCCAGAGAGGTTCCCCGTGACCCAGTAGATGCTACTGTACCTGTGTGCATACAGGCAGCACTAAGTGGTGTCAGTGAAATTCTCATATAATAAGAAATTACAAAACAAAACAAAACAAAAGGCCCAAAACTCCCTGAAGCCACGGAGTTTCGTGATGCCAGCAGTGGGGACCGTTATGATGAACAAATAGGTGATGGCGAGATTGGAAAGAGAAAACAGAGTACTATGTGTTCTGTGGAAAGAGGCAGAATCGGATACATCAAAGCTGTGAGGACCAGGCTGATGTGACCGGCCTGTAGTGTTCCCTGAGGCTACAGTGATGCACAAATCCATGATGCCATCTAGTGCCATGTCTCTGTCTATGGTGTTATAGCAGCCAGGGTTTGTTTGATGACCATGACCAGTGTTATCACCAATTAATGACCATGCAGATGTATGTGTTCTAGGCTGCTGCCTGAAGCCATGTTGATGGCAGTGGATCATGTTATGGCTGGGAGGCCATATTGACCTCAGTGGCCTTTGCTGCCACCTGAAGCCATGGTGGTTTCCATGGTCCATGGCTGCCTCAGAGGTTCTTGTCTGGGTCTATGGTTCTACTGCAGCTGGAGGTTCTCCCAATTTTTGGTCTTGCCAGAAACCACGTGGAAGACCATGATCCTGTTCCCACTGCCTCCAAGGAGCAAAGAAGCTACTTTTGCAATGACATCAATAATTGCAAATGTACAGTTGACAAATAGGGACATGGACATCTTCTGTGACAACCCCTATACCCACTCTAATTCTCACCTCCCCAAAGAAGGAGGAGCAGCCCAAACTGGAAGGCATCAAAGAGAATTCTGAAAACATGAGATAAGGATGCTGAAGTTATCTCTGCACAATTGATGGTTGGGGGTGGGGGGGAGTCCATGAGGGGAAAGATTCAGTTCTATTTATGGGGCAGGCCACTTTGACCCTGCTCCAGTGAATATATAGATAACACAAATTGGATTCTGGTTTTTAAATTATTCTTTTCTAAATTAAAAAATATTATTTTACTGATTTTTAAAATTTTTATTTTTTACTTTTTTGGAGGGAAAGAGATCACAAGGGTATAGGGGCAGACATGGAAGGACTGGGAGATATGTATGATTGGGTACATGATGTAAAATTGCCAAAGAATCAATAAAAACTATTATGTTAAAAATTAACCTATGATGTATTCATAAATTAGGAAATCGAAGTGCTGAAATTCATCAAAGACTATGAAATGATGCTGTAATGGTAAGAAAAGTATGTTGATTTGATTATACAACACAATTGTATAATTGTGTTGATATGACATACTTGCCATAGAATATAGACAAAATAATCAAAATAATTAAAGATGTTTTAAGATATAGAAGTTCTCACTACATACGTTTGATAATTATATGCTGTATAACTGTGGTGGTTAGTGTTAATTGTCAACTTGACAGAATCTAGAAACAGCCAGGAGATGGATCTTTGGCAAACCTGTCAGGGATTATCTTGTTGCATTAAGTGATGTTGTAGGAAAACCCTATCTTCATTTTGGGTCACACTATTCTCTCACCACAGGAGGCTTTGACTATATCAGATGACCTTCCATCCTGTGAATGCTGCCATCAATCAATTGAAAATCTTACAGTTCGAAAGGAAAGGGTTTATTCAGCTTACACGTCCATGTTGCTGTTCATCACTAAAAGAAGTCAGGACTGGAACTCAAGCAGGTCAGGAAGCAGGAGCTGAAGCAGGGGCCACGGAGGGATGTTACTCACTGGTTTGCTTCCCCTGGCTTGCTCAGCTTGCTTTCTTATAGAACCCAAGACTATACCTGCCCACAGATAGTACCACCCACAAGGGGTCCTCCCCCTTCATCACTAATTGAGAAAATGCTTTACAGGTGGATCTCATGGAGGCATTTTGTCAACTGAAACTCCTTTCTCTGTGATAACTCCAGCTTGTGTCAAGTTGACACAAAACCAGCCAGTACAACTTTGTATTCTTTTAGTTTTTGAATCTCTCATGGTCTCTATCTCCCAGAATTCCATCCTTTTTATCAGAACTTTCGCCTATTACTTTCTCCTTTTTGTTTATAAGCCAACAGCATTTGATGGACACTGATGCTTTCATATGTCAACTCAAGGAGGGAAACTACACCCTAGAAAAAGCAAGAAAGTAATTTTTCAACAAACCCAAAAGAAGAGAGCCACACAAACATACTTACACCTCTAACATCAAAAATAACAGGAAGCAACAATTACTATTCCTTAATATCTCTTAGCATCAATGGACTCAATTCCCTAATAAAAAGGCATATACTAACAGACTGGATATGTAAACAGGACACAGCATTTTGCTGCATACAGGAACTCACCTCAGTGACAAAGATAGACACTACCTCAGAGTAAAAGACTCGAAAACAATTTTCCAAGCAAATGGTCCCAAGAAGCAAGCTGGGGTAGCTATTCTAATATTGAATAAAATCAACTTTCAACCACAAGTTATCAAAAAAGATAAGGAAGGACACTTCATACTCATCAAAGGAAAAATCTACCAAGAAAAACTCTCAATTCTGAACATCTATGCTCCAAATGCAAGGGCACTCACATTCATAAAAGAAACTTTACTAAAGCTCAAAGCACACATTGCACCTCACACAATAATAGTGGGAAACTTCAACACCCCACTCTCATCAATGGACCAATCATGGAAATAGAAATTAGATAGAGACACATTGAAACTAACAGAAGTTATGGACCAAATGGATTTAACCGATACCTATAGAACATTTCATCCTAAAACAAAAGAATATACCTTCTTCTCAGCACCCACAATACAACTCATGGACCACATGAAGCTCAAGAGAAAGGAAGACCAAAGAGTGGATGCTTCAGTCCTACTTAGAAGGGGGAAATATAATCAAGGGAAATAGAGGGTGGGAGGGACTTGGGAGGAAGAGAGGAAGGGGAGGAGAAAAAGAGGGGCAGAAGCAGGTAAGGGAGGAGATGGAGGAGATGTACAGAGGGTCAGGAAATTGAACAGAGGTGTGTAGTAATGGGAGATGGGGAACTGGGGGTAGCAACCAGACAGTCCCAGATGCCAGGAAAGCAAGAACCTCCCAGGACTCCACAGGGATGACATCAGAAGAAATATCCCACAAAGGAGAACCTGTTCAGACCATATTCAGAGGTTAGGCATGCCCCCCAGCCCCCAGTTCAGGGATGGGGCCACCTATCCATCTCTAAATTTTTAAACCAGAATTGCTCCTATCTAAAGGAAATACAGGGACAAAGAGTGGAGCAGAGACTGAAGGAAAGGCCAACCAGAGACTGCCCCACCTGGGGATTCATCCCATATGAAGCCACCAAACCCAGACACTATTGTGGATGCCAAGAAGTGCTTGCTGACAGGAGCATGATACAGCTGTCTTCTGAGAGGCTCTGCCAGAGCCTGACCAATATAGACATGCATGCTCACAACCAACCATTGGACTGAGCACAGGGACCCCAATGGAGGAGCTAGGGGAAGGACTGAAGGAGCTGAAAGGGCCTTATGTTGCATCAATTGGAAGGGAGGCCCTTGGTCCTGTGAAAGCTTGATGCCCTAGGGTAGAGGAATGCTAGGGCGGTGAGGCTGGGGTGGTTGGGTGGGTTGGGAGCACCCTCATAGAACCAAGGTAAGGGGGGATGGGATGGGGGTTTTCAGAGGGGAAACTGGGAAAGGGGATAACATTTGAAATGTAAATAAATAAAATATCCAATTAAAATATTATTTAAAAATAAATCCTGAAAGAAAAGGGGAATCATCGGAAATGTAAATAAAGTATCAAAAAAAAAATGTAAAAAAATAAATAAATAAATAAATAAATCCTGGTGGCATGGTTTGCCACTATTTCTCCCATCTATCCATAAAACAACACAATTTCCCTTTATTCCTTTGTTCTATGGAAATTAATATCTCTTTATTATTATTTGTTGAGATAGGGGTTCTCTCTATCTCTGTGTCTTTGTTTCCTACATTTGAGATCAAATGCCTGGATTTCTTTATTCTTCCATGTATACCTTTTTTTTTTTTTTAACTTATGCATTAAAAGGTTTTTTTCAGCTTTTAAAAAAATTATTCTTTAATCTTTTTTTATAGTCCAGATTTTATTCCTCTCCCAGTCCACCTTCTGACTGTTCCACATCCCGTACCTCCTCACCCCAACTTCTGGTCTCCAAAATGATGTCCCTACCCCACGCCCACCCCACCAAACCTCCCCACTCTCTGTGGCCTCAAATCTCTCGAGGGTTAGGTGCATCTTCTCTGACTGAGTACAGACCTGGCAGCCTTCTGCTACATATGCATTGGGGGCCTCGTATCAGCTGGTGTATGCTGCCTGGTTGGTGGCTCAGTGTCTGAGAGATCCTGGGGGTCCAGGTTAGTTGAGATTGCTGGTCTTCATAAAGGTTTGCCCTCCTCTTCAGCTTCTTCCAGCATTTCTCTAATTCAACCACAGAGGTCATTAGCTTCTGTTCATTAATTGGGTGTAAATATCTGCATCTGACTCTTTCAGCTGATTGTTGGGCCTTTTGGAGGGCATTCATGACAGGCCTCTGTTTGTAAGCACACCATAGCATCAGTAATAGTGTCAGGCCTTGGGGCCTCCCCCTAAACTGGATCCCAATTTGGGTCTGTCACTGGACCTCATTTTCCTCAGATTCTTCTCCATTTTTTGTTCTTGTGGTTCTTTCAGACAGGAACAATTCTGGGTCAGAGATTTGACTGTGGGATGGCAACTCCATCCCTCCACTTGATGCCCTGTCTTTTTACTGGAGGTGGACTCTACAAGTTCCCTCTCCCCGCTGTAGGGCATTTCATCTAAGGTCCCTCCTTTGAGTCCCGAGAGTCTTTCAACACCCAGGTCTCTCGTACATTCTAGAGGATCTCCCCACCTCCTACTTCCCGAGGTTGCTTGATTTGGTTGTTTTCTGTTGGCCCTCAGGACTTCAGTCCTGTTCCCCCCTCCCAATACCTGACCATGTTCCCCTCTTCCCCTTCATGTCCCCTTTCCCACCTGGGTCCCTTCCTCCCAATACTTAATCAATTTCTGTTTCTCCCTTCTTACCCTAAAATAACAGTTTTCCTTTATTCATCCCTTCAAAGGAGGTTAACATCTCTTTAAAATAGTAATATAGCCGGGCAGTAGTGGCACACGCCTTTAATCCCAGCACTCAGGAGGCAGAGGCAGGCAGATTTCTGAGTTGAGGCCAGCCTGGTCTACAGAGTGAGTTCCAGGACAGCCAGGGCTACACAGAGAAACCCTGTCTCGAAAAAACAAACAAACAAACAAACAAACAAAAAACAAAAAACAAAACAACCCCCCCAAAAAACCAAACAAAAAACAAAACAAACAGTAATATAAATTTTTATCTATGCCATTTGAAAAGATGGTATTATGAGTCCTGATAATTTTATAGCCAACACGATTTATTGGCTAAGCTTAGCTGAAGTTTAGCTTAGAACAGTCTCAGCTAAAGGATCAGAAGGATCAGGAATGTATGTTACCTGTTTTATTTAGTCTTCTTGATCTTTTTTCTTTTTATTGGCAGTCAAGATATTTAGGGAGCCTCCTTCTCTCAAATCTGATTGTTATCAATTTGAAAGGAATCGAGAGGTTTTCTTCTCCAGTGGAAACAAATCAAAGCCTCTCCCTCAGCATAATACACTTCCTTCCCTCCATCAGTCCCTGAAGTGGGGATATCTGACTTTGTTGGAGACCCAGTTGGGTTGTTTGATATTTTTCTGGAAGCTGTCTTATGAGAAGACATTTTTTGCTGAAGCAGACATGTGAGAGGATGTTTTGCTGGAGCAGACACTTGAAAAGACATGTGATGTTTGGCAAGGGTGTAAGTATAACTCAACAGACAATGGATGGTGCTCTTGCATTGGTTCACCTTGCTACTCTTTGGTGGTCTTCATTGGGTTTTGCTGATGCTGGTCTTCACTGATGATGCTCTTGCATTGGTTCGCCTTGCTTTCTTTGTTGATCTCTGTATGTCATAACTTCATAGAGAGAAATTCACCAAAGATCTTCTGGGGGTCTTCTGGCTACTTCTTGCCACTTCTGTGGACGTGTGCTGATCGGTGGAGTCTCGTCGTTTCCTCTGGATTGAGCCCCTACTACTGATTCATGGACTAGATTGCCACTGCTGATTCATGTTGGTGTTTTGCTAGTGGACTCAACTGCTGACAATGAAGATTGGAATCGCCTCAAAGAACTACTTCTAAGCAGGCCTACAACCCTCTTGTCCTATTAGCATCTTCCTCCCCTACTTTTGATCAGTGGGCTCTAAGGAAGGGTGAAGTATTTAGGAACCTTTATTAAAATAGGTTTTGAAAAATCTAAGCCTACAAGTCCCTTCCAAATTCCAGTGTATTTTCATAGCTGTGTTATCTGTCTCATTGACATTTAAAAAATTTAAAGTCAATAAAGTATTATTCAATCTATATTGGTAGATCTTATATTTCCCTTTTGTTCTATGAGCATTTTCTTTAAAGTCTTGTTAGATCTCTCCATAATTGTGTGTCTTGTAGGATTGTAAGATATGCTTGTAACATGTTCTATGTCATACTGTCTAAAAAATTTTTGTATTCTAATGGATATATTTGCTGAAGTATTTTCAGCTTCAATCTGTAAAGTTATCTCCAAGAATGCCATCATCTCTAGTAAATTTATGATCTCAGAATCATCCTTTTCAGAAGTCCATTGAAAATCTGATTATGTATCAATAGTATGGTATATCAGCATATGTCCATATTTCAGATTTTCAAATTTTACAGATTAGAACACATATGTTATTGTTTGACATTATTCGGAGGTAGCGTCATTACATAGAATCGGGATGCTTAATTCAGAATACTGTATTCCTATTGGTTGGCTGCCATTCTAATCTTCAAGCCTTTGTGCATTTTTTTCACCTGGAATGACTTTTGTGTTGTTATTGTAGGTTCCAGATTGAATTCTTTTGAAGGATCTTTATTTTGATTTTTAGAATACTCCAACCTCTGTGCTATGGCCTGTAATCTTATCGTCTTTTTTTTTTTCTTTTTGACTTTTTTTGAGACAGGGTTTCTCTGTGTAGCCCTGGCTGTCCTGGAACTCACTCTGTAGACCAGACTGGCCCTGAACTCAGAAATCTACCTGCCTCTGCCTCTCAAGTGCTGGGATTAAAGGTGTGTGCCACCACTGCCAGGCCTTATTTTGTTCTCTCTTAAAGAGGATATATAAAATTGTAATCATATTGAACATATAAGTATTTTTATGCTGACAGTTAAAGCAAAACTATATGGAGACCAAGTGTTCTCTTCTTTAGAGTTTTCTATTTTTATCATGGATTTAAAAAAAAAACAACTCTCTAATTTTCCCCTTACTTCGAAGACTTCGCTTTTTTTTTTAATTCTTGTTTTTTTTTTTCTATTTTATTTTATTTTCTTGTTCCTTTCTTCTGGAGACTCTACCCATTTTTCTTTCTCTCTCCTTCCCTCAGAGAATTTTTCTTTTTTCCTCCTTTCTCTGGAAACTTCAGCTTATTTTTTCCTATCACCTTTTAAAAGAAATTCTATCGTATTTTTCTTTCTCTTTCTTTTTTTTGGGACCCCATCTTGTGTTTTCTCTCTCCTTTCTCTAGAAACATTTTTTTTCTTTTTTTGGGGAGACTTTTTCTTCTATGTGTATTTATTTATTTCTCTCTGAATGATTTCTAAACTTAACTTTTTTATTTAATTTTTAAAAAATTCTTTCCTCTGGGGAATTGCTTTTAATATTGCTCTTAACATTTTCTAAAGTTAATATCTTTTTGTGTATTTAATTTTTTCTAAATTCTTCTTCCATATGTATGAGGCTTATTCTTTTTAATTTATTTAATTCTCACTTTAAGGACTATTTATCTATGATGTTTTATATTCAGTCTTTCCCCCTCTTTAGCCCTAAAGTATAACTTCAAACATTTTAATGCATTAATTTTTTATTCATTTTACACCCTTATCACAGCCCCTAACTCCTCTTCCCCATCCAGTCCTTACAATTACTCCTCTCAATGCTGCCTCTCCTTCTCCTCAGAGAAGGGGACCCCCCCTTGGGTACTACCCACCCTGAAACATCTAGTCCCAGCAGGATTAGGCACATACTCTCTTGCTGAAGCCCAACCAGGCAGTCCATATAGGGGCAAGGTAGGGATCCAATGGCAGGGAATAGAGGCCTAGACAGCCCCTGTTCCACTTGTTAGGGAAAACTTGAATCATTTTTTTACCTCATCAGAATTTTTGCTCTCTATCTGTGTCTGGCTTGTGATTCCTGCTCTGTGACTAGCCTGGCCCCTGTCTTTTCTCTCTCAGAGAAGATGTTTTTCTGCCTTCTACATGTAACTGGGAGCTGCCTCACTGGATCTAGAGCATTCCCCAACTCAGGGAAGTTGTTGGGCCCACAGGTGTTGGGTCATCAGGTCAAAAGATGTCTGGCTAACATGAGCCCTCTCAGGTAGACTTTTGTCCTGAGAGAGCAGCTCCACCAGCTGGGTTAGCTCACATGTCGCCCTTGCTCTTTCTTTCAGGGAGTTAGCTCTCTTGCTTGGCTAGGAAACTGAGTCCAGATTTATGCACTGAGGCTACTGTTTTTTTCTACACATCTAGGGCTTCTTAAAAGAGCTACCTTCAAACTGTCTCTCTGAAGTTCTTCCCTTCTTCCCTGCAGCTGGCCTTGTTGCGCCATGGTGGGTGGATGGGGGTGGGTGGAGTGGCTATGCAAGGAAGTTCTTGCCAGACATTCAGTGGACCAAATGAAAATTCAAGCTTTATTAGCTCATAACTTAATTTTTCCACTTATTCTGTTCTAAGTCCTGCCATGTGGCTAGTTAACTCTCCCCAGGTTCATGCATTTGCCTTCCCTCAGTGTTCTGACAAAAATCTCCCACTCTCTCTCTGTCACCCAGAATTCCATTCTTTTCTACTGAAACTCTCATTTATTACTTCTGGCCTCTTGTTCACAGGCCAACAGCATTTTATTGACAGGTGATAGTTCTATGCATTGCACAGAGACACTCTGTACAGCAGGAGGCTTTGAATATGTCAGATAACCCTTTCTACTGGAAATGCCCCTATTTAACCAATTGAAATTCTTAGAGATTAAAAAAAAACCCAACAACAAAATGCTTGCCATTCCTTAGGAAAGAGAGAACAGAGAATTCTTGCTGTTTGGACAAAAGCTGTAATACCAACTCTTCCAAAGATTTCCAGGCTGCAAGGCTGCCCTGTAGATACTGTGTTTGCCAAGTTTCACAACTGATGGGCAAATGAAAGACAGAAGCAGGGGGAGAAGTAAAGACAGAAGAGGGAATAAGAATGAGGAGGAAGAAGAGGAAGAGCAGGAGGAATAGGAAGAGAGGAAAGAGGAAGAGAAAGGAGAAGGAAGTTGATGCAGAGACTATGGGCTCTTGCGTTAAGCACCTGGTGTCCAGCAGGAGGCACGATTTTAAGATGTTGCTGAGTCTTTACAATACCACAAGAAATGATAATTTACTTACAGCCCATGTTGCCTATAACCTGACTTCCAAACTCATTCTGGTTGACTGGTGAAGGATATTGAATAAGATGTCTGTGTCTGTATGGATTTCCATGTGTGTTTACTTCTCCATGCATGACCCAGCTCTTCCTGTAGGGGGCATGGACAATTGTTAAAATCCCATCTGCTGTGTGGCTACCATGTATAAGGAGATACCACCTCATGTGGAGATGTGTGCTGGGAACCAGCCCCCTGTACTTCCTAAATCCCAAAAGAAATTCATCAAGACAGGATTGTAGCGATAATCTCTTGTGCACTATGTCAAAGCATCATCTGTCAATAAAGAGCTGAATGGCCCACAGAAAGGCAGGAGGAAACAGGTAGGACAACTCACAGGGTGAGAGGAACTCTGGGAAAGAGAAAGACTGAAGAGACTCACCACCAAGTTGTGGAGGAAGTTGAATGTATGAAACTGAGAAGAGGAAACCAGTCACGACTCAGACCTAGAATAGTATACACAGGTTAATTTAGTTATAAGCTAGTTGGGGACAAGGCATTATAGGCATTAATGCACAAGTAAATGAACCTCTGTGTCATTATTTGGGAACTGAGGCAGATACAGAAAAGCATAAATGTTTACACAGTCAACAAACTTCATCTTAGGAGAGTGTGGCACTGCTTGGGGAATCTCCTTGGAATGAATGATTCAAGTTTAATTAGACAAAGAAATTGTAAGTCATATGTATACAACCATATATTCTCATAATGATACTTTAATGGAAGACAGTTCTTATACCGTGGACGAATCTTTTCCCACTCGCCACAGTGATTTTCTCTCTTTGAAAAACATGAATTCTCTGGTCTTTCCCAGTAAATGTTTGCTGCTTAAAAGTAGGCTTTAAGTCAGTGCCTGAAGGCAGTCCAAAGATTAGTACCTCACAGCTCCATCCCTGCTTCCCAGTATTCAGGGAGGTCAGACATGCATGATCCTGGCTTCTCTGATAAAAACTCTTCCTTATTAAGGAGGGACTTGGCATCACTTGCCACAGTATCAATGAAGAGACTTTTACAATAGTAAGTCTTTCTAAAGTAAAGGCCTGAGGCAAGTGGTCCCCCAATAACACAGGAAATATATTCAATATATTTCAACAGTTTTTCTTTGAAGGACATGTCTTTGTTCTTTGTTAACAAATGGAGAGACTTAAGGTGTGCCTTGATTTCATTGACAGACACATTGAACTTCTTGGCAATATTTTCCAGTGAGGCTTCATCCAGCCCAAAGTAAGACCTGTAGAGATTCAAGGTCTCTTCCAACTTTTGTATTTCATCTCTGATTAATCCTGCAAATGGAATGGTGGCCCATGCTCCAGCCTTTAGGGCCTCCAGCCAAATCTTCTGTCTGAGGAAATCCCTCTTCCGGTCAATGGCGGTCTCAGTAACACTGTGCAAGGACATCATGAAGATGTGGCGCTTGTGGGCTGGGAGCTCACTCAGTAGGGTGGTCTCCAGCTTTGGGAAGTCAAAGTCAGACACATCAAAGTTAGAGACTAGGAAGACTGGAGGGTGACTGGAGAGAGCCTCCTGAAGATGCTCTGAACAGTCATCTCTAATTTTCTTTAAGATACTGTCTCTATTGAAAGACTTGGGTTTACTCCTCTGTTCATTGCTGACATCTTGATCTATCTTGGTTCGGACAAAGTAGAACTTTGTGTTCATCTTTGCGATGGCTTTGGCCAGATGTGCTTCAATTTCTTTGAAGCGTGTAGATGAGATGATAATGAAGAAGTCATACTCCCCAAACTTCATTTCCCTTAGATAGTTTTGTGGTGGGAAGGTAGTGGACCCAACGCCAGGCAGGTCCCATAATGTCACATTGGGAAGCTTTGGGTGTGGGTATGGAGTTCTCTTCATGGTTGTCTCTACCACCCCAGTGGGGGCTGCACCTTCTTCTTCATCCCTGACTCCCCTCAGGGCATTGATAAAGCTGGATTTCCCTGCCCCTGTTTCTCCAGTCACAGCGATGTTCAGTGGGGCTTTGTCAATGTTTCTCAGAGCATGACTAATTGCAGACAGTGCTCCCTCAAGATTCTTATCCTCCAGATGGGATTCAATCAAGGTGATGGTTTCCTCAGAGAGGATTTTGCTTTCCTTCTTGAAACTCTTAAAAAAATTTTCAAAGGTGAACGCCAAAAGTTGAGCTGTTAAAGGAGAGGGTCTGCTAGAGGAAGGCTTGCTTGTAGCTGTGTGCCGTGGAGGACCCTGAATAGAGAACAGAGAGACGCTTGAATTATTTGTAGAGCAGGGCAAGGCCTAGGAGTTCGTTCTTATGGGAAAGAGGGACCTTAGCTACTGATACCATTATAGGCAGAACCCCTTCCTTTCTGCTCCTGGCTGCTGGCTCCATCTCTGCTCTGAATGTCACCTGCCCTTATTCAACCTTTACCTTCTGTGGTTTCCCTTCTTCTTTGTTGTCCCATTCATGATCAACTTATTCCATGCTGTTTCCTACACCAGTGTTTACTTCTTATTTTACCTTGTCTTTGCTTTCTGTTTACCCCTATCACAATTAATACCCATAAGTTGTGAAATCCTTAAAGGTATAGATCAACATATCAAAAACCAGAAGCAACGCATCTCATGGAAAGACTCGCTGCCTCTTTTGAGTGCTTAGGGCATTGCTTCTTAGGCCTCATGAACTCTGGTTCTTTGGCACAGCCATTCTAGTTTCTCTTGAGTAGTCTGTGAATAAAGGGAGAAGGAGCATGAAGCGGGGAGTGGAAAAAATTCACATGTCCACCAGCGGGTTGGATACATTACCGTATATGTGTAATAGACTTCTCTTTAGCCATAAAGAAGATTGAAATTGTGTCCTTTGTAGGAAATTGGATATAACTGTAGGTAGTCATATTAAGACAATAAAACCAGTCTCAGAAAGACAAATGCATTTTCCTTATTCATGGAGCTTAACTTTTGTATAAATACTTAAGTTATATTGTAGATATGCCATGAAAGTGGAAGTGAACCTGTCTAGGGGACAAAGGAACTGAGGGCGAATTCATAACATGCAATGTGTGCTTGTTTGAAACTTCAAAAGCAGATGTTAAAAAGATTTATTTGAAGGGAGCTACGTATCCATATTATTTTCTATTTCTCAGCCAGGGAGGTAGGGGATCAGCTCATTGTAAGCAGTTTCCTAAGATTCCCCGTGTGTCCCTGTTTTCTGGTGGTCAGTCTACAAACCTCCAGGAAACAACCCACAAAAATGAAAATCCCAAATGGATACAGAGGAAAGCCAGGAAGGAAGAAAGAAATATAGGAAGAGATATTAAAGAAGCCACTAAAAAAAGAAAACGATTTTTTTAATAGTTAAGAAACCTGGATAAAGGAATATTCCCATCAAAGCCCTTCTCTGAGGAAGCATCAGTTCTTAAGGCTGAAGAAACAAGATGAAGGTCAGATGTGTGTCCTTTAGGAATTCACACATGACATATATGTCCATATATTACATATTTTGAACTTTTAGGCCACATCTATTTTTTGTCTGGTACTCCTAGTTTATTAGAATCTTAGAAGGACATTAAAACTATGTATGTTTCATGAATTGTATAAAAACCAGACTTCATGATTTTCTAGAGAATTTTCTTAATAAGGACATCCTATATAAGAGGCAGATATTTCCATTGAGAAGCACAAATTGCTACACAGAATACTATAACTATTCAAAATAGCCAAGGCAACAATTCACATAAAGAATCATAAGTCTCTAATTAAAGATTCTGGAGAGGGCTGAAGAGATGTCTCAGCATTTTAGAGGACTGGCTGCTCTTCCAGAGGTTCTTAGTTCAATTCCCAGCAACCACATGGTGGCTCATAACCATCTGTAATGGGATATGATTCTCTGTTCTGAATGTATTTAAAGACTTAAATGCACACAAATAAATGCATAAATGAATATTTAAAAAGATTCCAAAGAAATTGAAGTAAATTAAATTCCTGTCAATACTTTGAAAATAATGAAAAAAAAAAAACCCTCAATCACATGAGAGGAGAGAAATGTTGAAGGAGGAAATGTACCTGATGAGCAACAGAGTATGTATGACAAGAACATGAAGATGGGATTTTTGAGGGGAAAAGGGAACTAGCTAGAGAAGGGGGGACATGGCAGAGGGCAGTAGGCAAACGAATGAATGAGAACAGATAAGAATGAATGACAACGTATAATGACACACATTAATGGAAATGCCCTAATGAAACTCACCTTGTCGTATGTGCTCCTAAAATGTAATAAAATAGAAAAAACCCCAATGTGATCCAAGAATACTAATGAATGAAATTAAAATGAAAACGTAAGATTTGCCTGAGAAATTCAGAAATGTAAGATTTTGAAAGAAATCTTCAAGTTCATTTACAATAGACACAACACACACATCCCAGATAAGAAGGCAGAGTAAGAAGGTAGGAAGAAAGGAAGGTGGAAAGCAAGCAAGCAAGGAAGCAATCAAGTTTCAATAAGGAACCAAGGAAGTGAGAAGCTCCAAGGCACTGATGAAAGAAATCTCAAAGAAGGCAACGAAAGATGCTAAGATTCCCGAGTTTATAGTTTATAAACATTCACATTGTCAAAGTGTCCATACTTCACAAAGTAATCTACAGACTCAATGCAATCTCAACTAAACCATCAATGCCATTTAAAATTGAACTGGACTGTGGAATCACAAAACTCACATGGGAACACAGAAGACTGCAAATAGCCCAAACAATATTGATCAAAACCAATGGGGCTAGGAGTCACTGTAATACCTGATTTGAAGGCATAGCACAGAGCCACAGTGACAAAAACAGCCCAATAGGTGTAAGAAGACAGGCCCATAGACTAACAAACTGACAGGAAGAGCAGACCCAGAAATAAATCCATAACCATGCAGCCAACAGAATGCATCTACAATCAATCAATATCTCAGCAAGGCTTCGAAATACTAATACTGTACAAAGAGCACATGGTTTGAAGAATGGAACTGGGCAAACTGGACATCAGGCAAGACTAAACCTTGATGCTCACCCTTCACTCTATACAAAAAACCAACCGTAAGTGGGCCAAAGAGATTCTTATAAGATGGAAACCTTGAAGTTCTTAAAGGGAAATAAGTATGAAAAACTTCATCAGATTTTCCCACATGGGGTCTGCAAAGCATAGGAATCAAAAGCAAACTGACAAATAGCATTTCATCTAACTGAAATACTTCTTAAATACAAAGCATATAAACACCACAGTAATGAGATGATTTATAATGAAAAGCCATAGGAGTGCATCATGTAACAGTCTCAACCAGAGAGACCCCAGGATGTCAGCAGGTCAGAGTCACTTTGAAACATCTCAACAAAGTGAGATAGAAAGGTGCTTCCTGGAACAACGGTGGGAACCCTGATGTTCCCCACAGACTCCTCCCAGTGTACAGAGGTGTTTGAGTTGAATGAGCTCACCTTGTCTGTCAAAAGCACTTCCTCACTGAGGATAATTTTAACATCACTCGCAACTGTGTCAAT
>CM052710.1:67319600-67351103 GCA_028551405.1 Uromys caudimaculatus
CTGTCATGTAATAATCAAAACACCAAATGCACTAAACAAAGAAAGAATATTAAAAGCAGTAAGGGAAAATGGTCAAGTAACATATAAAGACAGACCTATCAGAATTACACCAGACTTCTCACCAGAGACTATGAAAGTTAGAAGATCCTGGGCAGATATCGTACAGACCCTAAGAGAACAAAAATGCCAGTCCAGGCTACTATACACAGCAAAACTCTCAATTACCGTCGATGGAGAAAACAAGCTATTCCATGACAAAATCAAATCAAATATACACAATATCCTTCTACAAATCCAGTCTTACAAAGGATAATAGATAGAAACCACCAAACCAAGGAGGGAAACTACACCCTAGAAAAAAACAAGAAAATAATTTTCTTTCAACAAACCCAAAAGAATATAGCCACACAAACATAAACATAACATCAAAAATAACAGGAAGCAACAATCACTTTTCTTTAATATCTCTTAACATCAATGAACTCAATTCCCCAATAAAAAGACATAGACTAACAGACTGTATACATAAACAGGGCCCAGAATTTTGCTGCATACAAGAAACGCACCTCAGTGACAAAGACAGACACTACCTCAGAGTAAAAGGTTGGAAAACTATTTTCCAAGCAAATGGTCCCAAGAAACAAGCTGGCATAGCCATTCTAATATCAAATAAAAACAACTTTCAACCAAAAGTTATCAAAAAAGCTAAGGAAAGACACTTCATACTGGTCAAATAGAAATATTTAAGGGGTAACTTCAGCAGTGTTATAGGTATCTGATGAATCTCAGTGTAATGGTCTTGGGAAACACAAAGGAATGTTGCTTTTTGCTCAGAGTGAAGTTGACATATCTTCAAGGGAGAACATTGGAGGTATTTGAATTTTAGGTTCACATTAGGGAGGTGAGTCCTGTATATTTTAAAAGACTAGTATTTATTTTCTCTGAATTTAGTCGAGAGTTGTCAACTTATTTCTAGTTGAGTGTGACAGTAGTAAGGTTTTCAAAACCTACTGAAAACAAGTAACATTAAACATGTGATTTATGAAATTTGGTTGTGTGCTATTTTGACTGAAGTAAACTTTGCTTTGTTATTTCAAAGGAGACAAAATAAATGGCCTATAAAACTGTAAGAGTTGATGTGTCACAAATAATTTCCAATTGCATAATGTTTTTACAAAGTGATTTAATTTATTTTAATCATATTTATAATGTAAAATTATAAGATGATGATATTATTGACTTCTAAAGTCTTAGCCTAGAAAATTGCATTTTAATTATTATAGAAATATCTACAAGTATTTTCATAATTTATTACTTCTATATTTGACATGTTTATCATAATTCACCATTATATATAATACTGTGATAGATATCCCACAGTACATACATTTTTTTTATTTTTATTTTTTGATACTTTATTTACATTTCCAATGTTTCCCCCTTTCTAGGTCTCCTCTTTGGAAACCCCTATCCCCTCCCACTCCCCCGCCTCTTATGAGGGTATTCTACCTCCCACCCACCCACCCACCCACTCCCGTATTCCCACCTTAACATTCCCCTTTACTGGGGCCTCTAACACCCTCAGGCCCATATATACATATTTTGGTCAACATAAATTCCTAGAAATAAGTTTACTAGATAAAATTTTATGCACAACTTTAAAAAAGTAGATAAGCTTACCAACCTTATTCATAACTTCAACTCTTCCCATTGGCACTCTGTACTCACAAAGACAACTGAGAGTTTACCAACCTTTGGCTAGAGAGTTATCAATCAGTAAAAAGTTATCAATCTGTCAACAGGAATGTAATTACCATTAGAATGCATTAGGCAAAAACATTTAAGTATTTTATGTTTAACAGATTATATTCTAACCTCAGACAACAAGATGAAGAAAAAAACTTTCACAATAAGCTGAGATCTAGTTTAAAGATCACTGACAGGTTTTTTTTTTTCTTGTTGCACTGGGTTTTTTTGTTTGTTTGTTTGCTTGCTTGCTTGTTCTTTTTTTGGTTTTGTTTTGTTTTTGCTAAATCTAATGGATAGTTTTCACCTGAACTCAATAAAGTTACTCTTTGAAGAAAAAAAAAACAAAACAAAACTAGAAGACACTTCAATGACAGCATGTTTATATCAGTGTGCTCTCAGAAGTCATTGTTTCTAGAAGATTTACCAAAGGATATGTGATCTGCTCCCCATTCCCCCAAAACATATTTATGATCCCTGCAGCATTAACATTATGAAGCCTTATGAATCTATGAAGCTCAAACTTGTTGGTTTAAGCTGGCATATAATGAATAACTCTTATCATTGTAAAATGTTTTTTGTTTGTTTTATTTTTAGTTTTGGTTTTGGTTTAATTTCGGTCTTCATTAAAAAGGAGATACCAGTGTTCCCTTAATGAGAGTGTAAGCTCTGAAAAAAACAAAAACTAAAGACAGCCACTGTGACTATTTTGAAAACATCCTCCCTTTTTTTTTTTTTTCATTTTTCTCACTGTGATATTAAGGAAGTTTCAATATAGCTGAGTTCAAGCTATATGTACCAGATATGGATGCTTCTTCCCACTTGAGATTATTTTATAATGACATATAATTCCCACACCATTACAAACTCTTTGTAAATAGCCATTTAAAATGGCTTCCCAAGCCTCCTAACTGGGGACATCTTTCACAGTATCCAAAGGCACTATGCAAGCTTCCAAGGGAGAAAAGAAATCAATAGTCCTACCCAAATGTAAAGCTAATGAAGCATAACAGTGACTAGCCAGGCAAAAGATTCCCCAAGGATGCAAGAGTGGCACTTTTATCTTGAGAGTAACCAACAGATAACTGATTGGACTTAACACATACTCAACAGGAGGGAAGCCATGCTTGGTACTATAAAACTAACCAATTACTCATGGTTAGAAAGGTCATGGTCCCTAGAGGACAACCTACTCCTGCCATTTTTCTAAACCAGTATGATTTCTAACTGAATTCTAAAAACTTATACCTACAGATAAGTGTCTATCTCAGCCCGCATCAAAGAAGAATCTTTTTGCAGCAGATAGATGCTATTACAGAAAGCCACAACTAATCAAAATGCAAAGAACTGACCATGAAATGTCAGTCTCTAAACCTAAGGCTCAGGGAACTTTAGAGAAACAAAGATTTTAAGAGCCAGAATATCGGGGCTGGAGAGATGGCTCAGCAGTTAAGAGCTCCGACTGCTCTTCTGAAGGTCGTGAGTTCAAATCCCAGCAACCACATGGTGGCTCACAACCATCCGTAATGAGATCTGATGCTCTCTTCTGGGGTGTCTGAAGACAACTACAGTGTACTTACATATGATAAATAAATAAATCTTAAAAAAAAAATTTAAAAAGAGCCAGAATATCTGTGTGTCTACTGCTAACTCTTCTAGACATGACAGAGAAACTGTACCATGAACTCTCAAAAATATGTTTGCCTAAACAAGATCTGCATAATGACAACATCAGTTGACATAGCAATATGGATGGGGGAATTTAACAAGGCCTCACCCCAGCTGAAGAGCTACAGGCTATCAATGGCTACTGGAGTGGGAGAATCCATCTTTCCCATGGTTGAACCCCTTGAAAGGTTATTGAATCATAAGTGCCAGCCATACACACATACACATAGGATCAACACTAAATAGACTCAGAAGGTTGTATGTGTTTGTGGGTATGTATGTGTGAATGAATACATGCATGTATGTTGCAGTAAAAAAAAAAAAAAAAAAAAGTGGGCAATATTGGAACCTAAGAGACCAGGAGAAACTCTCTGGATTCTACAAGGATGACCCATATAAGAACCCCTAGTAATGGAGGATACGGAGCCTGAACTGGCAATCTTCTATAACCAGGAAACTTTCAGTGACGGGACTGGGACACCAATCCAACCACAAAACCTTCAACCTAAAATCTTTCTGCCTGCAAGATGTGCAGGGGCAATGGAGGCACAAAACGTGGGAGTGACCAAGCAGTGACTGGTCTAATTTCAGGCCCATTCCATGGAGGGGCCCATGCTCGACACTGCCTGGATTACAGGAATTAAAGACTAAATAGCCCAAAGACCTAGGATAGGAAAAAAATCAATAAAATGATTCCTAAGGATATTTATTCTTCTATACTCATGGATTGGTGTCTAGCTCAATCACCATCAGATAGCCTTCCTCCAAATGAAGAGACCAAGATCCAAACAACAGGCAGAGAGAAAGCCCGACTTGGAGATCTCCATCAGGTGCCTCCCCTCAGATCTAGGAAAACCCCACAGAAATGGATAGGAGCAATTGCAGGAGCCAGAGGGGTCAGGGACACCAGGAGAGCATAGTTTACAGAATCTACTAAGCAGGGTTCATGGGGGGATCACAGAGACTGAAGAAGCAATCATGGAGCCCACATGGGTCTGCACAGGGCCCCCTGCAAATATGTTATGGTTATTTACCTTGATGTTTTTGTGGGACTCCTAGCAGTGGGAGTGGGGGGTGTCTCTGATTCTTTCATCTGCTCTTAGGAGCCTTTTTCTCCTATTGGGTTGCTTATCCAGCTTTGATACAAGAGTTTGTGCCTAGTCTTATTGCATCTTGTTATGCCATGTTTGGTTGATATTCCTGGGAGGTCTGATCTTTTCTAAAGAGAAATGGAGGAAAAGTGGTTCTGAGGGAAAGGAGAGGTTGGGGGTTGGGGTAAACTGGGAGGAGTGAAGGGAAGGGAAACTGTAGTCAAGATATATTTTATGAGAGTAGAATTTTTTAAAAGGTCATAAATTTGAGAGGAAGTTAGGGGGAACATGGGAGTAATTAAAGATGGGGGAGAGAGGGGTATAATGATGTAAATTCAGTACTCATGTATGTCTGTATCAAAAAATAAAACTTAAAAATAAAATGAGTTCCTACGATTATTGAAAGAATATCCTATAATTTCCTTTACCATTTCATGAATAATGGATAAAATGAGGCTGTTTCTATATATTCCATAAAAATATGTTTGTTCTATTTCCTTTTTAATAAAGGATTCTCTCTTTAGTGTAAAGAGGTTGCCAGCAGTAGATGCCCACTGAATGTCAGAGCAAGTAGGGTACAAGGTGAATACCATCCTATGTTGAACTTAGGACCTGGTTCTTCCTCCCAGTCCCATTCCCCCAGAAATAAGAATCAGACTCAAAATATATTTACAAATACCTTTGCTGTACAGCTAGGCTCTTCTCTGACTAGATATAACTTAAAATATTCAATTTATTCTAGCCTACATTCTGCCATGTGGCTGGTTACCTGTGTTCAGGTACCATGAGTACGTCTCATTACATCTTCCCAGCCAGATCTATTCCTGACAATTGATGTAGTCTTATTCTACTTTTTATAATTAATTCATAAATCTTTTCTATATATGTCTTCAATGTTTTACTTTGTTTATGAGCTAGGAAAATCTATTCCATAATACTATCTTCTCTTTGCATGATGAGACCAGTAGAAGAATGAGTTGAAGGCAAAATGACCAAAATAAAATCAAGTTTGGGATCAATTCAATCTACATATGCATCTTGCAGTCTTTGTTCCACAAGCATTAACTCTTTTTCTGCTTCAGCTATTAGACATCTTGAACTGTTTACAGTTGATTCTCCTTGTAATGTTTGAAACAAATTACTTAACTCATATGTACTTAGTCCAATTGTAGGGCTCAGCCAATTAATATCTTCCATTAATTTTTGAAAATTGTTAAGAGTTTGCAATTGGTCCCTACTGATCTGTACCTTTTGTGGTCAATTTTTTTGTTGATTGATTTTATAACCTAAATAACTAAGTAAATCTCCTCTTTGTATCTTTTCTGGAACAATATGTAACCCCCAGTATGGCAGAATTCTTTGTATTACCTTAAACATATTCTCTAAAACGTTTTTGTCAGAATCGGCCAACAATATATCATCCATATAATGATAAATGATAGATTGAGAAAATTGCTTATGAATTATTTCTAATTGTTATTGCACCAAATATTGACATAAGGTTGGACTATTTAACATTCCTTGTGGAAGTACCTTCCAATGGTATCTCTTGTTCAGAGTAGGTACTGAGAAAATAAACTTTTCTTTATCTTGCTCATGTAACAGTATGGTAAGAAAAACAATCTTTCAAGTCAATTATTATTATAGGCCATGATCTTAGTAACAAAGAAGGTAAAGGAAGTTCAGGCTGTAAAGAACACATTGGTAGAATTACCCTATTCACTGCTCTTAAATCCATTTTCCTGATTTCTTTTTTACAACAAACACAGGAATTCCATTGGCTGGTAGACTCTTCAGTATGTTGAGCCTCCAGCTACTCTCGTACCAGTTGTTCAAGTGCCTGTTATTTTCCTTTTGTTATAGGCCACTACTCTTGCCATATAGGTCTGTTTGATAATCATTTTAGGGGCAAGGCTGTTGGTGTGTCAGCAACGGCAACTTTTATAAATTTGGAAAATCAATCCCTGTGATGTCCTGTGTTTGGACAATGGACAATGGAGCTTGTGATTGTTCTCAATGATTCATATCAATACCTACCAGAAGCATCTACCATTACCCCTAATTTCCTCATTTGCTGTCTCTGGAACTGCAGGAATATTAGTTTGAGTACTCCATTGTGGTAAAAGATCCCTTTCCCATAAATATACGGGTATGTCAGCCACATAAGGTCTCAACTTCCATGTTTGCCCTTCTGGTACCACACAGTTAATTCATTGGAGACTTTATTTTATTTGTGATAATTTACCAATTCCTATAAACTGTGTGTAAACCTTCTGAACTGGCCAATATGGATTCCAAGACTTTTGGGAAAGTATACTAACATCAGCTCCTGTATCCACCAAACCTTCTATTTCAACACCATTCATTTGTACCATTAATTTCGGTCTCTGATCATTAACCACTATTTGCCAGAACACACATTTTCCAGTATTCCCAAAAGTCCCTGTTCTTTCTACTGGAGAGGCCTTGCCCTTGATGTAAGAAAACAACTGAGCAACTCTACCACCTGCATTAATTTACATCTCCCCTTTCACATATGCCATAATTTTAATTTCTTCCTTGCTATCCCCATCTACTATGCCTGGATGCACAATAAATCCTTGAAAAGTTCATCCACTTCTTCCTAAGATTATTCCCACTGTTCCTAAAGGTAAAGGAACATAAACACTAGTGGTTAACTTATAATATTCAACTTTTGGAGATAGTGTAAGAGGCATATCAATGGCCAGATCCAAAGCTACACTTCCTTTTGCAGCATGTATAAGATCAGAAATACTTAGTTTTGATTTTCTTGCCTGCTTGGTACCTCCTGGCTGACCAAAGGAATGTAGCTCATATTGTTTGCTATAGGGCCTCAAGCTATTTGTTTCCCAATGGGAAGAGGTTGCCTCTTATGTCTCTCATGGACCTACAATCCCTTGATCAATGTTTGCCCTTTCCACAGCAGCTATAATCCTCTGGTTTGTGGTTCGTAGCAGCAGCCAGAACCTGCTTGTTCTCTTCTATGAATACCATATTCTCCAGAGTCAATGTACGTACTATTTTGAACTCGGAATCTTCTAGTCTTACAATTTCCTTGGATATGACCCAATTCAGCACAATTAAAGCATAAGGAATTTTTATTCCTGAGACTTTGAGCTGCAGTTTCCCCTATGATGTTGGCATGGTGCTCCTGAGAGCCAATACCAGCTGTCACTAGTATCCATTCTCTATCGGAGCTCCTCATATGCCTTCAATGATCTGATCGCTCTCTGACATTCAGTATTTGCATTTTCAAATGCCAAGATTTCTATCAATGACTGTTGGGTTTCAGAGTCTGATAAGGCTCTATTTACAGATGAACCCAATCTCTATAAGAAATGAGCAAATACTTCTGCAGGATCCTGTATTACATCCCACCCCACCCCCAGGTCCTCAATCATATCCCAAGCTCTTTTTTTTTTTTTTTTTTTTAAACATAAAATAGAAACAGACTTTGTTTCTCTGGAAGAAGCAAATATCCATAGCTGGGGCAGCAACTTTGGCAACCTAGGCTTATGGGAACACAGAAAATAGCAACAGGGGAAGAATGGGGGTCAAACAGGAAAGTACTGGTGCCGCTGGGGTCTCCTTCTACACCAGAGGCCTTGGGCCCTGGGCCCTGCCAGAGAAGATCCTGGTGCTTTTTCTGTTTCTGAGCCACTTCAGGCTGTATACAGGTACAAGATCTTAAGACCAGCCATGCCCACAAGTCCACAGTGAAGCCACAAGTCACATTCTGTCCAGCACTCCACATTCCTACAGGGGTTCCCTGGAAAGGGGCCTAGCCCTGAGGAGGGCCTGTTGGGTGCTGGCTCACCCTTCTGTGTGGCCAACACATACTTCTTGTCAAGCCTGGCTTCCTGTCAGTCTAATCCCCCAGGGGAAAACCTGGGTGCACACTCTAGCCATTAGCCCAGCCTTGATCACACACAGGGCCTGCCAGACAGCTTACCATCTTGCCTTCACAAGGCTCAGAACTTTCCACCTCTTGGTTGGGGCACTGAGGGCTGAACCAAGGTGTGCTGAACAGCACTGGGTGGCTGATCGAGGTGGGCAAGGGGAGGCTCCCAGCCTCCTGCTGCCTGGATCTCATGGTCCACTGGGAGCCGTAGGCAGTTGTGGGCCTCCAGGCCTAGGGCGGGAAGCTTCCCACCCTTGTCCCACAGACTGGTTCAAGAGGTTCTTTTAGGGCAGACCATTGCTCTCCAGCCAACCATCAGCCTTTGTGGTGGGCAGGGCCATAGGAACCCAGAAGGTGACAGCCGGCTTGCTCTTGGTTCCAGTCAAACTTCTCTAGTATTTTGTAGCACTCCACCTATGACCAAAGACCCAGCCCAAAGAGCTGCTCCACCTTCAGATACTGGAGAGCCCTCTGAACACTCCAGCTGTGGCTATACAGGGCTGTCTGGCACTCCTCTGTGGTCACCTCATGCACCATGGCCATCTGGACCTTGTCTACTGGTCAAGCAGCCTCTTGCCCATCCCCTGGGCAGCCCCTCTGTGGCATCCAAGCAGTGACCCTCATATCCCAAACTCTTAAAGCTGCAACACAACATTGTTCAATTATAACATCATAAAATTGAATTTGTTCTTGTAGGTCAGCATAACGCCCTTTACCAAGCAGTTGGTCTTTGGTAATATTTATCCCCCTTACTATATTATGTTGTTCTATTTTTGTGGCTTCATGCCTCCACTATGACAACCATTGTAATTGTTGACCAGCTTCTAGCACAGCTGACACCAATCCCTTCCAACCTTGGGGAGTAACTCTATGCTGTATAGCCCTGTTACTTAACATTTCTTTCAGGAATGGAGAATGCAAGCCATACAATTCAACAGCCTCTTTAAAATGCTTTAGAACTAGCATTTCTCTTGGACACCATATCAACTCATCATAAGCGTGACCACCATCTTCAGCAGGCATATGCTGTACAAAGACTGGGACAGTCTAAGGTGCCTGTGTAGGCCCAAGCAAATCCTCTGGTGGTGCACTTGGCTGAACACTAACCCATTTTCTCTGCACTGCCTCTTGCTCTTCCTGGCCCCTTGTCTCAGAGCACCTGGCAGTCAAAGTGCCTAGAGCAGGGCAGGATGACAATTTACCTTCCAGCCTCATTTGCTTTCTGCTTTCATCATGAGGTAAATTTCTAGTCTCGGACACCAAGCCTGAACCCTGTTGTTCTCTCCCACTGGCTCTTTTTGCTTTCCAAGACCTTCAATCTCTATCCACAAAATCTCTATCTGCAAAGCCAACTCTGCAATCCTTTCTAAAGCAAGAGAATTGAGTGAACCTTCTGAATTTTCAGCTTTCCTCCCAGTCGTTTTCAAAATGGTATACATGAAGACTATGAAGCAAAACCAGAAGACTCCCTCCAGGAGCAAAGCAGGAGACCACCCAGTAGCTGCTGCTGATATTTTGCCAACCTCCTTAAACAACATTTCCAACCCCACAGAACCTGCCTTTTCCTCTACTACATTAAAAGTAGAGTTATCCATTATGCCTAGGCCATATTGGGTGCCACCTGTAGGCTTAGATTTTTCAAAACCTGCTTTAATAATGGTTCTTAAATGCTTCAACTTCCCTTCTAGCCCATCAACCAGAGGAAGCAGAAGATGGTTAATAGGACAAGGGGGATGTGGATCTGTTTAGAAGTAGTTCTTTACATAGATTCCAAACATGAATCAGTAGTGGCAGTCAAGTCCAAATGGCAAACACCAAAAACAAATCAGTAATGGCAGTTCGATCCAGAAGAAACCTCAAGGCTCCACTGAATTGGCATGAGTTCATGGATGCGGCAAGAAGCAGCCAGAATACCACAGAATTTCTTTGGTGGTTTCTCTCTACAACATCATGACAAGTGAAGATCAATGAAGACCAGCAAAGTGTTGCAAGGCAAACCAATGCAAGAGCATCGTTCACTGTCTGTTAGATTATACTTATACTCTTTCCAAACATCTATATCCTCTCAAGTGTCTGTTTCAACAAAACATAACATGCCCTCTCACAAGACAGCTTCCAGAAAAACACCACAGGTCTGTTCTCAGGAAAACATCATCTCACATGTCTGCTTCAGCAAAACGCCCTCTCCTAAGACTGCTTCCAGAAAAACATCACCCAACACAACTGACTTTCCAAAGAAACCAGACATTTCCACTTCAATTCTGGGTCTAGGAAGTTGGGGCCACAGAGACAACTCCTGGGGGCCCATAACTGGCTTATGTTAAGGGGTACCTACCCGCTACCATTTGTAAGGTGCTCCTCCAGCATTCCTGACATCTACCCTGGAGGTTGAGCGCCCATTCTAGTATGTGGACTTGGGAACCAGCCCTGTGCAGAAGGCTGCATTCTTCTTCATTCTCTGAGGAATTTGGCAGAAGTTGCCCCTGTTTGAGCAGCTCTGCAGTGTTCTGGCTCTCAGTGTGCTAGAGAGAGAAGTCTTATTCTATGTTTGAACTGTAAGAGATTTCTCTAATCCCCAAATCAATGTGGTCAGTCTATGAGTCTAAAGGTCAGTCTTTAGGCAACCCCGTGCTGAGGATTCTTTCTGAGTTTTCAATTGGTTTAGCACTCCTTTGGGTAGAGAAAAAAAATGAAGTTCTTTATGGAACCATTTCAGAAAAAGTACTAAGAAAACAAGACACTCAACTGTTGCCTGAATCCACTGCCTTCTGTAATAGGCTGTATGAGGTTGAGATTCTATTTGAAGAACTTGTTTGAAGAGTCCATTCTTGCTAACTCTGGATTTTGGCAATCCATGCCTAGGCAGATATGAGAGATAACGGGGTTGTTACTGATAATAGCCACTTCCACTGGAGAGTCAGACCACGTGCCACTTTGAGATACTTATTTCCTATGCTTAGCTCATACTACAGAAAACTCTACCCAGTAGATAGTGCCACTTACTGTCAAGTGAGGAAATAGGTCCGAGAGTTTCCACAACAGCCAGGTTCACACCATCAATGGTAGTGGGTCAGAATCAACATGTAGGCCAAAGGACTCAGAAAGCCCATACTCATCCCCACTCAGGGCTGATGCAGAAAATTGTGAGTTCTGCCAGCAATAAGTTCAGGGCAGGTCAGAGAGACTGAGAATTCTGCACCCTACAATACTCAGTCAAGGATGTTCCACAAACCACAGAGCCCATCCAAAGTCAGCAGCTTTGCATAGGTCACCTGAGAAGGAGTTTTACGTAATTTTGCTTCTGCTTGCTTTAGATAAAATTCATATCTCAACTTGCCATTTTAGGTTGTACAGTTTAGGAGTATTTCACACATGCATAATGCTGTCCAATAGCCACCACTATTTAGTTCCAAAATATTTGCATCACCCTAAAAGAAAATCCTATGAAGCCATTTCTCCCCCAGTCTTCCTGCTGACCAGCCTCTGGCAGCCAATAGTTCACTTCCTGCTCCTGGGGAATTGCCTGTTCTGGATATTCTGTATCTATAGAACACCCTCTGGGAGCAACTGTCATACCCAACTTGTTCTGTAGGCAGTGGACCAGGCCTCAAAGCATAAGGTAGTGAGAATTCATCTTTTGGTACCTGTCCTGAAATCTCACTCTGCTGACACTTGACTATTCTCTCCCAAACTGGACATCCACAGCCACCCTCAACATAACCTTTTCCATCAATGAGCTAGAGGTTACACCCTCTCCTGAGCAATGACCTGAGAAATCCTAAGGATTCCACCCTTTTTTCCAGTGGACAGGACCAAGATGGCACTGATTTTTATTTGTATCCAACAGTATGAACAAAAAAACCTTTAGCCCAGGCATAGGTGTCCTCACTGGTGAGCACACATCCTTAAACCGTCTCCCTTACCTGCACCTCACTGGCCTTTGGCCCGAGTATCAGAGCTTTGAAAACCACATGCACCCTTGTAGATCTTCTTTTAAAATTAATTCTGTGGTAGTATCTTTGGCAGTGAACAGTAAGACTAGTTATTGTGTTGATGAATTATTTTCCCTTCTGGTTAGAGAAAGCAGGAGAGAGCTTCAGAGCTCTCAAAATGAAAATGAGACGTTGAAGAGAGAAATGGCAATGTTAGCTCAGTGTCAGAATATTTCCCAATAACACACACACAGACACACAGACACACAGACACAGACACACACACACACAGACACACACACACACACACACACACACACACACACACACACACACACACACGAGAGAGAGAGAGAGAGAGCCGGGCAGTGGTGGCGCACACCTTTAATCCCAGCACTTGGGAGGCAAAGGCAGGCGGATTTCTGAGTTCGAGGCCAGGCTGGTCTACAGAGTGAGTTCCAGGACACCAGGGCTATACAGAGAAACCCTGTCTCGAAAAAACAAAAAACAAAAAAAACAAAAAACAAACACAAGAGACAGAGACAGAAAGACAGAGAGACAAAGAGAAACGGAGATGTAGAGAGGAGGGATCAGGACAAGGAAGGAAGGAAGCATCTGATGGCCAACGAGGGATGGAGGATTTTGTCCTTTAAGACAACTTTTACGTTTCCCAGGACCACTTTGCAGAAACAAATGAACACACAGAACCCCCACCTCATTTGGTGTGCTCTTTACAGTGTGTGCAAAAGAAAACTCTTGATTCTCATTCCAGTGCAGGAAAGAAGTATTCTCCAAGACAGCCTAAGTGCTAAAAGTTTCCCAAGACTTCTTCAGTTTCTCTGCCTCTTCCTAACAGTAGTGAGTTATGATATTTGAGTACCTAGAATATTCAGAAAGTGTTTATTTTCTGGGGACTGAAGAGAGGGCTCAGCAGTTAAGAGTGTTTACTCCTCTATCAGAAGACTAGAGTCCAGATCCCAGAGCTGCATAGGGCAGCTCACAACTCACTGTGACTCCAGCTCTAGGGAATGTAATGCCCCTTGAAGCCTCCATAAGCATTCTCTCTCTCTCTCTTCTCTCTCTCTCTCTCTCTCTCTCTCTCTCTCTCTCTCTCTCTCTGTCTCTCTCTGTCTCTCTCTCTCTCTCTCTCTCTCTCACACACACACACACACACACACACACAATACACTAAATCTACTTTTAAAGTATATATTTTCCGTTCTCCTCACTACAATTTGGCATCTTTAGCCTTCCTCCGCTTCTCTCAAAGGTCCCACTTACTTCAGAGCTACAGACAGAAGTTGGCAACATAGCTGTGTTCTTGTGCTCTCTGATGAACAGGGCTTACAGTGAAGCACATACCCAGGTTAAAAATAATCAAAGGGTTTCAGTGAGATGAATCAGGAGGTAAAGGGGCTTGCCAACAGGCCTGAAGGCTTGAATTCAATCTTCGGAAACAATACAGAGGAAGAAGAGAACTGCCTCCCCAAAACTGTCCTCCATCTGCCACGTGTCTGATGTGGCATGTTCACACACACACACACACACACACACACACACACACACACACACACGCATAAATAAATAAATGTGAAAACATTGAATAAGCAAAGGGGAAAACAAAAATTTTTACTCACCCAGCATTGATAACCAGACATCCAAATAGTTCAGAATCCCACAAACAGAATTCCTGAAAGCACTTAGATATATTAAGGCTGTGATTGGCTGAGCTGCAACCACAGATGTCCAGGGTAGGAAGATCCTCTACAGCCTCTGTGGAATGCTCATTTTCTACATCTTTCTGTGCTGGAATATGGAGTATTCTTCTTACAACTTTTTTGTTAACTGATTCATAAAAATGATGCCTATTTATAGAGTATCATGTGATGTTTCCATACAGATATATTGTGTATTGTTCAAGTCAGAGTAACATTCAAACTCTTTATTTGTGTTTTTTTAAAAATATTTATTGATTGATTTAATGTGCATGTATATCTGTATACCCCATCCATGCCTGGTGCCCAAGAAGACCAGAAGAGGGCATCATATCCCCTGACACTGACATTATAAATTGCTATGAGCCTCCATGTAGGTTCTGGGATCAAACCTGGGTCTTCTGGAAGACCGACCAGTACTTAGCCACTAATCCATCTCTCCAGCCCCTCTTATGGCTTTATAAAATATATACATTAGCATATATGCATGCATTAAGATTTTCTAGAGGAGCAGAACAGAAAAGAATACATACTATAAAGGGGACTTGCTTGATTGGTTTACACTAATGATCTGGGTAGTCTGACTGGCTATTGTCACAATAGAGTCTGATAACCCACTTCCTGCTCAGCCAACCAGACTGGATGCCTCCATGATTCCAAGTTAGTACTGAAGGCCTCGAGGATTCCTGGAGAGCCACTATCTTCTGTCAATCTGGAGAGCCAAAAAGGCTGGATTCCAAGGTCAATGGAGAACACCGGCAGGGACAGCTGTAGATGGACTTATCAGCAAAGGGAGACAGCAGGCAGACAGCTAACAGCTTTTCCACTGGGCCTCCTGACTGGGCTGCCGCCACCTCCATTAATCCTCATAGACCCACCCAAAGGATTGTCTCTTCCAGATCTAATCAAGTTGACAACCAAGATTAAACATCACAAGGGCATTACCATTATCTACCGTCACCATAGTCCACACTAGAATTACAGAACTCCATGCCTGTCTTTAATTAACTGTAACATAGAACCCACAAGTCAACCTTTCCCAGTCATTTTTCCCTGCATCCAGTAGCCACCATTGGACTCTCAGCAGCTATGAGACAAAAGTTTTGACAATCCTCACATGAGTGAATAAAGCAAAGTTTTGACAATCCTCACAGGAGTGCAATAAAGCAGAGTGTGCCTCCCATGCATGGCTTGTTTCATTTGTCGTAATAATCTTGAGCTCCATCCATTTTGTTACAAATGGCAAGATCGCATCCATTTGAAACTGAATTGTATTGCTTAGGTACTTTTTTCCTTGTCTTTCCTTCACTGGGCAGACATGCAAATTGTTTCCATTTTATGGAATAACGCTGCAATAAATACTTGTCATACACAGCATGTGCCCACGATCCTTATTCTGGGACAACTAATTTGCTTGGGGCCCAAGTGTGCCCAATGGTTACATTAATATGCAGAGTCAAATTAAACATTTATGCGACCTTTGTCTCATTTCCAGAGGATAAGTCCTGTCACTGTCTGCAAACAATATTTTCCTTGACACGGCTTATCTGGTCCCCTTGATTAGAAATTCCACTTGGAAAAAAGAAAGAAAGAAAGAAAAAATAACTTACAATTTATAAGCAGGGTCCAGATATATTTAAAAAAAACTTCAGCATCATACAAATTCAATGTAAGAAGGCATGAAGAAATGGGTCTGAACAGACACTCTTTATAAAGACTTATTAGAGCCCAATTGAAAGCTCAGTGCTCAAGAGCACTTGTTGCTCTTCCAGAGGACCCAAGTTCTGTTCCCAGCACCCATGTCAGGCAGTTTTCCACCATCTGTAACTCCACCTTCAAGAGATCTGATGTCTCTGGCCTCAGTGGACACCTGCACTCATATGTACAGACAGACAGACATGCATGCCTATACTTCACTTAAAAATACTAAAAATACATCTTTTAGAAATAACCTGTTACAAGGGCTAAAGAGATCTGCAGGTTCAGAACAACTGCTGCTCTTGTAAAGGACCTGGGTTCGGATCCCAGCACCCACATGGTGGCTAACAATCATCTATAACTCCAGATATTCTGACTCCCTCTTCTGGCCTCCATGGGAATCAGGCACACACATAGTGCACATACACACATAAAGGCAAAACACTCATACAAATAAATAAATCTAGTCTTAAAGAGTAACTACTAGACCTTCTTGAGAGGCTGTTTTATATGCAGCCGAAACTATAGCTTTACTTTAGTGTCCAAATCGCTGGGTTAAGAAGTCTGAGCCAGCTGGGCAGTGGTGGTGCACACCTTTAACCCCAGCACTTGGGAGGCAGAGGCAGGTGGATTTCTGAGTTCAAGGCCAGCCTGGTCTACAGAGTGAGTTCCAGGAAGTCTGAGCCAGAGCATTGGAGTTGCCGTCTGGGTTAAATCTAGATCGAGCTTCTCTTTTTCTAGTGAGATGCCTGCTCTTGAATGAGAATCAGGCTTGTAAGGAGATACATAAATGTCAACTTGGAAGTCAAAGAGACCCAACGGTGAATCTTAGCTCTGTCACTCACTACTTGTGTGACACTAGAGGAGTCACCTAACCTCACTGATCTTATTTGCTCCTCACAAGAGAAAGGAAAGGAAGGGGAGAAGGAGAAAGAACCAGAACTATTGTGTAAACCACATGATGACATGTGAGAACAGAGCACAGAACTAGTGTGTGTTGTTCAAATCAGAACACTCAAAATCTTTTCTTACAGCTTTTAAATATATATTAATATATTTATTGGTATTAGTTGGGGCTCTGTAAAGCAGTGGTTCTCAACCTGTGGGTTGTGACCACTTTGAGGGGGTCAAATGACCCTTTCACAGGAGTCACATGTCAGATAGCCAACATATTAGATATTTACATCAGGATACATACCAGTAGCAAAGTTACAGCTATGAAGTAGCAACAAAAAGAATTTTGTGGTTGGGGGGTCACCACACCATGAGGAACTGTATTAAACGGTCACAGCATTGGGAAGGTTGAGAACCACGGCTGTAAAGAAACAGAACTGATAGAACGAATATATATTAAAAGGGGATCCATTAGGCTGACTTACAGAACGTGGGCTGAGTAGTCCGTATAAATGTCCTGTCATGTGGGCACGGCTGGGGTGCAACATTCACTCTCTAAAACACGGTTGTTATACAAGGTCATGAGAATAAGCACTTCGGGGGTTTCTGGAGTTTTTAATTGTTTGGTTTTAGGGTAGGGTTGCTTTTTTTTTTTTTTCAGTACTAGTTAGTACTTGTAGAACATGTATTTTGTGCTAGGCCCTGTCCCAGCACTAGTTCACCTGATGTTCATACAATCCAGTCATTTCCTTAGTGAAAAAGAGAGTGGGATTAGGTACCAGGTTGTCTGGTCCCACCCCTGCCCTCTAGATCACTATTCACACCAATGAGCAGCTTAAGTTTTGTATAATCCAAAACAACAACAACAACAACAAAAATAATAATTCAAGATTTTTAAATATATATTTGTGAGATGACTATAAAGCCCTACTGAATGTCTAAGAACTGGAACAAGGGCAATCCTTTAATACAAAGGAAATATTTATGTTTTTTGACAGAGTCTCACTAAGTAACTCTGTCTGACCCAGACCTCACTACGCAGGCCAAGCTGGACTTGAATCCACAAAGATTTTCCTGCCTCTGACTTCCAATTGCTGGGGTTAAAGATAAGTCCCACTATGCACTCCAGGGAGTTTCTTTTTATTTTATTTATTTATTTTTATGCATATGGATGATTTTTGCCTGAATGTTTCTATGTTCCACATGCTTTCAATGCCAGCAGATGCCAGAAGAGGGCACCAGATCCCCCTAGAACTAGAGTTAGAACAAATGTGAGCCACCCTATGGGTGCTGGCAATCAAATCCATATCTTCTGGAAAAGCAGCCCGTTCTGTTAACCACAACATCATCTATCCAGTGCCTGAGACCTTCCCTCTTAGTCTATAGTATAGACAGAAGTACCCAATCCTATAAGGGTGCTTTAAAATCTAATAATATGATATCTTAAAGCTATCTTCATAGACCTGACTGCCTCTGCTTCCCAAGTACGGGGATAAAATGCATGCATCACCACCTCAGAGGGACATTTCTAAGGTTTAATTTTCTTGTGTGTGGGTGATGCTGGGATTTGATCCGAGGCTTTGGGCATGCTAAGCAAGCACTCTACCATTGAGCTATACCCCCAGCCACAGAGGAACATATGGAAAATAGAGGTTTAGGGTCCTGGCCTACTTGCTATGAATAGAAGAAATGATCTCTCCCCAGGACCTGTAGATATGAATAGTGAACTGTTACTGCAAATGCTGACAGTCCTCAGTGCTCTGGTGTGCCGCATTACCATGGGAAAGGAATCAGTTACATTATCACATTCCGTGTTCATAACAAACCACATCCGCATGTGTGAACAAGGAAACCCACCCTTCGGAGGTGAAGCAAAACCCACCTGTGGCTGAGAGCTACATGGCTGCCACAAGTAATGTCTCTACTGCTCTTTTCTCCCACTGGCTTTAAAAGCTGCACAAAGATAGGAGTCTGAAATACTCTCACGCAGTTAAGTTCCAGCGTTTTAATACCCTCTCATCACTAAATATCTGCAATTGCCAGGCTCTGGACTTTCAAGGCAGAGACCCACAGAGCCGGCGTGTCCCAGAGTTCCACTCTAGGACTGGGTGGTTTCTTCTCACCCGCTTCACCAACACCTCTTCAAAGCCCCTTCTTCAACATTTGGACACGGGCCTGTGCGGCAGAAGAACCAGTCTCCCTGCACCTGCTTGCCACTTCTCAATTCCAAGACGAAGCACTACTCCTGATTTATGGCCTGACCGGCCTCATTCTAGTCCACACCCCTGAGCGGGTGAAGTGCTCAGTGGGATATTTACTAGAGATGCGCTCCTCTGGGTGCACTGTAGGGAACTCTTTAAGTGGAAAAGGCACACGAGGCAGGCACGTCTCAAAGAGCCAATTATGAAATGCAATCGTTTGATGACCACGTGCAGTGGGTTTTGCCATTCATTCGGTTTCATCTAATTAAACCTTTCATTTCCACGGGCAGCTTGCCTTACAAGCTTGTGTTTGCCTTTGTTGGCAGGAGGTAATCAATAGGGGAGATGTGGGTGCATCTCAGCATTTATTAGCAGCTCAATTGGAAGTTGTTTTATTTTAATAACATCTTGGCCTTCATTCTGTTCAGGGTAAATCAACAGCTTTGAAGAATAATAGAAAACAAAGGACTACTTTATGTTAGCTCGTTAGGAGCAGAGAAACCAGAGGAGGAAAGGAATCCCATAGAGAAATTGAAAAGTACTTTAAAACCGAATTTCCCTTGTTGGGGGGGAAAAAAGTAAAAGCAACCGAAATGTCTCCTGTTTGTTCTGAAGGTCATCAAATTCGACTTTTGGAAGATGTACCTTCCAAGACATTACAGTGAAAGCCTCACTTCTGAAGCTCTCCGCAGCTCTGGCCTGCAGCCTATACACAGTTGCCTCCATTAATTTCAACGAGCAACAGCAGGGATCTGAAAGGGGAACTGGATGTGGTGATACACACCTGTAATAGGCCATCCTCAGCTACATGGCAAGCTTGAACCGGTCTTGGCTACATGAGACCATCAGATAGACGGATGGATGGATGGATGGATGGATGGATGGATGGATGGATAGATAGATAGATAGATAGATAGATAGATAGATAGATAGATAGATAGATAGATAGACCGACAGGTAGATACTGGCCTTTAATTAAATGGTGGCCTTTAATCCCAGCACTTGGGAGGCAGAAGCAGGTGGATTTCTGTGAGCTCAAGGCCAGCCTGGTCTACAGAGTGAATTCCAGGACACAGAGAAACCCTGTCTCAAAAAACCCAGAGAGAGAGAGGGAGGGAGGGGAGGGGGAAGGGGTAGGAAGGGGTATGAAGAGGGGGGGAGGGAGAGGAAGAGAGGAAGCAGGTACAAATTGTCATTTGTTAATCAGAAGTTAACCCAATGCCTAAATGTTCAAACCCTCAAGCACAGGGCATGCTGGTAGAAACTGGAAACCTTCAGAAGAAGCAGAACACCATACCATGGCGAGTTATTTATGAACTCACTGCACACCTTGGCCACTAGGATTCAACTGACCTGAAAACCTCTTCATGACTCAGCCTGTAAAGCACTTTGCCCAAGCCTAATGACCTGAGTTTGATCCCTGGGACCCAAATAAAGCAGAAGAAAAGAACTGAATCCACAAAATTATCTTCTGACCTTCACATGCATGCCATAGTGTAAGCATGTGCACAAGTACACACAACAACAATAAATTATAATTTTAAAAAGCCTTTTCTGAGATACTAATTAATGCGCCCCACTATGGTCCCCTCCCCTTTTATAATGCAGCTAAGGCAGACAACCTTGTAGGAACATTCTATAGAATGACGGTGGCCAGGGACTGGGGTAATGGATGAGACATGGGTATTAGAACGAGGTGATTGGAGTTCAGCTGGGTCAGATGCTACAGTTCTGGAGGCAGATAGTGATGATGGCTGAGCAACAGAGACAGGGGAGTTGTATGCTTAGAATGAGGTTGGCATTGTGCATAGTTAACCACTTCCAAACTCTTTCATCTTCAGACTCCATTGTCATCTTCTGTCTCCTGTGAGGAAGTGCTGTACTATCAGCCCTGCTTCTCAAGTCAGCCATCAGGAAACTCGCCCTGACTCCTCATGGCCTGACCACTCCAGAACCATCCTCCTGCATGAGAGAGTGTCCATGGGTCAGCTTCCCCTTATTCTCTGCCATCTTCCTGGACCAAACCATCCCTAAAGGACCTCTTACCTGGTTCTCCAGCACCCACCCAGGTCCTGCTCCCCACAGGCTGTTCCCCACCAGCAACAAGGTTGAGCCTTTCCAGACAGAAATCAGGGGCTGCCTTTTCCTGTGGGAAAGCCTCCAGCCACAGCTGGAATAGAATCTGGACTCCTCTCCACGCCTTCCTTGATCCTACACTTGGCAGGGTTATTCCTACCTCGTGGCACATTCTCCCTTAACCTGCTTACTCCAACACTTTTTAAACTCCTTTCATTTCTCAGAGCAACCAGGCTTCATGCTCACTCGGAGCCTTTATCTACAGCGATGCCTTTGCCTGGAACACCCTCTCCTCTGGCAGTTGCTTGGCCGAATCGTTCTTTGATTTCAGGTCTCAGCAGAAATGGAACTTCCCTGAAGTTTCCCTCAGTGACATCCTCTATCTTCTACACTCTCAAATGCTCTCTTCTCTCCCCACGCCCATGACACTCTTTATATTTCCATGAGTCTATTCTTTCCCGGACTCTCAGATTCCTGAGATAGCAATCAGGGCTGCCTGAACAATCCCAGCACTTAATACAATATATGGTAAACAGTAGGTGTTCAATACATGTATGTTGAATGAATAAATAAATAAGGAATGGGTGATATTCTAGGTCACCCTAACAGAGAAATTAGAAAACTTACCATTAGCCCAGATAACCTCTGCCTTCTGTTTCCCTGGATAACCAGAGAAAGTTTCTGCACAGCATTCCGAACCCGCTCCAGACACGCTATTATGTGTACCCACTCAAAGTCACTCAACAAGGACACGTACACTCAAAGGTCCTCACAAAAGAGCTTCACCTTCTCTGAGAGAGTGTCACTGTGAGCCTCACCAAGGACGAGGAGATTGCTTCAGCCCTTCTCCGGGCTGACATAAAGCCACTGACAAGTACCACGCATCTACTCCCTATCCTTGATTTTCAATGGCATCCTGCCTTCTGCACTAGTGAACAAATTCCTTGAAACCACATGAGAACAGTAATAGAGACAGAACATAAGATGAGGTCTGCGGCTGCCAAGTGCCCCGGAGCAGTCCCGATGCCTTATTCAGCGTAATGAACCAGCCGCGTCTCCCTCTGTAGACACTCCTCTTACAGGGAACCTTCTCCTGGGTAACGCTCCAACAAACAGTACTTGGGTAAGAGCTGCTGCTACAGTGATTGTTATTGTTATTATGGACTCCATTTTATTTTCATTTAACTGGTAATTATTTTAAATTACATGGCTGAAGGGTTGTTACAACGGATATTTCTTGGCCCTCAGTGGCTCATTCTCTATCAATGCAAAAATATGGGCTATTTTGAGTTCAGCCATTAGGGGTTGAGGTGATGAGCACCTTTCAGTGCCGTGTGGGAAGTCTAAGCCTAATGGCCTTTCACAATAGTCTAACTTCTGTTGCTATTGTAGAGAAATATGTGAAAACTGCTTTCTCTTTAGACAGAGCTCCCACAATGGCAGGCTCCTGAATGTCAGAGAGGCAGCAGTCTAACAATCTTGCAGTCTATTATTGGATGTGACTCTCTTCTGGGGGGGGGGGGGGGAGAGGAGAGGAGAGGAGAGGAGAGGAGAGGAGAGGAGAGGAGAGGAGAGGAGAGGAGAGGAGAGGCAGGCTGATCTCTTCAGGGCCAGCCTGGTCTTCAGAAGGAGTACCAGGACAACCAGGGCTACACAGAGAGGCCCCATCTCAAGGGAAAAAAAGAATGCTCAAGTTTACAAGTTTACAGCTGCCGGGCAGTGGTAGTGCACGCCTTTAATCCCAGCACTTGGGAGGCAGAGGCAGGCGGATTTCTGAGTTTGAGGCCAGCCTGGTCTCCAGAGTGAGTTCCAGGACAGCCAGGGCTACACAGAGAAACTCTGTCTCGGAAAAAAAAAAAAAAAAAAAAAAAGTTTACAGCTAACACTTATGTGGCTATGACATACATACCTCGTCTTTCAGAACTGATCTGGTTACAGGGCAACTTCTCAAACTGCTGTCTCCAACAACAGGGTGTGCATATAAAACAAACTGAGAGACTTAATCTCGTTTTGCCTGTTTTTAGAAGCTCTTGCAAGTTTTATTAAAGGAGAGCTTTTCTAGTTTGCTTTTACCAGTCTGCTCTGGCCTGCTTCTAATATCAGAATCACCTGGGTCACTGATAGCCAGTGCACATACTCTGTAGTATTTTCCTCATACTGCTCCCAATTCAATATTATTGCCACTATAGTGATGGACACCAGTTTTAGCCAACATGGCATATTATTCTATTTCATACTTCCTCAAAGCCGGGCAGCTGTTGGCGAGGAGAACCGATTTCGATTTGCCCTGTCTGATCATCTTCACAGTCTGTCTGTACTCCAGCACGCACTTCCCCACTTTTCATAACAAGCTGGAACCTAGAGTTGATCGACTACAGAAACCTTTTCGTCTTCTTCGAGTCCATCATCTTCCTGCCTTAGGCGCAGAACAATCCCCAACCAAGATCAGTCAGCAAGATGGCTGGAGAATGAGAAAAGCTCTTTTTGCATTTTAAACATGCTATCTTTAAATCATTGAATCCAAGGAATGAGTGGGATGACCTTGGAATATCTTTTGTGTCATAAAGTAAGGAAATGTTTAAACAATGATAAGAGGTATCAAAAATAAACAACAAAACAAAAAACAAAACAAAACCAGAAACTAACCTGAAGAAACTTCCACAGACCAAATTGGGAAATTCTGAGCACTAAAATAAATACAAATGGGGGCTCAGGGTCAGGTGTGGGGAGGGACAGGAGAGATCACCAGATGGTCATGAAAATGAATAGAAACCTACAACTGACGGGGGTGGAGAGGTGGGGGGACATCTCCAGGACAAGACAGAGACCTAGGATAGGGGAGGCACCCAAGAATCAATGGGGGTGACCTTAGCTGTGACTCACAACATTAGGGATATGGAACCTGAAGAGGCTATCTCCTGAAGCCAGGCAGCAATCCCAGTGGAGCCATAGGACACCACCCACAAAACTTTCCACCCAAAATTTATCCTGTCTACAGGAACTACAGAGACAGGGGATGGGGCAGACACTGAGGGAATGGCCAATGAATAACCAGTCCAACTTGAGATCCATCCCATGAGCAAGCACCAATCCCTGACACTATTAATGATACTCTGTGATGCTTGCAGACCAGAGTCTAGCATAGCTGTCCTCTGGGAGGCTCCACCCAGCAGCTGACTCACAGATGCAGACACCCACAGCCCAACAGTGGGTGGAGCCTGGGGATTCTTATGGAAGAATAGGAGGAAGGATTGCAGACCTAGAAGGGAATAGGAACTCCACAGGAAAACCAACAGAGTCAACTAACCTGGACCCTTGAGACTGAACCACCAATGAAAGAATATACACGGGCTGTGCCTAGGCTTTCCTGCACATATGCAGCAGATATGCAGCTTGGTCTTCAAGTGGGTCCTGAGCAACTGGAGCAGGAGCTATCCCAAAAGTTGTTGCCTGTATATGGGATTTGTTCTTCTGGCTGGACTGCCTTATCTGGCCTCAGTGGGAGAGGATGCACCTAACCTCACAGAGACTTGATGTACTAGGGTTGGGGAATACCCAGGAGCCCCCCCCCCACCTGCTCAGAGAAGAGGGAGGATAGGGGAAAGGATTGTAGAAGAGGGTGGCCAGAAAGAGGGCAATGAGAGGATTGTAAAGTAAATAAGTTTACATTTTAATTAATTAATTAATTAGCTAATTAATTAATTAAAATACAAATGGAAGGGCTGGAGGACTGGTCAGGAATTAAAAGCAGTTGTGGCTTTCCTAGTGGACCCGGATTTAATTCCTAGCACCAACATGGTGGCTCACAACAGTCTGAAATTCCAGTTCCAAAGGATTTAACGCCCTTTTGTGACTTCCTCAGGTACCAGGCACATATGGTACACAAATATACATGTGAGCAAAATACCCCATACACTTGAAATAATACAGCTTTTTAGTTTATAGATAAATAAATACAAACAGGGCTAAAAAGACAACTCGGTGGTTAAGATAATTATTGCTCTTGCAGGGGACCCAGGTTGGGTTTCAGCATCCACATGGCAGATTACAACCACCTGTTAATTCCAGTTCTGGTGGATCTGACACTTCTTCTGACCCCTGCCCACTCCCACATGCACATGGTATGTATACATACATTTAAGCACGCTCACATATTCATATGAAATAAAATAACTGGTTTTAAATAAACAAAGGTAAAGGCTAGGAAGGTGGCTGAGTGGATAAGAGTGATTGCCGTCGCATAGACGTGAGGGCCTGGATTTGCATCTCCAACCCCTGCATAAAAAGCTGGGCACAGCCTCACTTACATTTACAGCCCTAGTGCTGCAGTTGGAAGAGACAAGGACATTGCTAGGGCCCTGATGCCCACCAATCTAGCTCGTTTCAAAAACAGACCCTGTCTACAAAAAAAACAAAGTGAAAATGGTGGCGCAGGATACCTAGTGTCCTCCTCCGATCTCCACATGTGCACAGGTGTGTGCACAAGTGTGTGTGTGTGCACAAGTATGTGTGTGTGTGTGTGTGTATGTGTGTGTGTGTATACAAACAGAAAAATAAGCAGTAGTGTTTTATAATCTATGGAATAAGTTGGACACCATGGCAACCATCATAGTGGTAATTAATTCAGGCCAGAAACATCAGTGGATGCTGAAACTCTAGCAAATGACAGGTTGATAAGAAAAAAGACATTCACAGGGTCTCAAAGTATCTCCTCACAGGATATGTATTAACTACAATGAGAATAAAGAGTGGCTTCGCAGCAGAGACAGAGGCCAGGCTAAGTGATTAAAGCTAAAAGTACAGCAACCAAATAGCCACACTGTGCCGCTCCAGCCAAAATGCATGTTAGAGCTCACCATAAAGAAATAAGGCAAGAACAGAGAGAGAGTCTGCGAAATACATGCCTTGCAGTCTTGGCTCATGGCCAGTTCATGAAAGTCCAGGAAAAGCTGAGGATCTGTTCCAAGCTCAAAGAAACTAGAGAGACATGGAATCCGGATGCTACACATGAACTTGAACTGGACCCTCAGCAATCAAGAGCATCACTGGAACAGTTAACCTTAGTGGGAGCTGTCTACAGAGGATACACCAGGGTTCAGTGTAGCTGCTGTGCTCTGTATTTCAAATGTCCTCATAGGCTCACATGTGTGAAGACTTGCTTTCCAGACAGTGGATTTGCTTTGAGAGGTCATGGAATCTTTGAGAGGTGGAGCCTCACTAAAAGAAGTAGGTCACTGAAGCCGGACCACAAGATCTTAAAGCCCAGCTCTGCTGCCCCTGTTTATTTCCACCATGATGTGAGGAGATGAACAGTCCCAGTGATACAGCCCCATCACCATGCCTCCCCTACCATGCTCAACTGTATCTCACACTGTGAGCCAAAATAAACCCTCCCTCCCTTAAGCTGTATTTATATTAGGGTTTTATCAAAGCAACAAAAAAAAAAAAAAAAAAAAAAAAAAAAAAAAAAAAAAAAAAAAAAAAAAAAAAAAAAAAAAAAAAAAAAAAAAAAAAAAAAAAAAAAAACAATGTAATATTATCCCTAGGACTTGGGAGTTTGAAGCTATTTTTAAGAACTAAGGGTGCAGCTCCATGGTGTAGTGTTTAACATGCATGAGACCTGGCTTCTGTCCCTAGCACTGCTTATTTTGAAAGCCTTTGTATAGAAATAGAGTTTATTTAGGGCATGGGGAGGGGAGCTAAGAGGGTAGTAGAGGCAGAGAAAGGCAGAGAGAGGGAGAGAGTAGAGAAGTGGGGAGGTGGAGGCCGGCCATGACCACGTGGAGAGAGGGGGGAAGGGAATGGGGAGAGGTAAGAGATAAGAGATGTAAGAGAGAGGCAAGAGCAAGAGATAAGAGAGAGAGGAGGGGCAAGCAGTCCCTTTTATAGTGGGCCAGGCCCACCTGGCTGTTGCCAGGCAACTGTGGGGAGGAGTTTAGACAGAATGCTAACATTCCCCCGTTTGGGTTTAATTAAAAAAGAAAAATTAGAAAGAGGCAATGGCAAAGCAGGAATAGGGGCGTCGTCATAATATCTGACTGCTTCTTGCTGGCACTGGGGGCGACAACGTGTCTCTGGGGAACCTAGAAGAATGGGGGTGGAGGATGTTTATGTGGTCCTAGGAGAGTTGGCTGTTTCCTTGCTGTCCAAGGTCTGAGGGTAGGTCAGAAGGAACAGGGCCAGTAGAAGCGTCTGTGTCTGAGAGAAGATTGGAGCATCTGACGGTTGCTTCTCTGGAGCTGTCCTGGGTGTAGTAAATGCCTGGACTTGACGAGATATTGAAACACATTATTATAGGTAGAAAAATAGATTAAGTACATTTGGGAGAAAGAAAAAAATTTTTAAGATGTACATTTTAAACCCAGAGGAATCCCACCCTTTGGAATAGGTAGTAGTGGGAACTTTGGGCAGATGTATTTATCTGGATGGAGTCTATTGGGTCCATGAGAGGCAGATCGAAGTGAATTTTTCTGTAGCTTATAAGTTTATAAAAGAGATAACAACATGAGTTAACAACATAAACAGTCTTTAAGATGAACCTTTTGTGGAGCAGAAGGGACAAGATTTAAAAGTTGAAAAAGTTGGATCGTATAGTGGAATGTGTTATCAGTGTTAGGCAAATTATAGCAAGAAGAGGAAATATGAAGCATTTAGCTAATGGAAACCGAGTTTAGGTAAGGAGAAAACAGATTACATCTGTGGAAGCCTACCTGTCAGTGTAGTCAGACGTCTGAGAAAGAGTAAACAATAATCTAGCAGTTATATTATTTAAGAAATGACCAACGATGTGTTTATAAAAAGATAAAGACATATATACTGTATGAGGGTATGGGGAGGAAGGTGTGGGGGAAGGGTGTGCCTCAGCAGGCCCGAGCCCAGGCATCCCTTCCCCCGAGGGACCAGCCACACGCGAAGGTATAGTATAGAAATAGAGTTTATTTAGGGCATGGGGAGGGGAGTTAAGAGGGTAGAGAGGCAGAGAAAGGGAGAGAGAGGGAGAGAGTAGAGAAGTATAGAGGTAGAGGTCAGCCATGACCACAGGGAGAGAGGGGGGAAGGGAATGGGGAGAGGTAAGAGATAAGAGATGTAAGAGAGAGGCAAGAGAAAGAGATAAGAGCGAAAGCCTCTTTTCTTTAGGTGCCATGTTTGCTATTCTTGAAGCAGAGGACCTCCTTTTATAAGCCACTTTCAATACTGGTGTATATGAGATATGCTTTTGTTTTTCCATTCTACGAACAAGCCTAACCATAAGGGAGAATGGCACTTGGAACTAGAAATATTTACTTCTTTGGTAGAAATAATAATAATAATAACAACAACAACAACATTAAATGTTCAAATAAGCCAAGGTTGGGAATTCAGGCTTTTACATGCAAAGATGTACAAGTTCACTTGTCCTTCAGAAAATACAAATCAAAACCAGAATGAGGTATTTGCTCTGCTCCATCATGATGTTTAGCATAGAAACACATAGGCAGAAAGGGTGTCAGACATGTGGAGGAGGTGGAGTCTCTGTGCATTGCTGATGGAAATGCACATAGAGCAGCTATCACAAAAAACATATGGAGGCCCTAATTAGAAAGAAAAGGAGGGAGGGAGGGAGGGGTGGAGGAAGGGAGGGAGGGAGAGAGAGAGAGAGAGAGAGAGAGAGAGAGAGAGAGAGAGAGAGAGAAAGGAGGGAGGGAAATGGATAAATTATCATATGACTCAAAAATGCCCATTCCTAAGCAAATATTTCAAAAGTCAAGACAGCTCCTCAGAGATTCGCACACTAGGATCCGTAGCAGTAGCACTCCCAACTAAAGAATGCCAAGGGTCTATCAGTGATGAACAGGCAACACAAACAAACAAAAGAGTGTCTAGTGCGAACAAATGATGGGATACAAGGTAGCCTTTAAAGAGACATTCCGGCAGGCCCTACAACATGGGCGAACCTTTAAGACATTATGGTAAATGAAACAAGCCAGTCACAAAAGAAAAAGTCAGACATGGTGTCAGGCTATTTCAATACCAACACTAAGGAGGCAGAGGCAGACAGAACTCTGCGAGTTCAAGGCCAGCCTTGTCCACATAGTGAACTCCAGAACTACCAGGAATATTCAGTGAGATCCTATCTATCTATAAATAAATAAATAAAATAAATAAACACACTTTGGTCTCACTGCATTAACATGAGATATCTGGAATAGCCAGGGTCACAGAGGCGGAAGGTCAGGGACTCCTGGGAGGGAAAGTGGGTTTGGCATCATATAATGGATAAATGATTCTACAAATGAATAGTATAGGTACTTGGCAAGCACCACAGCTGTACTTAATTCAAAGAATTACCCACCTTTAAGGGCTAGAATGGTACATTTTATATTATCTGTATTTTACCGCATTTTTTCTTTAATTTTCATTTTAACTGTGAGGTCAAACCTGAATTCAATTTCTAACTCTGCCACTGTTGAGCTGTTGTGATCCTAGACAATGATTTCATTTTTCTGACCCTCAGATTTATTTTTTAGTTCATTTTATTAGATTATGTGTATGTATGTGTGGTTTTGCTCTCATGCATGTTCCTCATACCAAAAAAGGACAGACTGCATGTACTGTTACTGGACTCGCAGACAGTTGTGAGTTACCGTGTGGATGCTGAGAGTCAGACCTGAGTCCTCTGGAAAAGCAGCCAGTTCTTAACCACTGAGTCATCTCTTCTGCCCTAGATTTCTGGGTAAGAAAGCAGAGACCCGATTCAAGTCTCTAAAACAAAATGATTATGAAGAGGGAAATGCATATTAAGCACAATGCCTAGACATACTAGGTGTGCTAGTGACCACACTGTAACAGTGTAACAGTGACCACACTGTAACAGTGTACAGTTGTAACAGTGTAACAGTGACCACACTGGCAAGCCTTTAGAGGCCCAAAGCACAAAACAGTTCAGGTGTGAACTACATCAGGTGGTCTGGCGTGGTTTTATAGGCCAAGAAGAGGTGTGTAGACTTTACCCCAAAGCCTATAGAAAGCCACTGGAGTCATCTGAGTACACAGCAGGATAGTACAGAATAAGACAGAGAAAGACACAAAAACTAAGATTAGATCCAAGGACATAGATGCCTACACATTTCACTTAGCCATGGCCTTTTTGCCCACTAACAGAGACAATTAGCATATTGGCACAAGGCCAGACAAATTACGAATTGAGACTGCATGTAACACAGAAAAGAGGGCTCCCTACCGAGAAGTGCTCTGCCAAGAAAGCCTAAAGCATGAATTCCCAAAAGACTGCTCTTTCTTCCCCTTCCACTTTAGACACAGTGCGGGTTGTCCAGGGACTTTCTTTGCTTCTGTGACTTACCTAAGGCATTCCACTGTGTTCCCCGTCTGTCCCCTACCCCGTGCCAGACCTTCTTGGGACCTTAACATCTGTAATGAGCAGGGCTGGTAACAAGCAGGGCTGGGTCACAGAACAGTTCGGTTCAGGTTCCAAACTGCGCATGCACCTACACCACAGCGGGATCTCATTTTAACATGACCACGTGGTCGCGTCTTTACCACTATCCACTTAATGTCCTGGAATCACCTGCTCTCCCCTCAAACCTCAGCATGTGTGTGAAAACTCCAGGTAATGAGAGGGCATGTCGCATTCCAACACCGTTGACAGGCACCTACCTGTCTGCCCCATGGATATCAGCTGGAGAGAGCCTCAGATATTACTCGTGAACACTCTGGGAACTCTGGGACTCTCTGGAACAGACTTTGCAGCTGAGTGTGAACCCCTTTGCTCCTTCAGCTATCCCAGCATTTCAACAATTTTTTTTTTTTTACAGCTTGACTGGTTCCTTCTCACTGGCTTCACGTTGGCAGCTTCTCCTCTCTGACAGGCACTCTGCTTTCTCTCCAAGCACGGGCTTATCTCTCTTGGATTATGTTACACAGTCCATCACTAACCTTATCTCTAAATGATTTAAATGATTCAACGAAAGTCATAATTTTTACCATTTGCCTCTTGATTTTCTCTTTGTCAGGGCTGGAATGATGCATTCTCAGCCTCGTATCATGAGAAACGTTAAGTCCGTTTAAATGATGACTTTGCCTCATAGCAAATGTATATTCTTAAGACCGAGGACGATTCTTATTACTACGCAAGCCTCATACTATCTTAATGACAACTCTTTTCTCTAGTTCTGTCAGTCACCCTTCAGTCTTACAAAATTCCCTCACCCCTTTATTAGCTTGCCAGGTGGCCTTAGATTGATATAATCTACTTTAAAAACCCAGTGCTTTTTATTAGAATTTAAGCGGCTGGAACCTTGAGTCATGTGGTGTGCCTTGCTATTTATTCAAGCTTCCCTTCAAGTCCCTCGGTGATGCTTTATAATTTTATTTATGTGTACCCGCATGCTTCGCCGATCCCTAAGCATTTAGTTTTGTCCTATCTTTTTTAAATTGTTCCTTTTTGTATTTTTGGATGAGTGTTGATTTTAAAGGCTAAGCCTTGAGTTTTACAACTTGATTTTAACATCAACCGCCTTACTGAATTCCCCTTGTAAGAAGCGGGGGGGGGGGGGGGGGGGG
>CM052710.1:67356905-67391749 GCA_028551405.1 Uromys caudimaculatus
CACAGCCGCCCGCTTTTGGGATCCAGGGGGGTTTCTAGGCCCGCCTACCTCGGTCCCTGTGTCTCGCGGGTTCGGGGCAGTACCTGGTGAGCTGTGGGGCGTGTCTTTGGCCCTCTGCTGGGTCTTGCGATCTCCTGAGAGGGATCTTTGTCCCGGCGCTGATTAGCTGTGGGGCCTTGTGGCCCAAGCTGAGGTTTCCCTACCACTTATATAGGATGTCCTTATTAAGAAATTTTCCAGAAAAGTGTGTCTTAGGAGGTTGGGCTGTTACGTAATATTAGGTTTATTTCCAGCTGGTCATCACTGTGTAGATGCCATATCACTATTCTGGTGGCATCTCCTGAGTTTTGACTCAGTCTATTCCATGTCAGAATTGTTGAGAACCATTGTTTCAAATGGTCACACAAGACTGGGACTCTCATACACTGCAAGCAACTGTGACATAAATAGTAGGGTATAAACGATGCACTGTACATGAATTTAAGTTCATTTCTGTAGCCACAATTACCAGGAGTTCCTAAATATTGCTTCTACTTATAAATCAATTGTGGGCATCCCAGAACCAGAGAGGCAGAGATGGGTAGACCTCTGGAACTCATACTATACGCATGTGCACCTGCATACATGCATGTAGCTTCACATACGAATTCTCAGATAATTACCCTGGGAGTTTTGATATTTAAATATACTAGTCCTAGTGACAGTAGGATTTATACTGATGCCCTCCATTCCCTTACTTTTACTGGTGACATGGCATCCAACAAAACTATTGGTTGACTCAAGAAAAGAATTCTGTGTACCTGAAGCTTCTGTATTGAAATCTTCACACCACATTATTAACACCAGAGTATCAGAGCTAAGTGAAGCCAATCTCTCATGACTTCCTGCATTTATCTTGTGTTCCAACTCTAATTCCAAAGTCCTGTGTGTGTCTGAAACACCAAAAGAAAAGGATATGGCTGGTATTTATATGCTTCATCTCAAAGTATGATATTTTTAGTTTCAGTATTGATAAACTTTGATCCACAGTCATAGCTATCATGAAGTCTGGTTTTCAACAATTCATAAAATATACATAGTTTTAATGTCCTTCTAAGATTATAATAAACTAGGAGTACCAGACAAAAAAATGTGGCCTAAAAGTCCAAAATGTGCAATATATGGGCATATATGTCATGTGTGGATTCCTAAAGGACACACATCTGACCTTCATCTTGTTTCTTCAGTCTTAAAAACTGATGCTTCCTCAGAGAAGGGCTTTGATGGAAATACTTTTTTATACAAGTTTCTTAACTTTGTTTTGTTTTGTTTTGTTTTTCCAGACAGGGTTTCTCTGTGTAGCCTTAGCTGTCCTGGAACTCACTCTGTAGACAAGACTGGCCTCGAACTCAGAAATCCACCTGCCTCTGCCTCCCAAGTGCTGGGATTAAAGGCGTGCGCCACCACACCCGGCGGTTTCTTAACTTAAAAAAAAAAAAAAAAAAGTCATTTTCTTTTTTTTAGTGGCTTCTTTAACATCTCTTCCTATATTTCTTTCTTCCTTCCTGGCTTTCCTCTGTATCCATTTGGGGTTTTCATTTTTGTGGGTTGTTTCCTGGAGGTTTGTAGACTGACCACCAGAAAACAGGGACACACGGGGAATCTTAGGAAACTGCTTACAATGAGCTGATCCCCTACCTCCCTGCTGAGAAATAGAAAGTAATATGGATACATAACTCCCTTCAAATAAATCTTTTTAACATCTGCTTTTGAAGTTTCAAACAAGCACACATTGCATGTTATGAATTTGTCCTCAGTTCCTTTGTCCCCTAGACAGGTTCACTTCCACTTTCATGGCATATCTACAATATAACTTATGTATTTATACAAAAGTTAAGCTCCATGAATGAGGAAAATGTATTTGTCTTTCTGAGACTGGCTTTAGTGTCTTAATATGACTACCTACAGTTATATCCAATTTCCTACAAAGGACACAATTTCAATCTTCTTTATGGCTAAAGAGAAGTCTATTACACATATACGGTAATGTATCCAACCCACTGGTGGACATGTCAAGAATTTTTTCCACTCCCCGCTTCATGCTCCTTCTCCCTTTATTCACAGACTACTCAAGAGAAACTAGAATGGCTGTGCTAAAGAACCAGAGTTCATGAGGCCTAAGAAGCAATGCCCTAGGCACTCAAAAGAGGCAGCGAGTCTTTCCATGAGATACGTTGCTTGAGGTTTTTGATATCTTGATCTATGCCTTTAAGGATTTCACAACCTATGGGTATTAATTGTAATAGGGGTAAACAGAAAGCAAAGACAAGCTAAAATAAGAAGTAAACACTGGTGTAGGAAACAGCATGGAGTAAGTTGATCATGAATGGGACAACAAAGAAGGAGGGAAACCACAGAAGGTAAAGGTTGAATAAGGGCAGGTGACATTCAGAGCAGAGATGGAGCCAGCAGCCAGGAGCAGAAAGGAAGGTGTTCTGCCTATAATGGTATCAGTAGCTGAGGGTCCTCTTTCCCATAAGAACAAACTCTTAGGCCTTGCCCTGCTCTACAAATAATTCCAGCGTCTCTCTGTTCTCTATTCAGGGTCCTCCACGGCACACAGCTACAAGCAAGCCTTCCTCTAGCAGACCCTCTCCTTTAACAGCTCAACTTTTGACATTCAGCTTTGAAAATTTTTTTAAGAGTTTCAAGAAGGAAAGCAAAATCCTCTCTGAGGAAACCGTCACCTTGATTGAATCTCATCTGGAGGACAAGAATCTTGAGGGGGCACTGTCTGCAATTAGTCATGCTCTGAGAAACATCGACAAAGCCCCACTGAACATCGCTGTGACTGGAGAAACAGGGACAGGGAAATCCAGCTTTATCAATGCCCTGAGGGGAGTCAGGGATGAAGAAGAAGGTGCAGCCCCCACTGGGGTGGTAGAGACAACCATGAAGAGAACTCCATACCCACACCCAAAGCTTCCCAATGTGACATTATGGGACCTGCCTGGCGTTGGGTCCACTACCTTCCCACCACAAAACTATCTAAGGGAAATGAAGTTTGGGGAGTATGACTTCTTCATTATCATCTCATCTACACGCTTCAAAGACATTGAAGCACATCTGGCCAAAGCCATGGCAAAGATGAACACAAAGTTCTGCTTTGTCCGAACCAAGATAGATCAAGATGTCAGCAATGAACAGAAGAGTAAACCTAAGTCTTTCAACAGAGACAGTGTCTTAAAGAAAATTAGAGATAACTGTTCAGAGCATCTTCAGGAGGCTCTCTCCAGTCACCCTCCAGTCTTCCTAGTCTCTAACTTTGATGTGTCTGACTTTGACTTCCCAAAGCTGGAGACCACCCTACTGAGCGAGCTCCCAGCCCACAAGCGCCACATCTTCATGATGTCCTTGCACAGTGTTACTGAGACCGCCATTGACCGGAAGAGGGATTTCCTCAGACAGAAGATTTGGCTGGAGGCCCTAAAGGCTGGAGCATGGAACACCATTCCACTTGGGGGCTTCATCAGAGATGAAATACAAAAGTTGGAAGAGACCTTGAATCTCTACAGGTCTTACTTTGGGCTGGATGAAGCCTCACTGGAAAATATTGCCAAGAAGTTCAATGTGTCTGTCAATGAAATCAAGGCACACCTTAAGTCTCTCCATTTGTTAACAAAGAACAAAGACATGTCCTTCAAAGAAAAACTGTTGAAATATATTGAATATATTTCCTGTGTTATTGGGGGACCACTTGCCTCAGGCCTTTACTTTAGAAAGACTTACTATTGGAAAAGTCTCTTCATTGATACTGTGGCAAGTGATGCCAAGGCTCTCCTTAATAAGGAAGAGTTTTTATCAGAGAAGCCAGGATCATGCATGTCTGACCTCCCTGAATACTGGGAAGCAGGGATGGAGCTATGAGGTACTAACCTTTGGACTGCCTTCAGGCACTGACTTAAAGTCTACTTTTAAGCAGCAAACATTTACTGGGAAAGGCCAGAGGATTCATGTCTTTCAGAGAAAGAAAAATCACTGTGGCGAGTGGAAAAAGAGTCGTCCATGGTATAAGAACTGTCTTCCATTAAAATATCATTATGAGAATATATGGTTGTATACATATGACTTACAATTTCTTTGTCTAATTAAACTTGGATCTTTCATTCCAAGGAGATTCCCGAAGCAGTGCCACACTCTCCTAAGATGAAGAAGTTAATAGACTGTGTAACTATTTGTGCTTTTCTGTATCTGCCTCAGTTCCCGAATAATGACACAGAGGTTCATGTATTTATGCATTAATGCCTACACCTTAGCTAAACTTGTTCCCCCAACTAGCTTATAACTAAATTGACCTGTTTCTATATCTGAGACATGGCAGGTTGCCTCTTCTTAGTTTCATACATTCAACTTCCTCCACAACTTGGTGGTGAATCTCTTCAGCCCGACTCTTTCCCAGAGTTCCTCTCACCCTGTGAGTTGTCGAACCTGTTTCCTCCTGCCTTTCTGTGGGTCAATCAGCTCTTTATTGACAGATGATGCTTTGACATAGTGCACAAGAGATTATTGCTACAATTCTATCTTGATGAATTGGGGGGGGGGGGTAAGAAGTACAGGGGGCTGGTTCCCAGCACACATCTCCACATGGGGTGGTATCTCCTTAGACATGGTAGCCACACAGCAGATGGGATTATAACAATTGTCCATGCCCCCTCCAGGAAGAGCTGGGTCATGCATGGAGAAGTAAACACACATGGAAATCCATACAGACACAGACATCTTATTCAATATCCTTCACCAGTCAACCTGAATGAGTTTGGAAGTTGGGTTGTAGGCAACATGGGCTCTAAATAAATTGTCATTTCTTGTGGTATGGTAAAGGCACAATAACATCTCATTGGCCCACTCAGTTGTGAGACTTGGCAAACACAGTACCTACAGGGCAACCTTGTAGCCTGGAAATCTTTGGAAGAGTTGGTATTACAGCTTCTGTCCAAACAGCAAGAATTCTCTTTCCTCTCTTTCCTAGGATTTGTCAAGGGTTTTGTTGTTGTTTTTTGTTTATCTCTAAGGTCTTCAATTGGTTAGACAGTGACATTTACAATAGAAGAGGTCATCTGACATATTAAAAGCCTCCTGCCTCAAAATTTAATCTCATCTGAAAATCACTTTCACAGGCTGGAGAGATGGCTCAGCAGTCAAGAGCACTAGCTGTTCTTCCAGAAAATCTAAGTTCGATTCCCAGTACCGACATGGCAGCTCACAACAGACTGTAATGCCAATTTCAGTGGCCTTCAAACCTCACAGAGACATATATGTGGGCAAAACACCATTGCTCATAAAATAAAAATAAGTAAATTGTTTTAAAATAAACTATAAAAAATACTTTCATAATAACATCTCCACTGGTACTTGGTAATTACTTAGACAAAACACTGTGTAAAATTAATTTTCTCAAGCCCCATAATTATCCTTATCCACTTTATACCAGCAAATATATACATATACATCAAATACATACATACAATTACATACTTATAGCTTCAATTGTACTTATCAGTGAGAGACCACGTGACAACTTTACTCAGATAAATAACAAATAATTATCAAATCCCAAGAGATGGCTTAGCAGTAAGAGCGCTGGCTGCTCTTCCTGAGGACCCGGGTTCAATTCCCAGCATCCACATTACATCTCATAACTGCCTGTAACTCCAGTCCCAAAGAATCTGACACTGTAACACAGACGTACATGTAGGCAAAATACCAATGCACATTAAATAAAAATAAAATACTTTTTTAAAAATCTGGGGTGTCAGACTTCCATATTCTTTTTTTTAAGATTTATTTTTAAAGATTTATTTGTTTGTTTTACGTAAGTACAGACACACCAGAAGGGGCGTCAGATTCCTCTATAGATGGTTTTGAGCCACTATGTAGTTGCTGGAAATTGATCTCAGGACCTCTGAAAAAGCACCCAGTGCTCTTAACCTCTGTGACCTCTGAGCCATCTCTCCAGCCCAGACTTCAATATTCTTAAGCATATCAATATTCCTGTGATTAACAGATAATAATTGCTCATAATAACGGATACATGTATACAGTAGATACTGGCCAATTCAGGGTATGTTTACCGTTCCCTATCATTTCCCAGTCATTGGACATCTGAACATCTCTGTTCGGCTTATTCATAAAGAGCCTAATAGGTTACTTTAAACAAGAATCTCTGTGCTATACCACAGCACAGTAGAACCTGTTCCTTTAACCCTTTTGTGACCTCTTATCCAAACTCTCTCTGCTTTCCCTTTCCAGCTTCTACGAATTCCTATTCTACACAGGAATCAACCACTAAAAGTGAGCAGTGTTAATAAGTAATCTTTAATTCATTGTCCTTAATGATGCCATCTACAGAGCAATCTGCTCCTGGTGACCATTTACCTACCTCTGTGTCATGTAAAAAAAAACTCAGGTCCCCATCTCAGCCCAGCCTTTAATCTATTTCTGTGTTTTTCAGCACTAATAGTCACAGTGGAAAGCCGTTACTACCATGCATGCATCAGGGGAGGCTGTCAGCAAAGAAGTCTGTCTGACGATGGAATATATTTTGTCCTGCTCATGGGAAATGTTTCAACGCATTGTAGGTATATGTGTGGTGGTTTATACTGATTTTCCACTTGACAGACTTGAAGACAACTCTCTGGGCATGTCTGTGAGGGATTATCTTGATTAAGTTAAATAAAACGGGAAGATCCATCATACATGTGGGCGGCATCATCCCCTAGGTTGGAGCCCTGGACTGCATAAAATGGAGAAAGCAAGCTGAGCACCAGCGGTCATCTCTCTTTGCTCCCTGACTGCAGATGTGATGTGACCAGCTGCCTTCCCTGTCACAATGTACTGCAGCCTTAACTGTGAGCCAAAATAAACTCCTTCTGTCTTAAATTGGTTTTGCCAGGGCATTTTATCACAGGAGCAGGAAAAGTATCTAATTCAAATACCAGCTCAGGGGGTTGATGGTGGCACATGCCTTTAATCCCAGCACTCAGGAGGCAGAGGCAGGAGGATCTCTGAGTTCTTCGTAGCTAGCCTGGTCTACAGAGCAAGTTCCAGGACAACCAGGGCTGCACAGAAAACCCTATCTCTAAAAACCAAGCGGGTAGGGGACTGGGGGATTAACTGCCTACTGATCGTACAATGAGCTTCTACCAATTCAATGTGTGGTGTATTGCAAACTACCAGACTATTCATACTGTTCGAACAGCTGAGTCGGTACAGAGAGTAGTGGAGGGGGGAGGGCAGAGATACCATTGTCCTCTTTCTGATTGTCTAGGGGCACACACTCACCCCTTCTCCCTTGCACTCTGTCATGGCCTTAGTCAACTCCTGTCCGAACCCTAACCATAAATTACTCCTTGGTATGGGAGTCAAAATATAGTTCTAGAAGGTAAAAAAAAAAAAAAAAAAAAAAATAGAATGCAGTAACTGGCTTCATCATAACTACAGCTCTGAGTTATGATTTGGGGACAAAGTATCATAAATTATCTCTGAAAGTGAGTCAAAGTATGAAGAGGACAGAGAGGGAGGGAGAGACCTCCTTTGCCCCTTGGACAGCAGGTGACCAAGACAGCCTGCTCTTTCAGAGCCTCATGGGGCCTCTACCTCTGTGTTTTAATAAGACAAGCTGGGCATGGGTGAGTTTGAGAGAAACCAAATCCACTTAACTTGGATGGAAGACTTCTCCACTGTCTGAGGGAGAAACTGGGGCACTTTCTACAAAGGAAATGAAGAGCTACTTCATCATTCTTCCCCAGCCAAGTATTCAAGACTGTGTGTCTGCCCGCATGTGTTCACACGGATGCATCTGCATTTGCATGGGTGTGTGAGCACCTGCCTGCACGTGTGGTATGCATGTGCTTAAGGGGGTGATGCCCGGAGATCCCAGTGACTCACAAGCCTACGTCTAACACCCAGGGGTGGATGAGCATGAGTCCTGCCTGTGGTTTCCTGGAACATCGAAATCCTGTACCAAATGATTAAAACTGTACAAGGGAGCCACAGGTTGGACACAAGGAGGAAAAGCAACAGGAAGACAGTCCCCAGTGGACATTCCCGAGCCAGATAAGAGTAATACCTGAACCTCACATTTTAATTAACTGATTGTTTATTCATTTTACATCCTAATATCAGCCCTCCCTCCTTCCAGGACCTCTCTCTCCCAGCTTCTCCCCCATACTCCCTCCTCTTATCCTCTGAGAAGGGAGAGCACCCCCCATCACACACACACACACACACACACACACACACACACACACACACACACACACACACACACACACACACATTTAGTCACTACAGGACTAGGTACATCCTCTCCCACCGAGGCCAGACAAGATGGCTCCGTTAGAAGAATTGGATCCACAGGCAGGCAACAGATTCAGGGACAGCCCCTGCTCCAGTTGTTGGGGGACCTGCATGAAAACCAAACTGCACATCTCTGCTACATATGTGCTGGGGGCCTAGGTCCCGCCCATGCTTGCACTTCGGTTAGTGGTTCGGTCTCTGGGAATCCCCAGGGGTCCAGGTTAGTTGACTCCGCTGGTCTTCCTGTGGAGTCCTTATCCTCTTTGGGTCCCTCAATCCTTCCCCTGACTATTCCACAAGACTCCCCAAGCTCCATTTAATGTTTGGCTGTGGGTCTCTACATCTGTTTTGGTCAGCTGTTGGATAGAGTCTCTCAGAGGACAGTTATGCTAGGATCCTGTCTGCAATCTTAACAGACTATTATTAACAGTGTCATGGATTGGTGCTTGCCCATGGGGCGGGTCTCACCCACAGTGCCTGCATGGACTCCATTGCTTACCGGGTACACAGCGCTTCCCTCCGTCCGGGTCGCTGGTTGGCCGTCTCCTCTGTCTCTGTTCTCTCTTTATCCCTGTACATCTTGTAGGCAGAACACAAATTAAGGTTTTGTGGGTGGGCTGCTGTCCTTATCCCTCCGCTGAAAGTCTTCCCTGGCTACTAGAAGTGGCCACTTCAGGATCCATATTCTCCACTGCTAGGAGTTTCAGCTAGAGTCACCCCCGTAGATAACTTCGGGGAACCCCACATCCCAGGTCTCTGGCATGCCGTAGAAATGCCTCCTCACCACCAATTTCCATCCTCTCTCCCTGCTCTCCCTACACTTGACCCCTCCCCAACCCCTCTCCCACCCAGCTTCTTCCCTCCATCTACCTCCCACATCTATTTTATTTCCCCTTCTAAGAAAGATTCAACCAGCCTCCCTTGGACTCTCCTTGTTATTTGGCTTCTTTGGGTCTGAGTATTGTAGTGTAATGAACCTATACTTTATGGCTAATATCTGCTTATAACTGAGTAGATACCATGTGTGTCCGTTTGGGTCTGGGTTACCTCACTCTGAACAGCTATGTTCTTTCACCTTTATGTCTACAGTGAATTAATGATTAGATGGAACAATCACACTTTCAAAGCAGGATATCAGAAGCTCCAGTTCTGTGTGCCTCCCCCTCTTCTTCCTCCTCCTCCTCCTCCTCCCCCTCTTCTTCCTCCTCCTCCTCTTCTGCCATCTCTGGTCCAGACTTCCTATGAGGAACTCAGAACTTCACACCTCACCCCTTCCTTTACTGAGAATCATTTGAGGATCTTTTCCTAGGGCCCTACCTAAGCTCTAGCTATTTCTTTAGGGAGAGATGTGGGAGGGGGACACTTCCAGAGGGCCAGTGGCATCTGAGCACAGTTACTTCTGTAGCAGGTAAGTGAAGGACTTCTGTTACTTTTCTTATCAGTTCCCCTTACAAAGCTGACTTAAAGACAAGGAGCTACTTTTATTTATGGTTTAGAATGGGCTATAGTCTGTCAGAGTTACTGTTCTATTGCACTGATAAAGCACTATGATTAAGGCAACTTGAAAAAGAAAGCATTTGAGCTGGGTGGTGGTGACACACCAGCAGACAGATTTCTGAGTTTGAGGCCAGCCTTATTTGTAAAGTGAGTTCCAGGACAGCCAGGGCTATACAGAGAAACCCTGTCAGGGGAGTGGGAGGGGGGTGGAGGGAGAGACAGACAGACAGGAAGGAAGGAAGGAAGGAAGGAAGGAAGGAAGGAAGGAAGGAAGGAAGGAAGGAAGGAAGGAAGGAAGGAAGGAAGGAAGGAAGGAAGGAAGGAAGGAAGGAAGGAAGGAGGGAGGGAAGGAAGGAAGAAAAGAAAGCACTTGACATTTTATTAGGGGCTTATATCCAAGCATTAGGCAGGGAGAACTAACTGGAAATATCATGGGCTTTTGAAACCTCAAAGCCTGCCCCCAGGGACCAGTGACACACCTCTCCAACAAGGCCACAACTTCTAAACCTACCCAAATATCTCACCAACTGGAGAGCAAGTATTTCAAACCACCACACAGCCCATGGTAGCACCAAGGTATAAAAGCAGGAGCATAGGACAGTTGATCACATTGCATCTGCCATCAGGAAACAGAGCAATAAATGGTGATGCAGGTGATTTCATTCCATCCCCGCCCTCAGCCCAGGAAAATGATAACCACCCACATCTGGGGTGGGTCTTCCTACCACCACTAAACCACCCTAGAAATGCACCTACATATGCAACCAGAAGTTTGCTCTCTATATAACCTAATCCAACAAAACAACAATGGAGATTAATCATTACAGCCCTGCTTGTGATGTAACATGCAATTGAACTCCTGACACCAGGACAGGAGAGCTGCAGGTCTGGTTTATTCCACTCGGGGGGGTCACAGCAGGGCCTCTGTCTTAGTTTGGGTTGTTATGAAGAGACACCATGACCAAGGCAACTTACAGATTCAGAAGTTCAATTCCTTATCATCATAGCAGGAAGCATGGCAGCATCCAGGCAGACACGGTGCTCTAGAAGGAGCTGAGAGTTCTACATCTTGATCCAAAGACAGCCAGAAGGAGACCTGCTTCTGCAGGCAGCTAGGAAGAGCTCTCTTCTGCACTGGGCAAAACTTGAGCATAGGAGGATACCTCAAAGCCTACCTACACAGTGACACACTTCCTCTACCAAGGCCACACCTCCTACTAGTGCCATTTCCCATGGGCCAAACGTATTTAAACCACCACAGCCCCCCCCCTGCTGATCTTCTTTTTAAATATTTATTTAGTTCTATTTGTGTGTATGAGTGTTTTGCCCGCATGTATGTAAGAGCATCATGTATATGCCTGATGCGCATAGAAGGTATCAGATCCTCTAGGGCGGAAGTCAAAGATGGTTGTGCTGGGAATTGAACCTGAAGCCTCTGCAAGAGTAACAAGTTCTCTTAACCTCTGTACTACCTCTCCACCCTTCTGATTGTCTTCTGTACCAACTACCATGCAATTTTTTCTGCTTAACCTCATCCAACACAGTAGTAAGGGACAACGATTCTTCCTTTTATTTGCCTATCCATCCTTTCTAGGTCTTCTGATAGGGCTCAAGTCTGAGCAGAAAGGAAGTAGAACGTGCTACCCAGATCTAAAGGAATCTCTACTGTCACACCCTTCTTTTCTTTACAGAGTTAAATACTCAGTGTCGGAACCATCCACAGACAATATCCTGGTTACCGTGAGAGCGTTGAGAACTCATGAGTCCCTCCATCTACACCACCCACGGAATAGGGATCTCAGGATGGGACTGAAATATGGTGTTGTCTGTTTGACCTTCCGGTTTGACTCAGCTTGAGTATTTTATCAGCATAGAGAAGCCAACTCCACAATCAGACATAAAGTCAGTCCTTTGAACATTGTGGCAATACAGTGGAAGCTTTTCAGATTCCCTTTTTACCAATTTCCCAACACATGCCTTGTACGCCACTGACATTGTTGCTCATGAGGAAGCATATCAAACCTTTCTGGATTAAATAAACCAATGCACATTCTTACCTCCTGCTGGACAGCTGGGGACTAAAATCAAGAATTTGGTCTATACTCTATGTTCACAAAAAGCCACCGAATTTTTAAATTCATAACTACCAGGTTGGTTCCTATATCACTAAGTTCCTTTGATGGGGACTTTGTCAAGATCAGCAAGGCATGACTACATAGAACGACACAGGAAATGCTCCAGGGAATATTAGTTACTATATTACATAAGCTACTAATTTTATTTGGTAGAATATAAACGGACTTTTGAAAGATTTACTTATCGTTTTTATTTATGTATATACATGTGTGCATCATATGCATGCAAGTGCCTGAGGGTTCCAGGGGGCTTTGGATCCCCAGACCTGGTGTTACAGGGAGCTGTAAGCCACTTGATACAGACGCTAGGAGCTAAACCCTGGTTATCTGCAATAGCAGCAAGTGCTTTTAACCATTGAGCTATTTCTCCAGCCCATAATAGATAGTCTAAGATATCCATCTGGAATAGACTCTCTTTAACGCAATCCAATGGAACAGGAAGAATAGGCCAATGCATGATTAAGTGGTGAACTCTTTTTTTCAGGTATACTCACTTGGATATTTCCTGTGTGAAATGGATTTCTTGCTGTTGCTATGACTCATAAGACTGCAAGGATGCTGCCCACAGAATCTGATCACTTCCACATCCTAGAACACACGTCCCCGCCCACTGTCACGCACCCCCAACTATCAGTGTGCCAGCCTCCCTGCCTCCTTCCCCTAAAATCCTCTGTTGTGCCTTAGTATATGGAGCTCTTGATAGATCTCCCCACTCTTATCTCCTATCTTGAGCTCTAATAGCTTCAAGGAGGGGGTATACATGGGTAGACAGGTGGAGCAAACTCGTAGACACATGCACCGTTAAGTGGGTGGTAGCCTGGTATTACTAAAATGACTATGGCTACAAGCCTTAGTTTTCCTTCCCTGCTGGGTGAAATTGATTTAGTTAATTCTTTCTCTTACTGAATTTAGTATCTACATTGGACCACATTCCATGAAGGATGTCCCAGGAAGTTCAAACTGCATAAGGTGTCCACTTTCCAACCCTTGTCATTAGAGATAATTCTCCAGAGTCTGTAGCATATTGATGTTGACCTTGTTGGTGCTCAGATATGTTGTGTACCCAATAATCCCTGGAGATGGGCACAAGTGTTCTTGGTTATGGTCACACAGATAAAAATCTAACATTCAAAACCACCAACTCTACTGTTCCTAGTCTCTTATAGAAAACACTAGATGAGGTGCTGATCAATTGACTAGTCACTAGGAGGCGCTGTGTTGGCTTTAAACAGAAATTGCTCAGACACAGATTTAATCAGAAATGGTGAGTTTGGCATGGATTACACTGAGAGGGAAGCAAACCTGACAACTTGTTGAAAGGATATGAATGGAGTGAAAAATAAATAAAAATAAATTTCAACCTAGTTTGTACCACATTGTTAAATAAAATAACATAGTTTACCTTTTTTCTAATAAGTGAAGAAAAGTATGTTCGTTAACATTTTGACCAGTAGAGGCTAGAGAGATGGTTCTGCAGGTAAGAACAAGTGCTGCTCTTCCAGAGGACACAAGTTCAGTTCCTAACACATCAGACAGCTCACAACTGCCTGTAACTCCAGCTCCAGGGGATCCACCACTCTCTCCTGGCCTCTGCATACTGACTGCAGCTCCAGGGGATCCACCACCCTCTCCTGGCCTCTGCATACTGACTGCAGCTCCAGGGGATCCACCACCCTCTCCTGGCCTCTGCATACTGCATTTGCATGTACCACAGAGAGGAATGATGTGAAACACTGCCTTCTGAACATGGCATAGCTTTTGTAGCCAAGAACCCACAGGAGTCATAGCTACCTGCGCAAGATGTGCCCCAGACTGGGAGCTCCAACATTCCATCAGGGATCGGGAGACTAATAAGGCCCAGTCCTCCTCAGGAGCTGCAGCAGTATAATAGTTGCTGGTGGATGAGAAGTCATGTTCTCAACGAGGTAACCACTGGTATATTGTTCTTGCTCAAATAAGTAGCTTCTACCTATGCAAACAACCTTTTAAAAAAAAAATGGAGTGGACCACAAATAAAAAACATGAAAGTAGGGGGGGGGGATTACATAAAAGAAGGAGTTTATTGGGAGATGAAAGGGGATAAGACAGGAAAAGGGGGGAATATGGTTAAAATACATTGTGTGTGTGTATATACACACACGCATGTGTATGTATGAATATGTATAAATGTGTATTTATGTATGTGTGTGAAAGAATAAATCAACTTAAAATATTTTTTGGATTGGAATTGGAGGGTAAAGTGGAGAAGAGGAGGGTAGAGAGGAACAAGGGAAGGCGACCCGGAGAGACAATTAAAACTAAGGTCATTTGAGGGTAGTGTGGGAACGTGGAACAGTAGGTGCTTCCTAAAATACACGCGCGCACATACACACACTCAGGAATATATGAAGGTGATCTAAATGAAATAGCCATATAATGGGGGAGACAGAACCTCAACTGGATATCTCTTGTTACCAAATGAAGCCTCTAGTACCAGGAATAGATTCTTTTCAGGGCTGGAGAGATGGCTCAGTAGTTAAGAGCACTGGCTGCTCTTTCAGAAGTCATGAATTCAATTCCCAGCAACCACATGGTGGCTCACAACCATCTGTAATAGGGTCCAATGCCCTCTTCTTCTGTATCTGAAGACAGCTACAGTGTACTAATACATAAAATAAATAAGTCTTTAAAAAAAAAAAAAGGAATAGATTATTTTCAATAAAAGAAAAAAATATTTTTGAGTGGCCAAATTGTATTTGGTCACCATAATTAGTTCAAAGGTCCTGACTTGATAACAGGAAATGACAAGGACACGATAAAACTCACGTTGGTTACAATACCTGAAAGAAACAACTTAAGAACGGAAGGATTTATTTTTGACTTGTGGTTTCAAAAGGCTACAGTTGGTTCAGTCGTTGGCCACTTGGCTCATGCTCTTAGGGAGAGCTTGACGGACTTGGGAGCATGTGGTTAAGGAGACTGTTCAGCTCATGGCAGACAAGAGACAGAGAGAGACAGAGACACAGAGGCAGAAAGAGACAGAGAACGTCTTAAAACAGTGTACCTTCTCTTCAGGAGGGAGACCAAGAACCTAATCAAGAAGCTCAAAGGCTCAAGTCTCACAAGTCCCTTCATCAAGGTTATAAAAGCAGTAAACACTTGCTGGGGGAGAGGAGACGTCCTACTGTAGGGCTGCCTACAAACAGGGCAGGGGCTTCCAAGGATGCGGCGTTCATGAGTCCTCATCCCCGGTGGGGTGGGTTTGTCAGTAAGGCCACTGCCCTCAGTCACCCAAGCTTCTGCAAAGAACCCCAAACTGTTTACCGGTTGATGAAGACAGACTTAGAGGAAATGTGTTTGCTCTATCTGGGGTGAAGAGATGACTCTCCAGAAAAGTCACATGACTCAGCCTTTATCACCATCTTTATCCACCCTGCACTAATAGTGCAGCAGGAAATGAAAAAAAAGGAACCACAGTGACACCTACAGGCTGTTTAGGGCAAGACGTTCCCCCACCCCCCCACCCCATGTGCTGCTTTGTAAAATGTTTTGAGACTTCCATACATGAGTACTCCATTTACACCATTTCCTTACCCCCCCTTTCCCCCTCCAATCTCTCCCACATCCCCCCACTTCCGCTCAAATTCCTCTTCTTCTTTAATTTTTATTGTTATACACACTGTCTTTGTCAGGGTTTCTATTCCTGCACAAACATCATGACCAAGATGCAAGTTGGGGAGAAAAGGGTTTATTGAGCTTACACTGCCACGCTGCTGTTCATCACGAAAGGAAGTCAGGACTGGATTCAAGCAGGTCAAGGAGCAGGAGCTGATGCAGAGGCCATGGAGGAATGCTGCTTACTGGCTTGCTTCCCCTGGCTTGCTCAGCCTGCTTTCTCATAGAACCCAAGACTACCAGCCCACAGATGGTACCACTCACAAGGGGCCCTCCCCCCTTGATCACTAATTAAGAAAATGCCTTACTGCTGGATCTCATTGAGCATTTTCTCAACTGAAGTTCCTTTCTCTGTGATAACTCCAGCTTGTGTCAAGTTGATACACAAAACCAGCCAGTACAATTGACCCCTTGTCAACTTGACACACAAACACATCACCATTAAGCCTCAACCCTTACTTTCTTATTCATCCCCAAGATCTAAATAACTTTAAAAGTCCCACAGTCTTTGCAAATTCTTACATATTAACATTTCAGTCCCCTTTAAACATCCAATCTCTTAAAATTCAAAGTCTTTTAAAAATTCAAAATCTCTTAACTGTGGGCTCCACTAAAATACCTTCTTTCTTCAAGAGGGAAAAATATCAGGCCACAGTCACAATCAAAAAGCAAAATCAAACTCCAACTGTCCAATGTCTGGAATCCACTCACAATCTTCTGGATTCCTCCAATGGCTTGAGTCACTTCTCCAGCTCTGCCCTTTGTAGCACACACCTTGTCTTCCAGATGCCTGTACTCCACTGCTGCTGCTGTTCTTGGTGGCCATCTCATGGTACTGGCATCTCCAAAACACTGCTGTCTTCCAATGCAACTAGGTTTACCAACAGCCTCCCATAGGCTCTCTTCATGGTGCCAAGCCTCACCTCCTTTGCATGACCCCTTCAGTCCTGGGCTGTCAATTGCAACTGAGGCTGCACCTTCACCAATGGCCTTTCATGGCCTCTCACAATGCCCAAGCCTCAACTCCTTTGAACGACCCCTTCAGTCCTGGGCTGTCAATTGCAACTGAGGCTGCACCTTCACCAGTGGCCTTCCACAGCCTCTCACAGTGCCCAGACCTCAGCTGATCTTCACGACTCCTTCATGCCTTCAAAACCAGTACCACCTGGGTGACTCTTACACATTACCAAGTCCAGCCACAGCACAAGGTACAACCTTGGCTATCTCTGGAATACAGCCTCTTTGTGCTCTCAGAAAACACTTCCCAGAAGATGTCACCTCAATGATGCTGGTCTCTTCTTAATCACCATTAATTTCTTAGCTCCAGCTAACCAGCATCAATAGTCCCAGCAATACAGTAGTTTTGCTTTAGCAGTTCTGGTATCTTGTTAATCACAGCTGATTTCTTCAGCCCCAGCTAACCAAAACCACAGACGCTTAAATCAAACTAGCAACGGCCCTGATAAGAGTCTTTAATCTTCCCTCTGAAATTTCACAAGCCAGGCCTCCATCTTCTGCACTGTTCTCAACATTATCTTCCAACCTCCTGCAGAACATTCCACAGAGCTCTTAACATCCCAAGGACTCTTCTAGCTTAAACTTCCAAAGTCCTTCCACAGTCCTCCCCAAAACATGGTCAGGTTGTCACAGGAATACCCCACTACACTGGTACCAATTTGTCTTAGTCAGGATTTCTATTCCCGCACAAACATCATGACCAAGAAACAAGTTGGGGAGGAAAGGGTTTATTGAACTTACACTTGTATGCTGCTGTTCATCACCAAAGGAAGTCAGGACTGGAACTCAAGCAGGTCAAGAAGCAGGAGCTGATGCAGAGGCCATGGAGGAATGCTGCTTACTGGCTTGCTTGCTTCTCCTGGCTTGCTCAGCTGGCTTTTATAGATCCCAAGACTACCAGCCCACAGATGGTACCACCCACAAGGGGCCCTCCCCCCTTGATCACTAATTAAGAAAATGCCTTACACCTGGATCTCATGAAGGCATTTTCTCAACTGAAGCTCCTTTCTCTGTGATAACTCCAGCTTGTGTCAAGTTGACACAAAACCAGTCAGTACACACACATACCCCAAAACCCTGCAGAGTCCATTGAGTGTTGCTTGTAGGGATAAGTGTTTAGGATTGATCACTTTCCACTTGGAACTACATAACCCAGAATCCATCAGGAGTTTCATCCCTAGAGATAATTGATTCTCCATGAGAGAGAAATTTTTTATCTGAAATATGTGAGCCAGGGCAGAGTAAGTCCAATGTTAGAAAACCAAAATATTACATGAGAAAATATCCCACTTTCTATGCCTTCAGAGAATGGAAAGGCAATAATTAGTTTGCATTTGCAAAATGATCTGTGAAGGTAGCATGACATGAAATGACAAAAGCTGAGATACAAGCACACACACACACATACACACAAACACACACACACACACACATATACACAAACACACACACACACACACACACGTGATTTTGAAAAGAAGACGAAGAAAGACTGTTCCATCTCAATTACATTATGCCATGAAGTACCAAAAGAAACTGCCTCCTCTGAATGAGGTCAGAGAGCTGAGACACCCCACATATTTTGCAGCACAGTCTTCCCGTGTCCAGGATCCAATAGCAGGCCACAGCCCAGAGAGGGCAGCTACAGAAGAGATAAAATCCCTGCCGAGCCCCAACTGTAAGCTACTTGGTTTCCTTGTACAAGCCAAGTGCAATTCTAGATACTGAAGAACTGAGGTATGTCTCTGTGATAGCTGGAGCCCTACACAGGACAGCTCGAAGAAATAAGTCACCTCTGTGGGTGCTTTGTGAGAAGAAGAGGAAAAGACCCTATCTCTGTCCCTGTGAGAGCAGGAGACCGGGAAATTCCTTTCTATTGGAATCCTCTCCATGCTACAGCAGACAAGCCTTCTGTGAGTGAGTTAGAGTCACATACAGGAACAAGGTCCATGAGAAACCAAGTGCTGAGCTTGAAGCTAAGACACCTACACTACCCCTGACAGAAATACTAGGGCTCTTTTTTTAGTCACAAAGAAAATAGCAGATATTTCATTATCCTGGCACAGCAGTGAGTACAAGACTCTGTAGGCTCTGTGACCTCAAGTGTGTGTGTGTGTGTGTGTGTGTGTGTGTGTGTGTGTGTGTGTGTGTGTAGATTTATGCATGTCTGTCTGTACATGTGTGCCTGCGTATGCTATAGGTGTGAGATCATGATTGACAGGTCACCCAGCTATGTATAGACCCTGGTTCTCAAGAGTGAATCACCATGAATCTTTCTGTAAAGTGTAACACAGTGTGGTGATTAATGAACGGTACCAGGATATCATTGTTGAACATAAGGGTGGAAAGGCAAGTGCCCACACTTCAGTATCAGAGAAAGTAAACAGAGAAATGCTTGTGCTGTAGTTGTAGTTGTTGACTCTTCCTTTTCTTTCTATGGTGAGTGAATGATTAACCAGAGTAAGAGCCTACTGAGATAGGATCCTGATTAACTCAGATGTTAAGGGCCTGTGCTGGTCTTGATAGTTCATGCCTTTAGTTTCAGCGCTCAGGAGGCAGATGCAGGTGAACTCTGTAATAAGTTCAAGGTCAACCTGGTCTACATTGAGGGTTCCAGGCCAAGGAGGGCCACAATGAGATTCTATGTGTCTTAGGGAGGGTTTCCATTGCTGTGAGCAGACACCATGACCAAGGCAACTCCTATAAAGAACAACATTTAATTGGGGCTGGCTTACAGGTTCAGAGGTTCAGTCTGTTCTCATCAAGGCAGGAAGCATGGCAGCATCCAGGCAGGCATGGTGCAGAGGAGCTGAGAGTTCTACATCTTGTTCCGAAGGCAAACAGGAGAAGACTGGCTTCCAGGCAGCTAGGAGTAAGGTCTCTCAACGCCCACTCTCACAGTGACACACCTCCTCCAACAAAGCCACATTTCCTGACAGTGCCACTCCCTGGGCCAAGCATATACAAACCACCACAGTTTGTCAAAAACATTTTTTAAAACAAGCATTTTCTATTCTTGCAAAGGACCCCAGGTTCAGGTTCCAGCACCCATATGGTAGTTTACAACTGTCCTTAACTGCAGTTAAGACACTTAGGGGATCTGACCTCTTTTGGCCTCTGTAGGCACTGTGCACACACACAATGTGCATTTACACAAAAGCAAAACATTCATATACATAAAACAAAAATAAATTAATCGTATTTTTTAAAAATGTTAGAATTTTGTCAGGAAATGGTGATGCACATCTTTCTTTAATCCCAACACTTGGGAGGCAGAGGCAGGCAGATCTCTGAGTTCGAGGCCAACTGGGTTTACAGAGTGAGTTCCAGGACAGCCAAGGCTGTACAGAGAAAGGCTGTCTCAAACCCCTACACACAAAAAAGTTAGAATCCAAACCAGACCTTCTCAGGTCACACCCTTCTGTCTCTGTCCACCCTCATGGTGGTATACAGGGGAGCCCAGCCCACCAGAGTCCAAGCTATGAGGGGCTCAGCAGCATATCCCATGTGGAGGATACATATTAACTAAATGAGATCCTTCTGCCATTTCCTTTACATCCCCAAGGTCACACGTTCCTTCCCCGAAATGTAAGACACCCCTTACTCTCCTGCCATCCAGGAATCAGAAGGCCTCATACAGGTGTGTGCTATGGATCATTCAACAGTCATGTGGCATGGGACCTCCCCCTTCCCCCTCTACTCTTCCTTGAGGGCCTGAACTTTCCTCAGAGCCTCTACCATACTGTCTTTCTATGGTGCTAATAATTCTTCTGTAACCTTTTCCCAAAGGACACACACACAGAGTGAAGAAGACAGTAACCGACTCTGAGTTTGAGATGACTGAACTCCCACATACCTTGCATAGCAAAATAATTAAAAATGTGTACCTTCTTTTTTTGTTTATACGATTTTTTTTTCTTCTTTCAAAAGTCTCACTACGAAGCCCAAGCTGGCCTGGAACTGGCTATTAAACCACAAAGTAATCTACATATCAAGCTCTTCTCCCCTCCACCTCTCAACTGATAAGATTATGCCTGTGGCCCTGCAGCCGGTTCACACTAACAGCTTCTAAATGGGCAACTTCCTGAACTTAGCCCTCAACCTTGCCTTCATCAGGGAAGCCTAACCCCAGACCCACCCAAAGATTCTCGGCAAGTGACATTTTTAAGGACAGACTGCCTGTGTTCTGAGTCTCTGCTGTACACATGGTATCCAGCCATTACATTATTCTGCCTTGAGGAACCTTTACCTGACACCCAGTTATAACAAACCCTGCCTCAGTTCCTCCTTAGGATAGCAAGAGCCTGAGAGGACTGACTCTGAGATCAAGGGAGACACTTTCCCTGGGATAACAAAATTTTCTGAGTTGCAATGCTGGCTCACTGAGACAGAAGATTCCAGAAACTCTCTTCCTGACCTTCCTGTACTGTCCTCAGACCTGTTCCTGTTTGTTCATATAAAATTCACGTAAAGAAAGTAGGACATATAGATTGTCGAGTCTCTAAAGGCAGAGATCGAAATTAGTCAGAGATTTGCAGCAGCCTGGTCCCTCCTCAGGCTTTGAGGAGAAGCTGTGGGCTTAGAGCGACCAAACAAGAAGGACAGATCCTGGCTTTCACTCAGAGCTTCCAGTTCACTAAACAACAGGAATGTGAAAGCAGCTCAAACTTGCTCACTCAGTCTTTTCCAGTAAAGAGAAAGCCACCAGCACCAGTAAAGGATCACATTACTGTCATTTGAAAGGGTGACAGAGAGGGCTCCTGTGACCAGAGGTTCACATTGCCCAAACCTATAGGTAATATTGAGCCTGTAATAGGCAGAAGTTGTGTTCGGGACCCTGGAAAGTGCCTGTGTGAGCCTCCTCATCTCTCCTGGCCCAATCTGTCTCCCTCCTGCAGTGAGTATGGAACAGGCTCTGCTGCTCTTTGCTCAGCTGTACAGTAACAACTCACCGGTAGGTACAGAAGAGCAGCAAAGAGAATAACAGAGTGGCCCAATGCTCTGAAAGCAACTCGGCTCCTCTTCACTGCCCCCTCTGTCACTGTGACCATCACCGGTTGCTAGAAAACATTTCTGCTTTTCTTCATGAGAACATCACACAGGGGTCAGTGCTTCTAAGCCATGGTCAAAGTGTCCAACCCCTGCTTTTACTCAGGTGTTGAACTCTCTCATAATCAACCTCCTGGATCTGAGGAAAATGAAATCTGCCCCCTCTCAGCCCAGACCCTCTTCCCTCTCAAACACCAGCAGGGAGCCTGATTCTCCACTCCCTGGTGCTCTGACACTCTTCTATATAAAGACAGTGAGGTGAGGGTAATCAAGTGAGCCAGTAAACGGGAAAACAATCACACAGAACAAGGTCTCCGTGCACACCTCCAAGCCCCTGAGGGGCCTGCGTTTGCTGGGTCTTGGGTTTTAATGTTACCCAGGGCCAGCATCTCCACATGTGGTGTCCATGTAAAGAAGTAGCAGGTTCAGACACTGAATGTTCTGACGCTGGGCTGGCTTTTAAGGTCCCTAAACAGACACAACTCCCACCCCAATGGCCCCACCCCCCACTTCCACCACCACCCGCAATCCCTCATCCCAACCCCTGATGAACTCGGGTCAGCACAGCAGGGCTCTGCTCCTATCTGAAGACTACTAGGCAGCCCGCCCAGCCTAATCCTGAAAACGAGCGGGTTTCAAGGAATAGAAACCGAAACCGAATCTCAATTGGAGTCCCCTCCCTCCTGGGCCCTGGCAAGCAGATCTCAGATCTAGAATTTGCAGGGCAAAAAGCAAGGTCAGTTTAAAGACCAGAGGCAGAAAGGAAATAGACGCGATCAGACCTGTCTTGGTTCGTCTCCTCTCAGAAGGACTCCAGACCTCTGCACCTCATCTCTAAACATCCGGGTCTGGATTCCTGTCCTGGATCTCTACATAGAGAACCTTTCTGCCGGAGGACAGCAACGTTTTTTTTCTAGGAAAGGGTGACGTCCAGGAAGGCCACTAACATCGAATCACACATAATAACTCCTCTGGATCAGGTAAATAAACGTCTCTTAAATGTTGCTTGGCCGCCCCCAATCTTCCTTCCTAATAATTTGAACGGTAAACTCGTGAAACTAGGTCATGTGACCTTGGGGTCTGGCTTCTTTTGCTCAGGCAGTGTCCACAGCAGAGCCTCTCTCTGACTAGTCTTTAGTGCCACACAGCCCTGCTGTATCTTTGCTACTCAGATTCATCTAAGCCACCAGCCTGGAGGTAACTGACTACCTCACCTGCATATTCCTGGCCTTGTGGGTCTTCTAATGGTGGCTAAATTTGAAGAAGGAGGGCAGAGTGTGCCAACCCATGTTCTCTTGGAATCTAAGATAGTGACTCTTCATATCTCCACAAAATAAACGCCCAAGATCAGAATGGACCACAGGCAATATCTAGGATACATAAAAAAATATAGGGGGGGGTAAATGAATTTGTTTCTTATCTGGCCCACCCATGGGATAGGAATCTCAGGGTGGGTTTTGAGTATAAGGTATCTTAATGACCTTTTTGTCTGACTCCATTAAAAAGGTTTTATTTGCATTGGAGAAAGTGGCTCTGCTTAAGGACCACCTCATTCACTAATCTATAAATTTATTAATAGAGGTGGGGGCTTTTCAAATGCCATCTTCCCAGAGCATGTGGGCTCAGTGTTGTCCACATTCACCATTCGGGAGTTTATCACACTTTCCAAAGATAAACAACGTGATTTTTCTCTGCCTTTCCTAACAGTGATCAAACAAGGAATAAATGAGGGTTTTAGCACGCACGAGGATAGCTGTTCACAAAAAACCCTTGATTTTTGGTTCATTACCAGTCCAGTGTGGTTCCCATGTCTCCATGAGTCTTTCTGAGGGAGATTCATAATAGTTGAGTGACACTCAAACTACACATAGAGCCCTACACACACACACACACACACACACACACACACACACACACAATCCACTTGTAAATCTTACATCAGGCTGGGCAGTGGTGGCGCACACCTTTAATCCCAGCACTTGTGAGGCAGAGGCAGGTGGATTTCTGAGTTCGAGGCCAACCTGGTCTACAGAGTGAGTTCCAGGACAGCCAGGACTACACAGAGAAACCCTGTCTCAAAAAACCAAAAAAAAAAAAAAAATCTTACATCAGGTAAGGCATGAAATTTATTTAGTGCGTTATAATAAGCATGATTTCAAGTTAATTAATTGAAGTAGAAAATAGTAAAACTCAGCTCAGTGAACTTAAGTGGAATAAAGTAGCCGCATAGAGAATTGTGTGGTCCCTGCCACTTTTCATGCAGTTGTGGGCAAGTGTGTTCGAGCATGCTCTCTGTTCTGTGTGTCTGCTGGGAGACTTGAAAGACATTTCTCATGGGTCTGATTCTCTTTCCCAGATTGACAGCCACAGGATCTATATTCTCCTTTGTGGACCTTCAACCCTGTGCAGGGAGGTAAAATGGGAGTATAATTTGGCCATGATCCTCAAAAAAAAAAAAAAAAGAAGCGGAGGGTCACTTGAATCCCAGAAAGAATTCTAGGGGCTCTTCGTAAATCCTGGGCTGGTGTTCTAAGCCACAGTATTCCAAGGCTGTCCACACCACATTCCTGCGTGGCTCCTGGAGGACCCTGCATCTTCTCAGTTATCCATGCCCTTTCTCTGTCTGCTTGTTATTGGATCCTGTGTGCAGCTGTGACCTGCATCATCCCTGACAGGGTCCAGTACCGGGTGCTCGGGTGTGCAGGCAGGTGGAAAGTCTCTATCTCCAGCACAATTACATAAATAGTTCTGAGAAAAGCATGGTTTGCTCTCCTCTTCTGCTCTGCTGAGTGAAACTCACAGTCAAGTAAAGCAAATACAGAACTAGACCCTGGCCAATGCCAGGCAAGGAGGAGGGGAAACAATCGTGCTAAGGACAAGACACTACTAAATGTCACACAGCTTCTTTTCTCTGCTTCCCCCCACACACACCCCGGTCTCTGCATACCATTCCAGAATGTTCTCTCCTCCTGAAGTTTGTGCAGCTTCATTCCCCTGGTGTCCAGCCAGCTTTGCCTCAGAATATACCAGCCCACTCTGATGCCTTTATACCCAGCTCAGGACCCCTTGACACTCTGAAACAGGAAGTACAACCCTGGCTGTTCCATAGCATCTCCAGTCTGACATAAGAACTGCCGGAGGAGACCCTGAGTGGTTTCTATAGTCACAGGCTTGGCAGGCTTGCAGCCTCTCTGCAGATGTGATATGTGACAGCAACCTTTCCCATGTCCTCCCTCTCACTGAATTCTGGACATCTTTGCAGTCATTTGATAAAGTGCCTTGGTCTATTGATGAGTTTAACCCTAAATCAAGCTCTGTATAGTTGGAGAAGCTGGGGGTATCTCTTTTATCATTGCAATTCAGTTATGTGGTGCATATAAAAAAGGACAGAAAAATTGGTCTCCAAAATGATGAAATGTGTGCCCATATAAAGGGTAAGTGACAACTGGTGGCAGTGAGTAGATCAGGGTCCCAAACAAAACCCCTCAGCATGCATCAAGTCCTCTGTTAAGAAGGATTGTCTTTGCTCTACAGACAGAAACATGGAGTCACGTTGCAGGGATCGACCTTCGGGTTTCTTACATACTCTGTGTATAATTCAGGACTGGTTCTTAGATACAGTGTTATAACCCTGTAATCTCAGCATTAGGGAGACTGAGATAGGAGGATCATAAGTTTCAGATCAGCCTGGGCTACAAAGGAAGACCCTGTATCAAAAAAAACCAAAAAAACAAAAAACAGACTATTCATATGTCTATTTCTTTGCCCACAATCAACAATAATGTATACCACTTATCTAATAGGGCTTGAGGAATGTTAAGTGAGAGAAGGCATTCAAAGGAACCAACTCAGATTCACAGACACAGGACCTTCTCGCTGTGTGCTTAAAGTCTAAGAGTGGAGGAAGAACCTGAAGAACAGCTTCCTCAGAGACCCCAATAGAACCAGAGAACCTCACCAGCGAGCTGAAAGGTCCACAGACAGCATCACACGGATCTTGTCATGAGACCGTCACACAAGTCCCGTGAGGTGGGTAGCACGGCTTTCTGGTGCTTGAGGCAGAAAACTGGAGCTCCAAGAGTGTTACCAAGAGCTGAGCTCCTCAAACATGGAGTGGTCTCTTGACCACTGTCTTCTGTAGAGGATGAGCGCAAGTTCCAAGACTGGAGAGCAAGGCTAAGGGGAGCAGATGGAATGTATACAGGTGCTGTTGCAGAAAAGGTATAAGTGAAAGGGGGGTCTCCAGGGGGCTGGAGAGGTGGCTCAGTGGGTGAGAGCTCTGGCTGCTCTTCCAGAGGTCCTGAGTTCAATTCCCAGCAACCACATTGTGGCTCACAACCATCTGTAATGGGATCTGGTGCCCTCTTCTGGTGTGTCTGAAAAGAGACGGTGTACTCATATACATAAAATAACTTGAAAGAAAGAAAGGGATACCCAAGCCAGAGGAGCCTGCAAGATGAGAAGCTGTGCTGTTGAGCATTTCATGGGCATGAGCATGTCCTACAGATAAACAAGGAAACCTCCTCCCTCGATGTGAGGACAAAACAAGTCTCCATCTGTTCCCTCTGTGTGTGTGTGTGTGTGTGTGTGTGTGTGTGTGTGTGTGTGTGTGTCTACGTAAGTATGCTCAAGCACCCATGTGAGGGGTGGGTTGGAAGATAGCTTTCAAGAGTCTGTTCTCTCTCCCCCATGTGGGTTCCTGGGATTGAACTCAGGTCATCAGATTCAGCAGCAAGTGCCCTTAGCTACTGAGCCATCTCACTAGCCCTGAGTTATAGAGTGTTTTTATTTGTATCATGCACAAGAAGAAAGGTGAATTTTAAGAGAAGATAGCATAACAATCACTCATGATAGGGGGACTTTTCATGTCCATCAGTAAGGAGCAGTTTGTGTATTGTAACCTTATGTAGAATCCACTTGGTTAACCAGATGGTGGTACTGGTGCACGCCTTTAATCCCAGAAGGCAGAGGTAGGTGGATCTCTGAGTTCGTGGCCAGCCTGGTTTGCAGACTGAGTTCCAGGACAGCCGGGGACATCCATACAGAGAAACCCTGTCTTGAAAAATAATAAATAAATAAATATCCACTTGGTGATTCCCAAACCAATTCTCTTCTCAGTCCTACCCTACTCTCACAAATACTGTGATTCCATTGCAAGGATCAGCCAGCGAGAAAAATCTACTTTCATACATCAATTTGTGCACCCCCAATAACAATAACACTGCCAACTAATGTACAGAAATGTACTAACGTAAGTACTGACCAAAGAATCAGCAGTAGGCCACTCAGAAATTGTCTTGATTTATTTCTTGAAGTTTGTAGAGATGAGCATTTACTAGAAAAAAAAAAAGTGATCCCAAATTAAAATATCATTTGAAAGAGAAAAGGGCAGAGTGTGTGCTTTTTAGAAAAGAATAATTAAATTATACTTAAGGCTTGCAGGCCCTCCCTCACCAGCATGTGGCTTAGTAAGGAGAGCTGGCTGCTAGCACTTCCAGTTGTTGATCCTGTCTGCTCATTTAGGTTGACATGGGGGCCTGTGTGATCTGTGTAACATCTGCTGTCCTGCTCCTGGAGTAGAGTCCTCCACACAACGGCTGCACAACCATCCCCAGAAACGTCGCCCTGTGAAGTGCAGCCGTCTCCTGAATTGTTCTGTTTGTAAACAAAGCATCTTTGTGACTTCTCTGGCGGTGGGTCTGAAACCCTCAGGCTGTGCTGAAGAGTCTGTCGATTCGTATACCATCCTGTGTCTAATGCCCCAACACTTCTACTCCCACAGGCTGCTCCACTGCTCCCCAAGATGGCAGAGACCCATTATGCTCCACTGAACTTGTCCTTCCCCTTTGTCAAGTCATACCAAACAAGCTGCAGCAGTTTACCTGAGATCAGCAGGAGCACCGAAAGACCTTTAAAAGAAGGAAAACTACTGGAACTGGTCTATGGAATCAAGGAGACTGTGGCAACATTGTCCCAGACTCCAGTGAGTATCTTTGTGACTGGGGACTCGGGCAATGGCATGTCATCTTTCATCAATGCACTTCGAATCATTGGCCATGAAGAAGATGCCTCGGCTCCCATCGGGGTGGTGAGGACCACCCAGACACGGGCTAAGTACTCTTCATCCCACTTTCCCAATGTGGTACTGTGGGACCTACCTGGATTGGGGGCCACAGCCCAAACCGTGGAGAACTATATGGAAGAGATGAAATTCAGCACGTGTGACTTAGTCATCATCATTGCTTCTGAGCAGTTCAGCGCGAATCATGTGAAGCTGGCCAAAGTCATCCAGAGCATGGGAAAGAGGTTCTATGTCGTCTGGACCAAGCTGGACAGGGACCTCAGCACCAGTGTCCTATCAGAGGTCCGACTCATACAGAATATCCAGGAGAATATCCGGGAGAATCTCCAGAAGGAGAGGGTGAAGGACACCCCCATATTCCTGGTATCCAATCTAGATCCTTTACTACATGACTTCCCGAAGCTTAGGAGCACACTTCATAACGACCTCGCCAACATCAGGTGCTGTGAACCCTTGAAGACCCTTTATGGCATTTATGAGAAGATCATTAGTGATAAAGTAGCCTTATGGAAGCAGAGAATAGACAATGAGTGCTTAAAGGATTCTCTCCGTGTCAGAGATGATGATGACATGAAGGAGTGTCTGCAAATGTACCGATTGATATTTGGTATCAATGATGAGTCACTTCAGCAGGTAGCCCAGAGTATGGGGACAGTAGTCCTGGAGTACAAGGCCAACATAAAGTCCCAAAACTTTCACACTCTCCGCAAAAAGGACTGGAGACTGTGGCTGATGACCTGTGCAATTGTGAATGGACTCTTCTGTTTGTGTAAATGTCTTCCTTGCTTATGCAGCTGTTTCAGACGCATGAGACATAAACGCATGCTTCTCTTAGTTGCCCAGGACACCAAGAACATCCTGCAGATGATCCTGAGGGACTCCGTCTTCCCTCCACAAATCTAATGTAAGGGTGGCCTGGTATACTTCCTCTCACATGGAAGCCAGATTACCTTAGGATACTCTTCCCTAGATCCCTATTTCTCCACTAGAAATCAAGAGATATAATAACGCTTCTTGTAAGAGTTTCAGATTCTTTGAGAGGAGTTAAAATCACTCATATCCCCCCCACCTCAATTCTAATGCATTGTTCCACTGAGGGACAAGTAGTGATTAAAAAAATCACTGACCATGATTCTTAGGTTTGGAATATAGAAATTTCATTTTCAGCTATTAAGTGTGATATATGTCTAAATCAATTTTCCTCTGAAACAATAAAGTCGGTTCCTCTTTATTAATGCCTTTGTGTTATCTCTCTCCTTCCTTTCCCTAGATACCCCTGTTAAGGACTCATTTGGTTCAGAGGAACACTCACTTCACATTTGGAAGCGGCAGAGGACTGTGGTAGCAAGTGTTTTCTGGATTCTATTCAGTACTAAGGACAGAACTCCAGACAGTGTTCCTAAAGCAAGGTGATAACCTTTCACACATTCAACTACCAGGTCCCAAAAAACAGTCTTGAGAGGGAGCTCAGATCTACATGAGTGACTGTCATAGCAAGAGAGCAATGGCACCAGTGGACTTCACACTAGACCCTTGGAGGAGAATTTGCTTAGGATACCCCTTTCAAGTGTGTGATAAGGGCTCAAAGAGATTGCCAAGAAAGAATGTTGACTCTTGAGCCAACACAATGAAGACTGGCCTTCTCAAGGCATAAAAGTACAGCAAAATACCTGAAGTTGGATGATACAAAGGGAAATGAGGTTTCTAACTCATTGTTCTTGGATCTAGATAGATGGACATTTGCTGCTCTTCCAAAGGATCTGAGATCTGTTCCCAGCACTCACAGCAGGTGACTCACAACTACCTGTAATTCCAGGGAATCCAATGTTATCTTCTGACCTCTGTAGGCATCCACACGTCGGTGGTGTACGCTCACACAGAAGCATACACACAAATAAAAATGCATATCGAAGGCGGGTGTGGTGGCACATGACCTCAATTCCAGCACTCAGGAGGCAAAGGCAGGTAGCTCTCTATGAGACTGAGGCCAGCCTGGTCCACAGTGAGTTCCAGAACATCCAGGACTGTTATACAGATAAACTCTGTAAGGGTTAGCATCTGATGAGAGCCTCATCCTGGATAGGATCAGAACAGCAGATGCAGGATCACATGTGGAAAGGCTCTGCAGGAAAGAGGATGCCAGGCAGCTTTAAGGACCAGTCTCTCCCTTTTTTATAACAGCCAACTCTTATGGGGAAGTAATTCATGTTCCCTATTTTCACATCACCACAATGGAAACCATCCTTAAGCACGTGAAGCACCAGGTGTGAAACATAACCTAACCCAGAGCAGGACAACAGAGTGGTAGATTATTGGTCCTTGACAATAATAACCACATATATACATAATATATATGTGTGTGTGTGTGTGTGTGTATATATATATATAACCATATATATGTATATATATACATATATACATATGTATACATATACATAGGGTTCCATGCACACGCATGTGACTAGTCGCTTTAGCTAAATGGATCACTAGGAACTGTTTAGGTGGTTGCTGGGAATTGAACCTGGGTCCTCTGGAAGAGCAGTTAGTGCTCTTCACCGCTGAGCCATCTCTCCAGCCCCCTTCATGTCTTTATCTCCAAGTCACTTCCTTTTCCTTTTACCCACCCCGTGCACATACATCATTTCTTCTGTGGAAGTCGTTCGCGATAACCCAGACTGAACAAGCCAAGAACTTGGAAAAAGGAGGGGAGAGCCAAGTGCAGTGGGAGGGTGAAGAAGCCAGAAGTAACGAGGATTGTAACTTTAATACACAGGTTTTCTGATACCAAATCCAGGCAAAAGCAGAATGTGGAATCCCTGATCAGGTCATTGAGTTAAGAAAGGAATTGCTTCCGGGACCAGAGTAAACACAGAGGCCTGGAGAAGGAAGAAAAGGCTTGGTCTTCTATTAGAGGCCAAGGCAGAAAACAGGGTCAGAGAGGAAGGGTGAGGCCAGAGAGCAGCAAGGCACAGAGAAAGCCCTCAGCCTTGTTTCTTAGCCAGATGTGGAGTCGTCAAAAGGTTTTAATTAAAAACAAGGGAAGCACCAGGTTTACTCTGCTACAAAAAAAACTACTTCTCCTTTATTCTCCTTTGTCTAGTCCAAAAGTTTAAAACAAAGTTGTCCCACAAAGATCCAGTCTGCTAAACCTAGACTATAGGAAACAATGGAACAATCACATTTGTCCTTAATTCTCAAGAAAATAATTAAACAATTAGTATTTTTCTTTTTTTCTTTCACTCGCTTTTTTCTGTTTGTTTATTTGCTTGCTTGTTTCATCTTTTGAGACAGGGTCTCACTATGTAGACTGGGCTGTCCTGAAACCTCACATGTAGACCAGGCTGGCCCCAAATTCACAGAGATCTACCTGCCTCTGCCTCCCTGGTTCTGGCATTAAAGGCGTGCGTAACTAACTATGCCTGGGCCTTTAGTTACTCTTCTACTGCTGGAACTAAACACCATGACCAAAAGAACTTAGAAAAGAAAGTGCGTAGTTGGGCTTACAGATTCAGAGAGTTACAGTCCAAGCTGACAGCATGGTGGAAGGGACCTTAGAGTGCTCACATATCCTGGTTGCCTTAGTTAGGGTTTACTGCTGAACAGACACCATGACCAAGGCAACTCTTATAAGGACAGCATTTAATTGGGTCTGGCTTACAGGTTCTGAGATTCAGTCCATTATCATCAAGGCAGGAAGCATGGCAGCGTCCACACAGGCATGGTGCTGGAGCAGCTGAGAGTTCTACATTTTCACCCAAAGGAAACCAGGAGCAGACTGTCTCACAGGGAGCTAGGAAGAGAGTCTCAAAGCTCACCCCAACAGTGACACACCTCCTCCAACCAGGCCACACCTCCTAACAGTGCCACCCCCTGGGCCAAGCATATTCAAACCACCACACTGAACCTCAAGCAGGAGGCAGAGAGCTAACTGGGAAGACCTAGGCTTTGGAAACCTCAAAGCCTGCCCCCAGTGACACGCCTACTCCAAAAAGGCCACACCCCGTAATTGTCCCCAATCAGTTCTATGAACTGGGGACCAAGCATTCAAATTTATGAGTGGGGCTGTTCCCAGTCAACATGCACAACTGTGCATAAAGGTACAGTTAAGATGCAAATGAACTATGCTATGTAAGGCACTTTTCATTCCTGATCTATACAAATAATTTTTTTAAAAAAGCTTACACTGAGCTTGGTGCCACATGCCTTTAATCCTGGCACTCAGGAGATAGAGGCCAGTGTATTTCTGTGAGTCTGAGTCCAGCCTGGTTTACATAGTGAATTCTGGGACAGCCAGGGCTAGATAGAAAGACTCTGTCTCAAAAAACCAAAATAAAGTTACAAGCTGGGGGCAGAGGGGTTGTTCACCTTTAATCCCAGTACTCCAGAGGCAGAGGCAGGAAGATCTCTGAGTTCAAGGCCAGCCTGGTCTACAGAGTGAGTTCCAGGACAGTTAGGGCTATGCAGAAAAACCCTGTCTCAAAACAAACAAACAAATAAAAAAACCTCATAGTGGGACTTTGTCAGATAAGTCCTTACATTTTTATCTACTAAGGACTCAATTATGTGAATACTTCTAATAAAGAAGATCATTTTGTAATTTAATTTTTTAAAGTTTTCTCTACATATACAATCATAATGACTGTATATTTGTATGGGTTATGGCACATGTGTGTATTAGGTAACAACTCATATTCTACATATGCATTACTTCACATTTTGTTAGATGTTAGACCTCAGATCCTCTAACTGCCTCACTTTCTCCTAGAGATCAGGCTCACACTCCTGCAGTCTCTTTTCCAGGATAGAACTGATAAAAACGCTGTGCTGTGGCCTTGAAGTTTTCCGTCCTCTGGTAGCTGAAGGAGACCCTAGTGGCCCTACCTAATGCCTGCTTCCATGGACCTGGGCATGTAAGTTAAGTCAGGCATGTTTGCAAGCCTGACTGTCAGCCTGGACCAGGCCAGTCTCACACAGAGTCCTTGGACACTGTGCCTCTTTGGCATATTCTCACTACAATAGCTAACATATAACAAGCATTTTCTTAACAAGTCAATAACAATTTAACTGGTTCATCTTAATCCCAGCATCTAGAACAGAACCTGAACTGATGCCCTGTTAACACTGACAAGAGAGTACCAAGTTTAAAGCTTAGTGAGAATGTCCTGGTATCCTGAGAAAATTCGAAAGTCAGGATGTACAGAGTCCAAAAGTCTCCTATGCGTAGCTATTCCCTGAGGCTTATGCCTCTCCCCCTCCAACACTCTGTCAAGGCCTGACCCACAATTCTGTTGAGACTATATCCCAAGACAACTTATTCCTCTGTCTTGAATGAATATTAATTTCTTCTCAAGGGGCCTTTATTATCACTTGGGCATCAGATGCTGTACTGGCTAGTTTTGTGTGTCAACTTGACACAAGCTGGAGTTATCACAGAGAAAGGAGTTTCAGTTGAGAAAATGCCTCCATGAGATCCAGCGGTAAGGCATTTTCTCCATTAGTGATCAAGGGGGGAGGGCCCCTTGTGAGTGGTTCCATCTGGGGGCTGGTAGTCTTGGGCTCTATAAGAAAGCCAGCTGAGCAAGCCAGGAGAAGCAAGTCAGTAAGTTACATCCCTCCATGGCCTCTGCATCAGCTCCTGCTTCCTGACCTGCTTGAGTTCCAGTCCTGACTTCCTTTTGTGATGAACAGCAGCATGGAAGTGTAAGCTCAATAAACCCTTTCCTCCTCAACTTGCATTTTGGTCCTGATGTTTGTGCAGGATAGAAACCCTGACTAAGACAAATTGGTACCAGCAAAGTGGGGTATTCCTGTGACAACCTGACCATGTTTTGGGGAGGACTGTGGAAGGACTTTGGAACTTTGAGCTAGAAGAGCCATTGGGATGTTAAGAGCTCTGTGGGGTGCTCTGTAGGAGCTTGGAAGATAATGTTGAGAACAGTGCAGAAGATGGAGGCCTGGCTTGTGAAATTTCAGAGGGAAGATTAAAGACTCTTATCAGGGCCATTGCTAGTTTGATTTAAGATTCTGTGGTTTTAGCCGGACAGTGGTGGCACAAGCCTTTAATCCCAGCACTTGGGAGGCAGAGGCAGGTAGATTTCTGAGTTTGAGGCCAGCCTGGTCTACAGAGTGAGTTCCAGGACAGCCAGGGCTACACAGAGAAACCCTGTCTCGAAAAACCAAAAAAAAAAAAAAAGAGATTCTGTGGTTTTGGTTAGCTGGGGCTGAAGAAATCATTTGTGATTAACAAGATACCAGAACTGCTAAAGCAAAGCCATTGCATTGCTGGGACTATTGATGCTGGTTAGCTAGAGTTAATAAGATATTAGCGGTGACTAAGAAGAGACCAGCATCATTGGGGTGAGAGCACAGAGGCTGCATTCCAGAGATAGCTAGGATTGTACCTTGTGCTGTGGCAGGACTTGGTAATGTGTAAGAGTCACCCAGGTGGTACTGGTTTTGAAGTCATGAAGGAGTCGTGAAGATCAGCTGAGGCCTGGGCACTGTGAGAGGCTGTGGAAGGCCATTGGTGAAGGCGCAGCCTCAGTTGCAGTCGATGGCCCAGGACTGAAGGGGTCATGCAAAGGAGGTGAGGCTTGGCACCATGAAGAGAGCCTATGAAAGGCTGTTGGTAAACCTAGTTGCAGCGGAAGACAGCAGTATTTTGGAGGTGTCAAAACCATGAGATGACCACCAAGAACAGCAGCAGTAGTGGAGTACAGGCATCTGGAGCCTAGAAGACAAGGTGTGTGCTACAAAGGGCAGAGCTGGAGAAGTCACTCAAGTCCCTGGAGGAATGCAGAAGATCGTGAGTGGATCCCAGACATTGAACAGTTGGAGTTTGATTTTGCTTTTGTTTGTGACTGTGGCCTGATACTTTTCCCTCTTGAAGAAAGAAGGTATTTTAGTGGAGCCCACAGTTAAGAGACTTTGAATTTTTAAAAGACTTTGAATTTTAAGAGATTGGATGTTTAAAAGGGACTGAAATGTTAATATGTAAGAATTTGCAAAGACTGTGGGACTTTTAAAGTTATTTAGATCTTGGGGATGAATAAGGAAGTAAGGGTCGAGGCTTA
>CM052710.1:67392249-67429497 GCA_028551405.1 Uromys caudimaculatus
CCTGGCCTCTCTTTCTCTCTCCCAGACCTTGTTTCTTAGGCATGCCTTTTCCTTTCCTTCTGTCTCGCTCTGTTTCTGACATGCTGTCCTGCAAATCCTCCAAACATGATTTTACCAGTTTCCACAAAGACATGGTCCCCGTAAAGAGGATGAGTACGGCCGATACTATAAGGATAGCTTCTATCACGTCAGCCGATTGTGGAGGAAAGTGGGGGAAAAGGTCGCGGACAGACATACCTCTCAGAGCTTGCCTTCAGTCCTGCAGTTCTGAATCTACTCCGCAGAAGCGGAGGGTCTCCTCTGGCACCGGCGATGATGAAGTCGCTAGTTCCCGGGTTTCGGCACCATTTGTCCGGCGCGCTGTTTGGTCTCGCCAGCAAGAACCCACGCGGACACACGAATCCTTCTGCAGCAATGCGTTTATTGCATAATGAAAAGAGGAAAGACCCCGGGGCCCCAGAATGGCGCTGTTATATAGCCCCGAGGCAGCGTGCTCTCCATTGGTTGGTGTGCCCCGGGAGTGGGCGGTGATAGTCATGTACACCCATAATGCGCTTCGGGGGTTTTCCCGCGCTATCCATAAGTTTCCTTAGAGCGACAGCTGAGGTCAGCGCCATCTTGTAATGGCGAATACTCTAGCCGCTCCTTACAGGTAATGTCACATTGAAAATATTACCCAGTAGCCGGGCAGTGGTGGCGCACGCCGTTAGCCCCAGCACTTGGGAGGCAGAGGCAGGTGGATTTCTGAGTTCGAGACCAGTCTGGTCTACAGAGTGAGTTCCAGGACAGCCAGGGCTACACAGAGAAACCCTGTCTCGAAAAACCAAAAAAAAAAAAAAAAAAAAAAAAAAAAAAAAGCAAAAAAGAAACTATTACCCAGCATTCCTGAGCAAAGTATTGTGGCATGCGCCTGCCTTCCTTGGTAGATGGAAGACAAGGGGATGTGAGTTTCAACCAGAAAGCCTTGCATCGACTTGACTAGCAATATTTCCTCACTGTGGCTACGTAATGAGACTGTGCTCAGTGCACCCATCCCATAAAAAGAGGCATCCCTGAAGGAGAGACATTTCACCTAAGACGGAATAAATCGTCTATGCAAACATGTTGCAACATGAACAGCAAGTGTATTCCAATAGGAAGAAACCCCTCTTGTAAGCAAAGCCACTGGCAAGGCACATAGCCATTGCTGAATCAGGAACCTGTCTTTTTTTTTTTTTTTCTTTCTTTCTTTCTTTCTTTTTTTTTTTTTTTATTAAAGCGTCTGAGGGGCTCCACCCAGCAGCCAAGGGAAAGAGATGCAGAGAGTCACACCCAAACACTAGATGGCGCTCAGGAAGTCTTACGAAAGAGTTGGAAGGACTGAGGGACCCAAAGAGGACAGGGAGTCCACAGAAAGACAAACAAGAGTTAACTAACCTGGACCTTGGGGGCTCCCAGAGACTGAACCACCAACCAAAGAGCAAGCACGACCTAGGCCCCCTGCACTTATGTAGCAGATGTGCGGCTTAGTCTTGATGTGGGTCCCCCAACAACTGGAGCAGGGGCTGTCTCTGAGCTTGTTGGCTGCCTGCCTGCCTATGGATCCTGCACCCCTAAATGGACAGCCTTGTCTGGCCTCAGCAGGATAGGATGCTCCTAGTCTCGAAGCGACTTGCTTTGCGGCGGGAGGGGGATTGGGGGTGGGGGGAGGTGGAATGGGGGAGTACTTGCCTGAGAGAGTGCTAAGAGAAGAGGAAGGGCTGATATTGAGTTGTAAAGCAAACAAATAAATAAGTAAATTTTAAAAAGAAAAAAAGAAACCCAGGCCAAGCAGGGATGGGTACGCCTTTAACCCCTCCCCAGAACTCCAGAGGTAGAAGCAGAGGGATCTCTGAGTTCAAGGTCAGCCTGGTCTACAGCACAAGTTCCAGGACAGCAGCTCTTATATAGGACCAGAATTCAGTTCCCGACACCCATATCAGGTGTCTCACAGCTGCTTGTACCTCCAACTCCAGGGGATCCAACCCCCTTCTCTGACCTTCAAGGGCACCTGAACTTACATGTACATACTTACACAGACACAAGTACAACTTTAAAAAGATTTTTAAAATATCCTTTTTTACGACGGGCAGTGGTGGCGCACGCCTTTAGCCCCAGCACTTGGGAGGCAGAGGCAGGTGGATTTCTGAGTTCGAGGCCAGCCTGGTCTACAGAGTGAGTTCCAGGACAGCCAGGGCTATACAGAGAAACCCTGTCTCGAAAAACCAAAAGAAAAAAAAAAAAAAAAAAAAAGAAACAAACAAAAAAAAGGAATGTTCTTAATACATATGTAGACTGAATATATGATACAAAATAAATTACCCAGAATAGTTTCAGTAGACTCAGCACCTACAAACTCCTGGGTTGACATTGCTCTTTCGCTGGATTGAAGTAAATGCCTATTACCAGCTATTAGAATTTTGCCACTCAGGATGTGTCCTGATGTGTTCTATTTTTAATATAAAGGATTGGCACTGTGAGATACAGGATGCTATCATATCAAGTCCTTGATGAGTAGCATCATGATATATTAATATCTCAATTCAAAAACCTCAGGAAGGATGTAAAGAAAGCTCAGTTAGTATGAAAAACAGCATTTGGGGGCTTGTGACTAAGAGCACATACTGCTCTTGCAGAGGACCTGAGTTCAGTTCCTAGCACCCACAATGGACAGCTCACAACTGCCTAAAATCCCATTTCCAGGAGATCCAACATCTCTGGTCATCATGGGTACCATGCACACACACACGAAAAAATCATGAAAAATGGCGCTGAAGAGATGGCTCAGAGGCTAAATGGACTTACTGCTCTTGCAGAGGGGTCTGCTTTGGTTCACCTATATGACAGCTCTCCACTGCCTCTAACTCTAGTTCCAGAGGATTCAACATTTTCTTCTGTAGAATATGTATACATACTTACACATAAAGTAAAATAAGTAATATTAGAAAAATTCAGACATGAAGGCTTTCCAAATTAATTCTTTTTTTAAAAAATTAAATAGTATTTTATTTACAATATTTGTGAAAATGTGTGTCTTAGTTGGGTTGCTATGAAGAGGCACCATGACCAAGGCAACCCTTTGAAAGGCAAACATTTAATTGGGGCTGGCTTACAGTTTCAGAGGTTCAGTCCATTATCATTATGGCAGGCAGCATGGCAGTGTGCAGGCAGGCACGGGGCTAGGTATGGAGGTTTACTTCTCGATCTGAAGGCTTTAGAAAGAGCATGCAATCAGGAGGAGGCTCTGATTCCACACTCAGCAGAACCTGAGCATAGGAACCCTCCAAGTCCACGCCCACAGTGACACACTTCCTTCAACAAGACCACACCTCCCAGTGGTGACACTCCCTGTGGGCCAAGCATCCAAACACAGGAGTCCATAGGAGTTAAACCTATTCAAACCAATGTGTAACTTTTTCTTAGTTTTAATTAATTGCAAAATTTGGACAACTTTAATCTCAGAAATCAGGAAGCAGAGGCAGGAAGCTATCTTTGAGTAGCCTGATCTACAAATTGAGCTCCAGGCCAGCCAGGGTTAACCCTGTCTCAAAAAAAGAAAAAGAAAGAAAGAAAGAAAGAAAGAAAGAAAGAAAGAAAGAAAGAAAGAAAGAAAGAAAGAAAGAAAGGAAGGAAGGAAGGAAGGAAGGAAGGAAGGAAGGAAGGAAGGAAGGAAGGAAGGGAATAGCCCCTGGGTCAGGAGAATGGATGAGCTGGCCCTGCCACACACTTGAGAGAGTGGGCCCCATGCCTTCACTGGGCAGCACAGTGGAACTGGCTCTGGAAACTCAGGTGTGGGTGAACTGGTCCAGAGGGCATGAGAATAGGAGAGCTGACCTTGCCTCCTGCCTATGGCAGCACTGGGTAGCCTTGCTGGGTGCAGCTAAGGAAGAGCGCCAACCAGCTCAGATACCACCCAGGCCCAGACCAGGGCTCTGAGTCGGCCCACCCCCAAAACTACATCATCTGTGAACTGTTGGAGCGTGTGAAAGGGCCAGTCCTGCTGATCCAAAGCTGCAAGATCTCCATGACACGGGGTCACCTCCAACAACAGGATAACGGAGAGGAGTCCCGGTGAGGATCCAATACTGATGGAGTCACAGAAGCCAGAGACCTCGACCCAGACCAATGACTCACTGCAGTGAACATTTGCAAGTGAAGCTGTGTGGACAGAGGGACAGACAGACTGTGGGACACACTGGGACACACGGCAGCTTCCACAGTGAGACGTTTTCTGTGCTTAGGTTTTCTGTTTGTCCGTTTGTTTATTTGTGTGTGTGTGTGTGTGTGTGTGTGTGTGTGTGTGTGTGTGTGTTATTTTCTTTTGTGGGTGAGGTTGCCAGGGTGAAGGGTGGATATGAGGGAATGGGAGATGAATGGGGCTGGGGTTCATGGTGTGAAACTCACAAAGAATCAATAAAAAGTTAAAACAGAGAGAGAGAGAGAGAGAGAGAGAGAGAGAGAGAGAGAGAGAGAGAGAGAGACTACCACCGAAGTATCATCAAAATATCTGGTAAAACCTGACCTCTTACCATACTTATTTAGGTTTCAATATTTTAACTAAAGAGTACAAAACTAGGATTCATAGTCTAAGAACAGAGACTGGAACCCCTTGGAACCATAGGCCATAGCAAACCCTTTCTTCTTTAAGCTGCTTTTGGTTTGCTCTGTCATAGCAACAGAAAAGTAACTAATATAATTAGTATATTTTCATATCCCAGGTTGCCTAAAAGGTTCTTGGGCAAAAGGGATCACAAGTAGCAATTTTTTTTTAATCATTCCATTCGTTTACATCTCAAATGATATCCCACTTCCTGGTTACCCCTCCACCAACTCCCCATCCCACATCCGCTCTCCCCCTCCCCTTTGCCTGTATCAGGGTGCTCCCCAACCCACCCACACCCTCCCGCCCCACCGCTCCAGCATCCCCCTACACTGGGGCATCAAACTTCCCCGGGGACCAAGAGCCTTCCCTCCCATTGCTGTCAGGTAAGGCCATCCTCTGCTACATATGAAGTAGCAAATTTTTAAGAAGATTTGGTTTAGTCAGAATAGGATGCCTAGCCGGGCAGTGGTGGCGCACGCCTTTAACCCCAGCACTTGAGAGGCAGAGGCAGGTGGATTTCTGAGTTCATGGCCAGCCTGGTCTACAGAGTTCCAGGACAGCCAGGATTACATAGAGAGACCCTGTCTCGAAAAACCAAAAAAACAAACAACAAAAAAAGAATAGGATGCCTCTAAGTACCTGGATTTCGGCTGCTTACTTGCTCTCAATCGGTCCTTCCCCCTCCCCCCCTCATGTGTAAAATAAAATTCCTACTTCAGAGGGCTGTTTTGTGAACAACCACAGGGAAAGATTTAAAACAGGGCCTCCCTGGGATGGGTACTGGCTGTTATTATGGAGTAGTGGATAAAAACTTGAAGCTCCTTCCAGATTGCATATTTCCTACTGATAAGGACCTAATCTTGCCTCCACTCTCCCAAGAACCTGATGATAAGATATACCTGGTAGGGACCACCTCTGGTTGAATCAATAGATGGGGTGGGGCAGTAACCCTTGGTGTTCCCGTGCTCACAGTTTTTGTGGATCAGAGTCCACAGGCCAGCCAAGCCTCCAGCTTTTCTAGCTGGGCACCCAAGCTCCTGTGGTCTTGAAAACCTTTGCTTTTCTCATCCCCTCCTCCTGCTCCACCCTGTGAGCACACCCCCTACCCAGAACACAGTCCATCCTACACTTGCATTTTCTTCTACCTCTTTGCTCAAATCCAAGCCAGACAGCACCGTCTCTTAGGGCTTTCACCTGACTAGCTCTTCTTCTACTTCAGGGTCCTGGTTTCACCTGTGGGAAGCCTGTGTCAGAGTCAATCAGAATGCATCTCCTTAATACAGAGATTTCAGAACACCTTCACTGCCCTGAGTGGGGAATCCAAGGATAACTTAATATGCATACCCATATATTTTGAAATAAAAATCAATATAATGTCCTAATTATATGGAAAAAATACTAAACTAAAAATTAAATGAAGGCTGGCGACAGGGCTCAGTGGATAATGGTCCTTGCTCATCAAGCCTGACTACCTGAGTTTGATCCCCAGGTACCTCCCAAATGGTGAAAGGAATAGAACCGACTTTTGCGAGTTGTCTTTTGATGCGGGGGGGGGGGGGGGAATCAGAGGCAGAGAGACAGAGAGACAGAGTCAGAAAAGAGGTGGGGGGAGAGATTTTGTGCTTAATTTACAGATTAGTAAACTGGGAACCGAAGCAGACACAAGGTGGCAGCACTGAGCTCCAAAATCCGAGATGTATGTTTGTTTGTTTGTTTGTTTGTTTGTTTGTTTGTTGGAATGTTCGTTTGCTTGCTGTGACTTTTTGTGGTCCCTCCCCACCCCCACCCCCGTAGAACCCTTCTTGGAATGTCTGTTTATTGCCTGATGAGTGCTTTAGCCTCTGTGCCTTCTCACAGACCGCCTCCGAATATTTTAATGTCCAAAGGAACCCTGAGTTCCCCGAGTTGCCCGACTTGCTCTGAAATTATTTTACTTTTTTATTTAAAAAAAAAAATGTAGCCTAGGTTTGAGGCCAAACACGATAAAAAAAAAAAAAAAAAAAAAAAGATAAAGATGTGATAAGTAACACATATGCCCCTGAGATAGCACATTACTTACACAGAGGCAAGACCAGTAATTCCAAGCATTTAGAAGTAGTAGAGAAAGCGTCCCAGGGATCTGTGACAGCCTTCATGGGAGGCAAAAATACCCATGCTCTGTCCCCGCTCCAGGTTCAAGACCTGCTCAGCCAGCTGCACTTTCTTGTTTCAACTAAATGTCCCCTAGAGGTTCGATTTCCCCTCCAAGTTATGTTTAGTTCACACAGCCCTGGCAGTCCAGATATTTATGTTTCTCTTACGACTCTGACTAGCATGAGTGTTCCCAAGAATACACAGGTACTACCAGACTTGTGTGACAAGGATGAGAACAGGTGTGTGCACACAGGCCTCGTAGCACAGCATGGAGATAATCAGAGCAGATGCCCCCATAAAGGGAGGGATAAAACCAGACACAGTCCAAATTTGGAGGAAGATAGAAAAGAGGCAGCCAGATCCCGGTCAGGGTCTCTGACACCAAGCCAAGAAGCCAGACTTGCGTCTTCAAGAGGTGCTTCTAGAAGAAATGATACAAGTCTAAAGAATGGATAATATGGTTTAGGGAGTCAGATATGCATCAATAGAGCCGTTCTGAGCCTCACAGTAACCTGGCTGGTTACAGGGCCCAAGAACTCGAATCTCTAACAGTACCTAGGTGACAATCATTAGTGTCTGGGGACACTTTATAATATATTTGTCTACACAATCCTTCACTGTTCTGGATTTCTGCTCACAAAATCCCTAACCCCTAGCACCTTCCCACCCCAAGGTGTTCTCCAGAACACCTTCTCTGTCCATATCTACCTTCTAGACTTATCTATCAGACCTTGAGGAACCTCAAGACTATGTTTGTCTCAGTTCCTCTCTGTGTTCCTACACAGAGATCCTCCACCTACTTCAGGGGCGCCTCGATAGATTTTTCCTTTTCCTTTTTCCTTTTTTTTTTTTTTTTTTGTCAAATGAAGTTATTGCGTGGACCGAGATCAAGACTTCACATGTCTGTAACCCCCATGCTGAGGGGGAGGAGAGACAGAATTCCTGGGACCTGTTGGTTGCCTCAAGCTCCAAGTTCGAAGAGAGATCTTTTGCGCTTAATTTACAGAGGAGTAAACTGGGAACCGAAGTGGACACGGGGTGGCAGCACTGAGCTCCAGAGTCCGAGAGTGAGAGTGAGCGGACACCCAGGCGAGTGAGCACACACCACACACTCAGACAGGATAGCAGTCTTCGGAGATTCAAGGCAATTTAGCTATAAGCCATTGTTTTAAAGCACAATGTAAGTAAGTTAAGGAGATGGGAGGAGGGCTATAGTGCTTGTAACGCAGAAATGATGCCCGCAGAGGCCCAGAGTGCAGGCCTGCTGGCTTTGCACGGGCTTGCTGGGAAGTCCGCAGTCTGTCCTGAAGCCAGGCCCCCACGTCCCTCTTGCCGACAGTCATCAAGACCTGTAGGCTATTTATGCTTTGAAATCGGAATACCTTTCCCCATTTACCCTTGTTGATGGCTCCCCATGGGAGCGAATGGCCCTCTTAGCGGCGGTGGTAATGGCAGAGCTAGCCAGCTTGGAGTTAGAGGACAATCACCATCTTCCGCGGAGGCATGGAGTGGCAGAGGCTGGGAGCTCGCTTTCTGCTGGGCTGTCTCCCTAAGGAACAGAAGGGCCAGAAAGTGCACAGACCTGGAGCCAGCCTATAAGGTCTGACCTCTCGTTAATTTTTAACTCTAGTTTGTAAGGACATGGTGCCCTGGTTATTTCCTGGGAAGCCCATGCTAGCTCTTTACTCAAACACCTCTTTACAGTGACCCCGCTGCCCCCCATGAGTACCTCTCTAGCCATGCGGAGATAGCACCTCTTTCCTCTGCTTAGAAAAAGACAGCAAGATCTAGTGAGATTATCCAGATTGCGCTCTCCAGAGCATGCTCAGTGTACTGTTGACTTCAGCGAGGCACACAGAACTCCCAAGTTTGCCTTCTCCATGTGAGTGTTCGAATCCTACTGTTCCTCCCTCCTAAGGACTGAAATGGCAGGGCATGTGCCACCATGCCCAGTTCATGGTGCTGGATATCACACCCAGGGCTTCATTCCTACTAGACAAGCACTCTATCAAATGAAGCGAGTCCCAGACTTTTAATGCTGGGAATGGTGGCGAATGCCTTTAATCCCAGCATGCGGGAGCTAGAAGCAGACCGGTCTCTGTCAGTTCAGCCTCAGCTTCATTGGCGTAGTTTATTCTAGGTCAGTGCCATATAACAAGACCCTATCTCAAAAACGTAATTTCTAGTTATGTGTTTGCCTGTGTGTCTTTGAGGGGGTTATGTGCACGACTGCAGGAGCTCTTGGAAATCAGAGACATCAGACACCCCTGGAGTTGAAGTCAGGGGTGGTAGTAAGCTCATTCAGTGTGGGTCCGGTCCTGTGGGTGCTTAGTATCAGATCCAGCTCTCCAATCTCCATCTCTCCTGAGCTCCTTCGGGTAGTTTTTAGATGGTGAGTTCTTTTGAACAGAATTCCAGGTGAAAGTCAAATTTATTTCCTGTTTACTAATGATGGGGAGTAAATACAAGGTTTTGCATGTGCTACTCAAAAATCCTACCATGGAGCTACCTTCCTTGTCATTATTTTTCTTAACTTTTTTGCTTTTTTATTGTTTTTTTGTTTGTTTGTTTTTAATTTTTCTTTTCTTTTTTTTTTTTGGTTTTTCGAGACAGGGTTTCTCTGTGTAACCCTGGCTGCCCTGGAACGCACTCTGTAGACCAGGCTGGCCTCGAACTCAGAAATCCGCCTGCCTCTGCCTCCCAAGTGCTGGTGTAAAAGGTGTGTGCCACCACTGCCCGGCAGGGCTTTATTTTTAATTGGGGGGGGGGGGGGTGTGCATATGAGACAAATGTCCGCGGTCAGAAGAGGGCAAATATTTCTCCTATAATAGAACAAAAATCTCAGAGGCTGAAACAGAGAACATGAGTTGAAGAGATAAATCTATTAGTGCAATAGCCACAAAATTATTCTACTTCTGGTGTGACTTCCTTTTTCTTTTTAATTTATTCGTGTGTGTCTGTGTGTGTCTGTGTGTCTGTGTGTGTGTGCTTATTCATGTGTGGGTGTCTGGGTTCGAGTGTGCGTCTGTGTGTGCGTGCATGCATGCATGTACATGTGTGCATGTGCATGTGTGTGAGCTTGTGTGCACTCGCAAATGCACACGTGTGTGTCTTGCATGTGACAGTGCCTTTGAGAGCAGAAGAGGCCGTCATAACCCCTGGAGCTAGAGACACAGGTGGCTGCGAATCACTCAACACAGATGCAAGGAATGCAGCCCAGGCCCGCGAGAAGAGCACCAAGTACTCCCAGCGATACTTAACATTGAGATTTGTTGTAGTAGTGGGGGGGGTGTTTTGTTTTGTTTTTAGATAAGATCTCATGCATCCCAGGCTGGACTTGAACTCACTATATAAAAAAAAAATTAACCTAAGTGTTTGATCTTCCTGCCTCCACCTCCCAAGCTTTGAGAGCATAAGGATATGCCACCACACCCAGTTTTATGGGTGCTAGGATTGAAGCCAGGGCTTTACCCATGTTAGCAAGCATTCTACCAACTGAGCTACATGAGCTCAATTTTTACATTTTCAGTAACTTTGAACAAAATAGAGTTGGATTTTTTTTTTTACATATAATAGCAGTGCTTATTACTAAAACTCGGGGTGGGAAGTGGTACTAATCACCCGTACCAGGTATTCATTTCACTGAATGCCTTTCTTTCTGGGTTCAGCAGTTGGCTGCTCAGTCACCTGCCAAACTGTTTAAGCTTGCTCCTCTCCACTGTGGCTGCACCATGGACCCCACCTTCACACAGATTTCCTAATCTAAAATTCTCAACTCTATTTGCATCATTACCTTAGCTCTAAGGCCTCTGAAATATTTAAAGATGCTACAGCTGGAGCTACCCTGCAGCATCATAGAGCTCACGGACCATATTGTTTCCTTCCCAAGGTATCAGCCACTTGCTAGCCTTACATCTTAAGTGACCGAGCCTGGACCCCACGTACATGAAGACCTGGTCCATGCTTTGACTAGACTAGAGTTTCTAAAGCTCAGAAATGATACTTTGATACTTTTGATACTTTGATACTTTGGGGTTGAGGGGCTGTTCTTTGTGTTGTCAGATTCCAGTTAACAGAGGTAACACTGGTCCCCTCCACCAGTTGTGACAGCATCAAATATTTCCAGACGTACAAAATGTCACCTGTGGAGACATCCATAAAACATCACCATAGAACTGAAGAACTGGGTCAGCTGTCAAGAACTACTCTTCCGAAAAACCCAGCTCCTATTCGCAGCACCCACAGCTCACAACCCCATGTAACATCAGTTCCAGGGGATCCCACGCCCTCTTCTGGTCTGTTTGGGCACCGCACATATTGTGCACAGACACAAATGCAAGCAAAACAAACTCCCATACACATTTTTTTTTTAATTGCTTAAATATCCGATTGAGAACCAATAGTGTAAATGCAGGCTCTGTGGACTTGGTAGTATAGACTGAGGCCCTATGGCCAGAGCATGGCACTGGCATTCAGATGCTCTCTGTGCAAGTTCTAGCCAGAACCTTACTAATAGTGCCCACAGCACCTGTGCATTAATGGATATGACACCAGCTTCTCCAGATCTCAGAATGGAGGCAGCAGGATCCCCTCAATATTTTTTAAATGTTAGAGCTGTTATATCATGTCCAGTTGAGAAAATAAGGACTATGACAGGCAAAGCAGATACAAAATCAATATCTAGAAACCATAAGTAATGAAAGGCACTTGCTGCCGAGCAGTGGCGGCCATGCCTTTAATCCCAGCACTCAGGAGGGAGAGGCAAGCAGATGTCTGTGAGTTCCAGGTCGGTCTGGTCTACAGAGTGAGTTTCTAGGACAACCAGAATCACCTGAGGCTTCAGGACAAACTCTGACTCTTTAGCAACACTTTTCTCACTAGTGATCCTTGCCTGTCTAGGGTTTCTCTGTCTACTGCCTAAGTTTTCGAAGCCAAGACTCTGCACCCATGCTGACCCCTCTATCTGGAAATGCCTTCCCCCGGCCCCCATTTAGTAGTTAGTCTGTGAGGCTGACCATGAAGATTAGAATCCGCTACAGGCCAAGCCCTCAACATGGTACTGAGAATACAAAATATGGGCAGAAACAGAGCACTCCCATCCCCAGGACACTCATAAAGGAAGCCCCAAGAGTCCAGTAAGTATGCCCTGAGCTTGGGACCCGTGACTACAAGCATGGCCAGAGAGCACCAAAGGAACCTGATCTTGACCTGCCAGTCATCAAGCACTTCCAGCAACCTCAGGAGAGAGCCAAGGCTATTTAGTTTTATCTATGAGGACGGTGAAATATAGAGGGCTTTCAAGGCAGAAAGGGGTGATGTGTAAAAGCTTGTGTGGGGGAAAATTACAGGTGTGACCACATAGGAGCCTTGTGCAGCCAGTCAGCAGGAACCTGCATAGCCAGGAGAAATGTTTTGGCCATTATCTTGAAGCATGGAATGTCGTATGCCCAGGGCTTTAGCCAACTGATCCTGACCACACATCTCTCAGTCCCTCACTTATCTACAAAGAGCACCCACCTCCAGAGGACTGAATGGTGGTAAAAGTGGGTGGAGCCTAAGGTCACAGAGCTCCAGTAGAAACAGCCTAAGGAGCTCTCTGGTATATACTGGGTCTGTCCTGTGGGTTTCTACACAAGAAAAAGATGCACTCTCTCAGAAGCCTTTACAGTTTCTCAAGGGATGCTGCCCTTGTGTGGAATGAAAGCAGTTCATGAGGACATGAGAGAAGGCACAGCACAGGTAAACTTCCGGCAAGGAATGGTGGGCACAGCCAGGAAGGGTTCTGCCAACATGGCATGGGCAAACCCAGAATCTTTTCCCCCAAAAGTGTGTGTGTTTGTGAGGGGGTGTTAAATAGGCTTCCCATCTCTGAATGACTGGAGGATAGGACCAATGAGTAAGAAAAGAAAAGAAGTCATTCTCACGACTTGCAGGCTTCCTTTGAGAGAAGCATGGCGGATCCTCAAATTTGCTGCGGCTGGAGGTTGTCTCTGCCAGGAGGAGCCAGGAATCTGTGATTCTATGATTCCTCCTCAGAGTCAGGGTTCCCTGGCCCCAGCTAGGCATATTTGCTGATGGCACTCAGGAGCTTTGGGAAGCAAGAGATAAAGATATACTCAACTCCAGTGGGTGAGGGGCAGACAAGGTGGCCCATACCCCAAGCTTCACCTCAAGAGGTCAGCAACATTACAAGACAACTGGCCCATTAGGCTCCGCTGTCCTCCAGTAGCCATAATGGCCTGCACATAGCCTCTCTGGTTCCTGTGAAAGAGCTGAAAGAAGACTCTGGTCACCCACTTTTTCTCACATCCGGTTTCTCAATGTTCGATAGGTGGCAACACCATCTCGGCCAACATGGACTCCAAAACAACTACTAAACTCTCCCTGTAGGGCCCCGTAGAATGAGATACTTACTGCCAGAATCACGTCTGAAAGCAAGGGACAGGAGCTCAAAGAGTATGTAAGGATGAAGGCAGCTTCCAGTCTCAAGCCTCAGTCCCGGTTTTGCAATCCTGGGAAGGAGGGTGACACCTGAGAGGGATAGAGGCAGAACAACGTAGTGTTAAGCAGGGACTCTGTGGAAGACAGGGTCTATGTGGGCCAGGCTGCCCCCGCCCCCCCACACACACATATACCCTGCCCCCAACCTACACCTGGGAGAAGGATCTGCAGCATTCCCATCTCAGGCATCCCAGGCAGGTCTGGGAAGGGTTCATTTTAAACGCAGACTTCTAGTGCTAGCTCAGAAATGTGCTGTTTCCTTGAGATGCCCTAGACAGAGAGAGATTAAGACAAACAGTAGATAGCAAGGTTTGGGGGAGCATAGCGATAATCTAAATACTGGGAAGGTAAAGGTCAGCCACAGAGCTGGGCAGTGGTGGCGCACGCCTTTAATCCCAGCACTTGGGAGTCAGAGGCAGGTGGATTTCTGAGTTCGAGGCCAGCATGGTCTACTGTCTCAAAAAAGGTCAGCCAAGGAGCTGCACAGCGAAACTCTGTCCACTATTGCCTCCTCCACTTCTCTACTCTCTTCCTCTCTCTGCCTTTCTCTGTCTCTACTACCCTCTTAACTCCCCTCCCCATGCCCTAAATAAACTCTATTCTATACTATACCTTCCTCTGGGGGAAAGGATGCCTGGGCTTGGGCCTCCTGAGGCACACCCTTCCCCCACACCTTCCTCCCCATACACCATATAACATATATCTCTCTATATATTTTTATAAACACATCAACTACAACAGGAGAGTCTGCAAAAGGGCAGCAGAGCAAGCGGTCTTAATTGAGAAGCCCTAGCCCTCACACCCCTGGGCAACCACATGGTGCTGCAGCTTTGCTGCCACATTCACCTAACACACACCTTCCTTCCCAAATGCCTTCTAGTGAGCCTTGCTAAGGTCCTGCCCTAGTCCTAGCAAATTCTGTGGCAACTCTCACTGCTCAGCCTTCGGATACCAGCCAAGAGCCTTTGCAATGGAACATTTCCCCACATACCCACAAGATATTGTGCTTTCACATCTCCCTATGGCTTCCCTCCAAACTTAACCACACCATCTTACCCCACCATGATAAGAGGTAAACTGCAAACAAAACAAAATGGCCATCCAGCTTCTTTCTTTCTTCTGGGTGTTTTTTTTTTTTTTTTTTTTTGGTTTTTTTGAGACAGAATTTCTCTGTGTAGCCCTGGCTGTCCTGGAACTCACTCTGTAGACCAGGCTGGCCTCAAACTCAGAAATCTACCTGCCTCTGCCTCCCAAGTGCTGGGATTAAAGGCATGCGCCACTACTGCCCAGCTCTTCTTCTGTTCTTATCTATGACCTAAACTGGCTTGTCTGGAATTTACTAAATAGACTAGGTTAGCCACGACATCACAGTGATCTACTTCTGCCTCCTGAATCCTTGGATTCCAAACCTCTGACACTATGCTTATTAATTTCAATCTCAAATCACAGATAAGAAACAAAACTCAGCCGGGTGATGGTGGTGCATGCCTTTAGTCCCAGCACTTGGGAGGCAGAGGCAGGTGAATTCACATAGCTGAGTTCAGAGCCAGCCTGGTCTAGAGAGCAAGTTCCAGGACAGCCAAGGCTGCACATTGTCTGGAAAAACAAAAATAGAAGAGAGGGAGGAGGAGAAGGAAGAGGAGGAGAAATTAAACTCAATGCAATTTACAAATAGAAAAAAAGCCAGCATGGTCTACAGCCAGCCAGGGATACACAGAGAAACACTGCCCCCACCCCACCCCCAAAAAAAAGGAAAAAGAAAAAAGAAAGAAAAAAAAAATACTTATACCTAGGGCCTGGTGTTTTAGGTCTATAATCCCAGTTATTTGGCAGGCTGAGGAAGGGGGATCATAAATTTAAGGCCAAATTGAGCTATGCAGATCCTGTATCAAAACTAAACTGGCCGGGCATGGTGGCGCATGCTTTTAATCCCAGCACTTGGGAGGCAGAGGCAGGTGGATTTCTGAGTTGGACGCCAGCCTGGTCTACAGAGTGAGTTCCAGGACAGCCAGGGCTACACAGAGAAACCCTGTCTCGACAAACCAAAAAAAAAAAAAAAAAAAAAAAAAAACTTAAACTGAATTCCACTAAACTGGTTTTTTTTTTAAAAAATGATTTATTTTTATTTTATGTGCACTGGTGTTTTGCTTACATGTGTGTCTGTATGAGATTGTTGGAGCCTCTGGAGGTACAGACAGTTGTGAGCTGTCATGTAGCTGGGGATCAAACCCAAGTCCTCTTAGAAAAGCAGCCAATGCTCTTAACTGCTGAGGCTTCTCTTCAGCCCGACAAATTCCTTAAAGACCAGCATTCCAAGCACTCAGAGGCAGGTGATCTCTGAGTTCCAGACCAGCTATGTCTTTTACATAGTGAGACTCTGCCTCAAAAACGAACAAAAACTAAACAAGGTTGAGAGTTGGGGGTGGGGGAGTAGATGTAACTCCATAAGGCACTCTCTTAGCACGTGGGAATTCAACCCGCAGCACTAAAACAAATAATTAAATGTATCCTTTAGTTCACATAGACATTAGTGGTTGCTTACCTTCCTGACCTGTGCTCCTTTTTAAAAAAAATATTTAAGCTGAACAAGAGGTAAAGTCGGCTGTAGCCAAACACACATGGCAGGAAAGAAATTTCCTGACTCCAACCAGTGCACTGTGGCAATCACAAGCGCACTTACACACAAATATTTTAAAACATAGTTAATTTTTTTTTAAGGCGAGATCTGTGACATTTGGAAACACTACATATTTTTAACAAGTGTTGAGGGGAAGCCCATCAGGTTGCTAAGTTATCAGTGTTCCTCTGCTTCCCCGTCTGGTCACCCTTCTTTCAGGGCTACCCAAGAGAGACTAGCAGAGTTTTCTGAGGAGTAGTCGGAAGCACAGAAAGGGCTTCCAACAGAACTCCCAGAAATCTGAATCCAGCCGGCTCGGTTTATAATCCCAGTGCTTGGGAGACAGAAGCAAGAGGTCAGTAGTTCAAAACCATCCTTGGCAACATAACCAGTTTAAGACTATCATCCACTACGTGAAACCTTGCCTTAAAACCAAAAAAGGCCAGATTTGGTGGCACACGCCTTTAATTGCAACTTTTATTGTACTTCCGTAAGTCAAAAGTTGGAGCCAGTGTCTCCAAGCCAGGAACGGAACACGAAGCGGAAAGGGCGGAGCTCCGTCTGTGCCACGTAGGGGCGGAGAGGCCGCTTTAGTTTGGTAGTGTGCCGTCACCCCACTTTTGCTTCCACGGCTTGTTTTAATCTTCCGAGAAGCCTTTCTAAAAACCTGGTGCATCTGACTTCAGAATGCATTGGTACGGCGCTGCCAACCTGGGTTGCGTGGCAGAAGAAAAGACGATACTGCGACCTACTTCCTAGTTCCTCCCACTTAGCGCAGCCATCGCTGGGCAGCAGTGAATCATGGGAATCCCCGCCTTGCTCTCCGAATATTTCCGGTTCCGGCGGAGGTCGCTCTTTCTTTTTCTCCGCAGGGTCGTGGTGGCAGCCGCTGTGGTGCTTGGCTCTCTGAGCTATCCGGTGCCATCCTTGTCGCTGCGGCGACCCTCACATCAGCTGCAGCCATGACCGAGCAGATGACCCTTCGTGGGACCCTTAAGGGCCATAATGGATGGGTAACACAGATCGCCACCACACCACAGTTCCCGGACATGATCCTGTCGGCGTCTCGAGGTACGGACTGCATGCCGGGTAAAACACCCGGTGTCCGGGGGACTGCGTGTCTCGTGGCTAAGTCAGTGGCGCGCGTGTTGGCTGGCTCGGTCCATTCCCCAACCCAGGTGTTACTTGAGACGTGCAGACCCAAACTTGGGGCGACACATGAACGGAAACGAGACATGCCGCGCAACTGCACAACAGCTCCCCCCCACACCCCCAAAAAAGCTGGCAATTTCAAATCTCTCGCTTGCTTCCTGGATATGTTTAAGTAGTTACAGGGCGACAAGCCAGGCGGGGCAATGATGACCCCAACATGCCATCTGAGCTGCTTTGCTGAAATCCAGAGGCTGTTTCTGAACTGCTGCCGCCTGGCCCTAAACTTTATATATAGACAGTGGGTAAACTCTGTAGGTCCCTTGTTTTCTCAGATTTCCGGGCTTGTCGGTCCTGCCCTAGGTTTTCTTTCCTTGTAACTAATGTTGTTTTTTTCGTGCATGACATATCTTCATGTGTTTTCCCTCTCCCAGATACTCCCTACCCACCCAAATTATGCTCAACCTCTCTAATGTTAGGCTTACCTGACTTAATATTAGTTTTTGTATAAGTCGAAATGGTTCGTGGCTAGGGTTGTATCTGATGCTGCCATAACTGCTGCATTTCTGTTAAGTCTCGGAGGCGCAAAAGGCTGTCTCTGCTCATCCTACACCCAAGTGACAGTGCTTCTGCTATTGAGTTAGTCTTGGGCCGGATGGATGGATAAGGCTAGGATTTGTTTCCCAGAACCTGCATGGTAGCTTGCAGTCGTCTGCCACTAGTTCCAGGATACCTGACACCCACTTGTACACCAAAAAATAAGATTTTTATGTGGAACTTAAGTCTCAATCCCAGGAAGTGTGGTGCCCATAGTCTCAGATTACAGCTTAGATCCATGTTTCTCTTTTTGTATTCTAGAGTAGTAAGTCCCTTTTATTTATAACTTGTAGTAGTTTCTCTGTCCCATTTACTGCAACAGTGACCTTAAGACTGTAAATTGTGCACAGTAAATAGGCTTTGGGGGTCCTCATGAGATTTTGGTTTTTCAAGACAGGGTTTCTCTGTAGCCCTGGCTGTCCTGGAACTCACTCTGTAGACCAGGCTGGCCTCGAACCCAGAAATCCACCTGCCTCTGCCCCCGAGTGCTGGATTAAAGGTGTGCACCACCACTGCCCGGCTCTCATGAGATTTCTTTTCCCTTCACCAACCTTTTTAGACAAGACCATCATCATGTGGAAGCTGACCAGGGATGAGACCAACTATGGCATACCACAGCGTGCTCTTCGAGGTCACTCCCACTTTGTTAGTGATGTTGTTATCTCCTCTGATGGTCAGTTTGCCCTCTCAGGCTCCTGGGATGGAACACTGCGCCTCTGGGATCTCACAACGCAAGTAGCTGCTTTGGGACCTTGGGGGAAAGTGGGCAAAATTGAGGTAGATTCCCCAGGGTGTGGTCTCCCCTTGGTAATTGGCCCTTTTGTAGAGGGCCAACATTTTGGGGTGTTTGGCTTCCTTTGGAGCTGCTTTTATAAACTGGGTACCATGGGCTAAGTGTCTCATCTTGTAAGTTGTCTTTGATGGGCATTTGGCGGATATAATGGAGGATCCTAGTGATGACAAGAAGACATTGTCAACCAATCCCCACAAGGGAATGAGGACATGTCCTGCAATTCTGAATGGGTTCTCTGGTACATATCAGACATGACATGGGCTAATAGTAGGTTCTAAGCCACATGCGAACGATGTGGAGTAATAGAGCCTATCTGGCAAGAATGAAGCTAGGAAAAGGAACTAGCTGAATGGATAAAACCTGTCTAGAAAGTGACCAGGTTCTCCTTCTTAGGGGCACTACCACAAGACGATTTGTCGGCCATACCAAGGATGTGCTGAGTGTGGCCTTCTCCTCTGACAACCGGCAGATTGTCTCTGGGTCCCGGGATAAGACCATAAAGTTATGGAATACTCTGGGTGTCTGCAAGTACACTGTCCAGGTAAAGGGATAAGTGTGGTGGGGATGGCATGTTCAGGGCTATCTCCCACCCCCTGGGGGCTTTGTTTCTGAGGTGGGTTCGTTGCTATGTAGTCCTTCCTGGTGGCCTGGAGTGATCTGACTCTTTAACCTTTCGTTATGTATTGTTAGTCCTGTCCTGGATTTTGTTTTTTGTTTTTTAAGCTATTTGTATGCATGCTGGCTTGTGACTGGCATGGGACTTAGAGGAGTTGGAGTTTTTTGTTTGAGATGGGGTTTCTGTGTAGACCTGGGTGTCCTAGACTGGACTTGATTTGTGTAGACCTGGCTGACATCCGTGTGCTTCCCAACTGCTGGGATTAAAAGGCCACCATGCCCAGCTAGAGGGTTTTCCCCTTTTCATTCCATATTAGGTTGGGCCACCGAAACCCAAACCAGGGCATCATTTGGGCAGGGTCTTGGCACATGAGCAGATACCCAGATGTCTCCTATAACTGCCCTAAGGGTTAAATGATCATAAGACTCACCTGCCTCCTAGAGATGTGTTTAAGGGGCTACAAGCCAGGCCCAACAGTGATGACTACAACATGCCATCTGAGTTGCTTTGCTGAAATCCAGAGGCTGTTTCTGAGCTGTGCCTGGTCTTGTGCTCCATGAGTAGTGGGTGAGCTCTGGGGCCATCTTAGGACTCAAATGTCAACAGGCTTGGCCAACTGGTCTGTTGGCCAAGAAATGAGTGCAAGAGTGCTGTTATCCAGCTTAGGGAAGTGTGGTAGAGGTCTGTAATCTGGGAAAGACTGCCTCCTCTTGACCTTCGCTGCATCTTCTGTAGGATGAGAGTCATTCCGAATGGGTGTCTTGTGTCCGATTCTCCCCGAACAGCAGCAACCCTATCATCGTCTCCTGCGGATGGGACAAGCTGGTCAAGGTACGCTTCAAGCAAGGGTATAGCCCTGCTAAAAATCCAAACTGTGTTCCCATTCCTCGCAGTAATGCGTTCTGATTTGGGATATTTTGACGGGTAGGTTGACTTTGGCTTTTGATGGTTGATCTCAATACTTTAGGGATGTGGTTTGTTTTTGACACCAGGTTTCATTCTGTATCCCTTACTGGCCTTTGTCATCCGAGCAGTCCTCCTGTCGCGGCAATCACCCAAGTGTTGGGACTATATAGGCTTACGCAACATGCCTGTTGTGATCCCTTTAAAGAAGGGGTCCATGCCTTTCTTGTTGAGTGTAGACCTCTGTCCTGGTCACTCACAGACTCCTTGTTTGTTTGTTTTTTTAGGTGTGGAATCTGGCTAACTGCAAGCTAAAGACCAACCACATTGGTCACACTGGCTATCTGAACACAGTGACTGTCTCTCCAGATGGATCCCTCTGTGCTTCTGGAGGCAAGGTATTTGAGGCTTGTCATCTCCTTTACAGAGAAGCTTTTATCTGGTAGCATGCATTAAACTGGGACTAAGCATTATCTTAAACTATCTAGAAAAGTATACCAAAGATGGTTGCTTTTAAAGTTGAGGTTTTGGTACAGTCAGTAGGGTATTAGTATTAGAGGGAAGGGCTTAGAGCCACGAACACTGTACATTGTACCCCACTCAACCTTTTCTATCTGCCTAGGATGGCCAGGCTATGCTGTGGGATCTCAATGAAGGCAAGCACCTTTACACATTAGATGGTGGGGACATCATCAATGCCTTGTGCTTCAGCCCCAACCGCTACTGGCTCTGTGCTGCCACTGGCCCCAGTATCAAGATCTGGGTAAGTGTGGTCTGACTTGAATGGCAGAAATCAAGCTTTCTCAGTAGATTCCATCATTTAAGTTGCTATCAGCGCCAAAGAGGTTCGTTTTTTTCTGCCTTAACAGCTTGCAGCACTGGGTGACATCTGCCTAATGAAAAGTAATGCCCATGTATAGCCATTTATGGAGTATTCTAATTGCCATTTGGGCCAAGGTAATTCTCTTGTGAGAGGCTATTTTGACAGTGCAGGTGGCATCCAGCCACCAGATACCCATTAGGAGTTAAGTAGCTGCCATATATCATGAAGACAACAGTGTGTCTAACATTGTAGCAGAATTCTTAGTATACAAGAGATCCAAATTCATTCCCTAGCAACATTTTAGAAGAATCCTCTATGCTGCTAGTATCCACTTGGATTCAATTCTGTAATCTTTGTTAATAGAATTTCTGGACAACTAAAAGACAAGTTCATACTGTGTCTGCCTCTATTTCCTGAGTGTAGAATTGAGAGTGTGGCGTGAAGTACCACACTGAGCTGTTAGTAATTCTTGTGTGTATAAATAGCATTTAACTCTTTAAAATATGGCTATTTTGAACCCCTTTTGGTTTTGTACCTTAAGCATTTGTAGCCTTTCCAAGGTAAAACTGGACATTGATTTTTGCTGGTGGAATATAAGGCTAATGCTCCATATCCTTGAAAAAATCTGAATTTCAAATGGGCTTTTTAAAAGCAGTTCATTATTTGTCATATACATGTTGTAGGTCCCAGCTAGCTGGCCCATACCCAGGCAGATCTTTCTCCATAGTTGTTCCTGGGTGAAAAGGCGCTTTCACATGTAATGCCATCTTGCCAGCTCTATTGAAAGATTCTAAGAGTCATTATAGAAGAGTGTCCTTACGGGTTTTGGTCTGTTCCTCAGGACTTGGAGGGCAAGATCATTGTAGATGAATTGAAGCAAGAAGTTATCAGCACGAGCAGCAAGGCAGAGCCACCCCAGTGTACCTCCTTGGCATGGTCTGCTGATGGCCAGGTAAGCATATTTGGCCCTTAAGCTCAGTTCCCCAACTTGTCTCTTACTCTTCATATTTTAGACATAAGACTAATGTCAACATAAAATGAAGTCAAACCAGGTTAATTAGGATGGACTGGTTATATACAGAGAATATTAGATAACCTATTTCTGTCTATGGAGTTTTTAAACCTGGAAGCTTAAAAATGTCTGAATCTATATGGCATATCATGAAAGGGGGGAGTCTTAAAATTTTTAGACTATAGAGTCATAGACCCTGTTGTCATTCTCTTACAGACTCTGTTTGCTGGCTATACAGACAACTTGGTGCGAGTATGGCAGGTGACTATTGGTACCCGCTAAAAGTTTATGACAGAGTCTTAGAAATAAACTGGCTTTCTGAAACTGGCTTCTATATTTGAGTCCTGGGAGCTGAGCCCTGCAAGAGCTCTGAACCATTGAAACATTTCACCAATCTATCAACTTTGGTCTCCTTCCGTAATTCTAGTTGCCTTGACACTAGTCAGCACCCATACCATTCATACCTCATCAACTCACATGCAAGCATACTTTAGCTCACAAATTCAGGACAACAGATCAAGAAACTCATCCCAGGCTGAATGCTGATCCTGAATAAAGCAAGCATGGGCTGGTTCTGCATGGTGTATGGTAAAATGTACCTGGTCAGAAAACATTCCTGTTTTCCTCTGTGTGAGGAAGGAGGCCAAGGGCTTGATAAATAAGCCATCTCTAAGACTGTGGGAGTGTACCTCTGCTTTTAAGAGAGTCCACAAAAGAAGCAAATAAAGACTTTTTATTTTGCAACACAACTCTCCCCAAGAACATGTGAGTTGGCCTCAGCCACCAAAGCAGAGGACAAAAGCTGTTAAGTGTCAGAAGGCAAGGGGTTACTAGAAAAATAGATTATACCCAACGGTCTCCCAAGGATCCAGACCCCTGTCATGAGCTCCCTAACAGGGCTTACCAAATGGAACTAAAGGCATGGAGAGGCCAGAAACTTCACTGAATAAGGAAAGAGCCTGGCAGTGGAAAACTAAAGATACAGAGAGAAAATAATTTATTGGGTAATGGTATGTGATGTCATGCTGACCATTCCAGATCTCACTGAAGCTAAATTCTGGCCAGTCTATGGAGGTAGAAATTGGGGGTGGAAGGAAAGCTTTCCTACTTCCCCAAGAAAAAGTAGACTTTACACAGCTCTACCCTTTTGCCCAGCCTGACTTCCCCCCCAGAGCTTCTAAACTCTTAGCTGAAGCTTGCACCAAAATATTGGGTGTCTTGCCCAAACCCTCCGTCCCCAGAAAATGGCAGGGATTGAGGAATAGGGGTGGAAAAGGGAAGTTGAGGAATTAAATTATAATCTCCACACATCCCCTACTCTAAAAAGTGGGACCCAGAGCTGGACTGAGCTAGGAGACGGGAGAGGTCATTATCAGGCAGCTGTTCATTATCAGGGACCCATGCAAACCTGTCATACAAAAGTAGGGTGAGAAAGACTGAGCTGGAGGGAGTCTAGGAGGGCTTTTCTGGCTCCTAGAGGGAGAAGCAGCATGGGTTTAAAGGGAGCAAAAAGCAACTCGGTAACAAACAGTGGGAGGAGTCTGGGCTCCCTAACAGCGGGCAACCATCCACCACCACCCGCCCCCCCAGTGGTGACCAGAGGGGCCCCCGCGGGTGGCAGGCTGATCAAGGGCAGAGCTTGATGCGGGTACCCTTGGAAAGTACCCGGAAGAAAGGGAAAACACGCTCGCCAAGGAAGGCAGCTGAGAAGGTGTGCACGTGGGCTAAGGTATCCGCATTGTAGAAGCCCAGGCGCCCAGCTTCATAGTCCAGGTACACGCCGAAGCGCCGTGGTTTTTCACATGGGCTCAGCAGTGTCTGCTCTGTTGAGCTCTGAGCCTGGTATCGTTTGCCGTGGGTACCCACGCACCATACTTCCCGCTGGAGCAGGAGCTGCTGAGGCAGATGGAGCCGGCGGCGGCGATGGTGATGGCGTGAGGAGCTGGCATCCCCACTGCTAACAGAGGACCCCCCAGAGCCCACTTTTTCTTTATGATGTGTTGATTCACGCGCAGCACCCACTGCCCAGCCCCGCCGCCCACCCACCTCTACCTCCCAGTAGTGCCGGCCAGAGCGGAAGCCCTGGGCCCCTAGTACACAGCAGTCAGCTGAGAAGCGCTTGGAATGTTCAGGAACCTCCTGCCGACGTTCTGCCAAGCGGACTCCACGGCGATCAGGGGACAGCAGCAGAGCTGGGTGAGCTGTGTCAGGGTCCAGTGTCAAGTCCACTTAGAAAGAGACAGAAGAGCTAAAACACCTTCCCTCACACCTCTCTTCTTCCCTCCTACCTACCCCATCCATCTCTTCTTAGCTCCTGCTCTATATAAGAGGCCAAGTTCAAGATCTATTGGTTCTAACTTTCACCCCAATTCTGGCCTTCCCCTGTCCCTGACTTTCCACCTCATTGTAAAACCTAGCTGGGCTACCGAGTAAGCAACTCTTCGCTTGAACTTCAGAGTAGCTTCCAGTAATCTACACCATCCCAGCTTCCCAAATTCCCTCAACCTCATCTCCGGTCCAAAAGGAAAGGCAAAGGAAGGTCATTGACCTCCCTACCTCTTGCAGCCTGACAGAACATCCGGCTCATTTTCCTCACGATGGCGTCTGTCAGGAAGTCGTGGCTATGGGGTTGGCATGGGTCAGGGGACCAAATCTCTGGGGGCTGCAACTGTATCTCTTCACACCTGGAGGAGGGGGACCAGGTAGGGGGTGGGAGCATGATATTCCCAGAGTAAAGAATGAAAGCTAAGGGGGAAGGAACGGAGAGTCTAAAGAAGCAGAAACTTAGGTTTTGGGGAGAGAGGGTGGGAGGGGAAAATGGAAAGGAAGTCTCAGAGAGGCAGGGACAGGGAACCAGACACTACTGGGTTACAAAGGGAAGAGTGGGAACACACCTATTGAAAGTCTCCTTGATGTCCTGGGAATAACAGACAAAAAGAAGGAAAGGGAAAAAGAGAAAAAGTGTCAGATGTCACTATTCTTTCAACTCATAAGCCCTTAATTCTAACAATTGAATCTGCATTCTTTAGGTAGTATGACTGCAAAGGGATCAGAGCAAAGAGGGGACAGTGCTCACTTGCAGGAGCCGCAGGCCCCCCTGTTGGCTCCGTTCTTGCGCTTCTGCAAGCAGGCGGCTTAGCTGGGCAGCCTGCTCTTCAAGGCGGTTGGCTGCTGCTCCTGCACGGCCTAACTGAGCTTCATGCATCTCCCGAAGGCGCCGCTCAAGTCCTGCCTGCTCTTCGGCCAGAAACCGTGTTAGCCGCCCGAACTCTGAGGCCACAGCTGCCAGTTCTGACTTCATCTGGCTCTGGAAAGATGTAAAGGCAGGCACGGGGACACAGTTCCGTGATCTAGAGGATCCCAGTAGGATTCCCAGCACCCACATGGCAGCTCATAGCCACCTGTAACAACAGTTCTAGGAGATCTGATGCTCTCCTTTGACCTCTAGAGGCACCAATCATGCATATGCATATACATACATGCAGGCAAGACATCCATACACTAAGGAGAGATGCAATGGGAATAGAGGCCACCACCTGAATACACAAAAAGGTAAGCTTGGAAGTTTTCTGTCTGTTGCCTCTCAATCTCAGGCAAAGGAGCCTCATGATCCCTAACTCCAACAAGTCCTGGGAATGGGAAGAGAAGTCTTCCCAGTCTCACTCTTATTGTGTGAACCACTGAGATAGCCCAACTCTTGCATTCTGGTTCAAATTCACCAACTGTTCACTGTTATCTCTTCCCTGTCTACCTAACTTGCTTTTCAGATGGAAGCTTTTTCTCCATAATGTATGGTATTGGAAATGCTTTGTTATAATGCAGATGGGGTGGGGACACGTGTGTAAAGGTCAGAGGACAACTTGCAAGGGTGGGTTCTGTCCTTCCACCATCCCAGGGATCAAACTCAGGTTAGCAAACTTGATGGCAGATACCTCTACCAACTAAGTCATCTTGCCAAGTCAAATTTTATTTTTGAGACACAGTCCTGCTCTGCAGCCCAGGCTGACCTCAAACTCAAAATCTTCCTGTCTTTATCTCCTTTGCTAGTTTAAAGATAAGCTACATGCCCAGCTTTGTGGTATCTTTTAAAATTCTCTCCTACTGTGCCACGTGTTCCCACAGATAGGACCTGTGTAAGCTTTTACCACAGTGACAACCACAGGTAGGTACTTGGTAAGAAATTTTTGAAAATTACCAAATGAGAGAATTCAGGAAGCAAGATTTAAGGTGAAGCTAGACATGAGGGTTCATGCACATATTACCAATACTCTTAAGACTGAAGCAAATGAATTACTCCACATCTGAGGCCAGATTGGGCTACAATGTGAAACCCTTTCTCAAAACACAACACAAAAGGAAGATGCCCGCCAGGCAGTGGTGGTGCACACCTTTAACCCCAGCACTTGGGAGGCAGAGGCAGGTGGATTTCTGAGTTCAAGGCCAGCCTGGTCTACAGAGTGAGTTCCAGAACAGCCAGGGCTACACAGAGAAACCTTGTCTCGAAAAACGGTGGCTTACAACCATCTGTAATGGAATCCAATGCCCTCTTCTTGTGTGTCTGAAGACAGCAACAGTGTACTCATATATTTAACAGATATTCAAGTGGATTTGGTTCCAGGAGACCCAAATCAGCAAATATGCAAATAATCCTTTTTCCTCCCATATACTTTAAATGTCTCATAACACCCGATACAATGTAAATACTACCAAATAGTGATGCTTGTGGTAGTTTGAATGAGAACAGCCCCCCCAGACTTGATCCATACTTGATCCCCTGTTGGTGGAACTGTTTGGGAAGATTAGGAGCTGCGGCCTTGTTGGAGGAGGTGTGTCACAATTAAGACTTCAAAAGCCCACACAATTCTCTGTTCACCTACTCCTACCCTGAACCATGAGGCCCAATAAACATTTTATAAGTTGTCTTCATCATCATGTCTCCTCACAGCAATAGAAAAAGTAACTAAGACAATACTGTATAAAGAATAAACACGGTCGAACTCCTCTGCCCCCGCGCGGGTTACAAGTTCAACCCCAGTGCACTGGTTCCCCGAATAAACCTTATGCGTTTACAGCAAAAAAAAAAAAAAAAAAAAGAATAAACACTTTCTGGGGAGAGGGGTAGTGAGACAGGGTCTTACTACTATATGGCTGCAGTTGTCCTGGAAGTCACTATGTAGACTAGGCTGACCTCAAACTTATGGACATCTGCCTGTATCTGCTTCCCAAGTCAGGGAGGAGTAAAGACTATAAAAAAAACCAAACCAAACAAACAGGTGGTGGTGCATGACTTGGGAGGCAGAGGTAGGCAGATCTATCTATATGAGTTTGAGGCAAGCCTGGTCTACAGAGCGAATTCCAAGAGAGGCAAGAGCCTGGCAGTGGTGGCGCACGCCTTTAACCCCAGCACTCGGGAGACAGAGGAGGCAAGTGGATTTCTTGAGTTCAAGGCCAGCCTGGTCTACAGAGTGAGTTCCAGGACAGCCAGGGCTACACAAAGAAACCCTGTCTTGAAAAAAACCAAAAAAAAAAAAAAAAAAAAAAAAAAGGAGAGAGGCAAGAGCTATACAGAGAAACTCAGTCTCAAAAACAAAAACAAAGTGTGGAGGGGGGGGGGGAGATAGCACACAAGCTATACTTAGTCTCTATAACAACAGAAAAGTACCTAGCCCCAACCCATTTGCCAGGTAAGCTAATGTAAATGGGCTGAGAACAGCAGCAAGGCAGAGGACAGGAGGTCTCTGCAATGCTGATGATTACTAATTCTTTCTTTTCCTAGCAGTCGGCCCTTCATCCAGGACCCAGCAAGCCTTTCAGAACACAACCCTTAATGTTCAGGGAAGCTCTGCCTGCCGTCTGTATTTATCCTGCGACTTGGTACTCCCCTGGCAGCTGTCAGACATATTTGCTCACTTGCTTTCTATACCATCCAGAGTCAAGGGCTGGGTATCCTCTGTAGCTTTAGACAGACAACCTGCCTCAATAAGCCATGCCTCAATATTTACATTTTACAAACTTTCTAGGAACATGCTTCCTGACTCTGAAGGCTGCAACACCAGATCTCTAAGAATCTGGCAGTCTCATTTTCCTTACCCTGACAACAGAATCGGTCAGTCCATTCACACACATCACCCACCTTTAGCTCTGTCACCCGCCTCTCCTCCTTGGCCTTCATCTTCTGCACAGCCTCTAGATGCTTCCTAAGTGGTTCCACATGCCCTTGTAGCTTGGCCTGAGGGATCAGGAAAGGGAAGGTTAGTCAGGGGAACTACTCCAGTCCTCCCTACAATGGAGATTCAATGCTTCATATTACCACTGTTAAGAGTCATATGCCTTTCCTTCCACACCCCTTCTCTCAGATGATCACAAATGCCCCCAACTCTCTCCTGCACTCATGATGCACAGGCCGTGTGTGTGCCTTCTTGAAAGATTGGATCTTTATGGCTGCAGAACCCTATTCCTGATAGCTGGTGTACACACGGCTTAAGCTCCTCACCACATGAAGTCCATCCGCAGGAATATTCGTCATTGGCCACTTCCATTTGATAAGCCATCTTCCTCAATACCTACAAATCTAAACACTTTTCTAGAGATGTTGTGCCTATGCTAAAAGTCTTCCAAATCGATTCTATGCCACTTTCAAAATATAAACCCTACACTTCTATTGTCCCCTCCTACATGCCCCCATCCAAGCCCTTGAGTTGTGATTCTATGCTATTGGCCTGGGATTACCCTACTCCACTATTCCTTTACAGCCCAGCTTCCCAAGCATGATTCTGACTCTATGTACCCCAACCTCCTCTATGAGCCTAAGGAACTTGAAAGAGCTATACCTCTTCCCAGAGCATAAACAATTTACAAATGTGCCTTGCAGACATTACAGGGTCCCTAACCCTCACTTTTCTTTCCTGAGGCAGGGTCTCATACAGCCCAGGCTAGTCTGGAATGTGTATTGTACCTGAGGATGAGCTTGAACTTCTGAACTCCTACTTTTACCTCCCTAGTACTGGGACTGCCATTTTTCTTGGTTTCTATGCTCTGGCTGTTTGCTTTGTTTTCCATTCAATTACTCACTACCTGAAGAACAAAAGAGGCTTCTTCTTTTAGTTACAATTCTAACAGCAATCAGATACATGAGCTTTCCACTCCAGGCATTTATAGCCATGTCTTTTTCCTGCAGAGACCAAGATAAGAATAATAAATGCTGCCCTTCTTTGTTTTGTTTTTTTGAGACAGGGTTTCTCTGTGTAGCCCTGGCTGTCCTGGAACTCACTCTGTAGACCAGGCTGGCCTCGAACTCAGAAATCCGCCTGCCTCTGCCTCCCAAGTGCTGGGATTAAAGGCGTGCGCCACCACTGCCCAGCTAAATGCTGCCTTTTACTCTTTCTTTTTAAATGTTTTTTACATCTGACTTGTTCCTTCTTTTTCATTAGGGGAAAATGTAAGATGAACCTTGAGCCTCGCTCCAAGCAGAACCAAAACTGCATCTAGGTAATTTGAGGCAAGCCATGCTTCATTTCCTCATTTTAAAATGGGAATAATGTCAACCTCACAGATAGCAAACTTAGCAAGTTTCTAACATGTGGCAAAAGATCAGTAAACGTTATCCAGCATTTGCTAACTACATTGTAAGCTGCCAATGACATCCTGATAATGACGCATGAACTAAAAAGATAACTGACCCTGAGTACAAAAGGCAACTGTTACACAATTGGTTGTGGGAAGTATTACTGGAGTAATAAATCAGTCATTCCATAAAACAGTATATACAAAATTATGCCTTTGGGTATTATTGCTATTTCTCCACTAGTAGAATCTGTCATTTCTACTCCATCACTTCAGAATTTACAAAGCTTAAATTTATCACTTAATACCTGTCTAAATTGACAAGAAATTACAAGCATGAATCTAAATTGAATATTACAGGGTTTTGTTGTATTTTAGGCAGGATTTCACTATGCAGCCATGCTGACATAGAATTTGCTGTGTAGATCAGGCTGGCCTCAAACTACACAGATCTGCCAGCTTCTGCCTCCAGAGTTCTAGGATTAAAGGCCTCCTTTAGAACTCCTGCCCTCCCCCTTCTCCCCTTTTTCCTTTAGTACAAGTTCTCTGACCTGGCAAGATAGCTTAGCTCTGAAGGTAAGTTCAATCATTCAACCCACAATGTGGAAGGAGGAATCAATTCCCAAAGTTGTCTGTTAACCTTTGCATAGGGTTTACACTCAGACAAAATAAAAACTGTAAGCCAGGAGTGGTGGCTCACACCTGCAAAGGCTCTGAGTTTGAGACCAGCTTGGTCTACAGAGGGAGCTCTGGGACAGCAAGAGCTAGAGAGAGAGAGAGACCATGTCTCAAAAACTATAAACAAACAACTGATTTTTTTTTTTTTTTAATTGAGTCTTGTGTAATTCAGGTCTCATGTAACTCAGGCTGGCCTCTATCTTGCTATGTAGTCAAGGATGACCTTGAACTGATACTCCTGCTTCCACTTTCCCAAGTGTTCAGATTAGAGGCTTGCACTACCATGCCCATTTTAGGTTGAGTTTTCTATAGCTACTCTCACTGATTCAGAACTTCCACAGTAAGCCACTGTACTTTTGAAAACCTCCTCTAGTAACGGACAATCAGCTGTGAAGCCTTAACTCTAAATCTGAGGTGATGATCACCTAAATGAAGTTACTGAATCACAAACAATAACGCTCTGGGCTGAAAAACAGAGGCTCCACTCTCCTCCTAGTTCTTGGCTTCAAATCTGAAAGTAGTTCTATCTGTGCTGGCTGTTTCATAGATAAATGTCCCTTACATATGTCCAAAGAATCAGAGAAATAAAGAGCCAGACAGTTAACCAAATGAAATTACATTCCCAGAACAGTCAAGTCAGAAAAGCCAAACTAAATCCAAGTAGGATGTAAGGCCCCAAGGGGAGGATGTTCACATTGAAGTCTATCACTAAAGCTGTACAACATATAAACCTCCATGTTCAGAACTTAAACCTGTTTCCCAATCAATAAAATGAGAATAGCAAACATCAAACTCACAGTGACTCTGAATTATAAATGATAATCTAAAAAAGTGGCCAGCACAGTTCTGACTATATATAAGGTGCCCTGGGAATATTAACTAATATGCCTGTGGTAATGAAAGTTCAAAGACACTCTGAAACTTGAGCAAGATGTTTTGCCCTAAGAGCCTCTCTCTTTTCTGGATAGTACATGAGACTGAGTGCAGAGAAAAACCAATAAAGCCATAGCCTAGGATAGGTGTGGAACCCACTGAGAAACAAGTGTTTTTGAATCTGTCACTAGTTATTTCTATGCTCCTGTTTCAGACCCTTTATTTGTTCTTCTAGGTCACCATTTCTTTCCATCTGAAGTAGCTCTGCCATGGGTAAGACTTAAGATTCATCCAGAAGAAAACAGGACTGGTAGTGAAGCACCCCTGTCACTAGCCCCCTATCCTTAAGCCACAGAGGAAGGTAGAGGATCCTTCTCATTACCCACCTTGAAGTCAGTGCTTGGACAGGGAGGATCATTTTTCCAATCCCAAGGTCCTGTTAAGAGAACCCCATCACGTGCCCAATCCCCTTCTCTCCTCCCCAACCTCACTACACTCTGCCTTCCCCTATGTTACTCACCTTGTACTCCTGCACTACCTCCTCCAATGGCACCACACTATGCTGTTTGTGGCTCCTGGATTCGCGGCACACCACACAGATGGCTTCTTCATCCACCTCACAGAACAGCTTCAGGGCTTCTTGGTGTCTTGGACAGATGCCTTGTTCGTTCACACGACTCCCTCGACCAGGGGTTGGATGCATCTGACGAATCACCTGGACCATGTTGGCCAATTGCAGGTTGGGGCGGAAGCTCCGCCGAGGAAAACTTTTTCGACACTGGGGACAAGTGAAGCACCTCCGAGGGGCTGGAGGTGGCGGCAGTTGGGTGATCGGGTCTAGCTCCTCTTCCTCGTCTTCCTCCAGCACTTCCTCCTCCTCGTCCTCATCTTCCCCCCTCAGGTCCTCCACATCCCCCAAGTAATAGTCCAGTTCTTCCTCCTCCTCCTCCTCCTCCCACACGTAGTCCATGTTGTCCCAGTTAGACCCGCCTATACCACTACTCCAGAACACTTCCTCTTCATCCTCGGCCTCTTCCTCCATGTCACCCTCATAATCTTCATCCCGCATGGGGGTGTCCCAACCCCCGCCTGCCCCGACAGCCTCCACTTCTTCCTCCTCTCCGACCTCCTCCTCCTCCTCCCGATCCAACTCATCTCTGTCTTCCTCGTCCTCCCCGCCCCACAACTGGGTTACACACACTCGGCAGAAGTTGTGCCCGCAGCCGATGGACACGGGGTCCGTGAAGTAATCGAGGCAGATGGCGCACACCGCCTCCTCCTGAAGGGTCTGCACAGGGTTGGGTGTCATGGCAACGGCAGCCATCTTAGTGTCCAGTCAGCCAGTGTAGAAGTGCGGTGGGGGGAAACGGGGGGTGGGGTGGGGCGGGGGGTCTCCCTTCTCTGAAGCCCAGAAGACCCGTCCCCACCCCAACCCCAGTCTCTCCACACCTTGCCTGCGGCGAGCCCAAAGGAATGTCCTTCGACCAGCCCACCCCGCCACACAGTCCCCTACCCCCAGACGACAACCTTGTCTCACAGAGGGGAGGGGACAGAGGTGAGCACCGCCGACAGGCAGCTCAGGTGGATCTGAGTGCAAATCTGCCCCAACGCTCCCCTGGCCTCCTCATAAGCCCCCGCCCCTCCTCACTTCCTGGCCCCGCCCCCCAGCTTCCGGCCTCCCTCACAACGCTTCCGGCGTCTCCACACGACCTGAACTCACGAGTTCCCTCCGAGGTACGCCCCCTTCTCCCACGCCCCGCCCTGGACTCCAGAGCGACAGGAAACGAGGAGGAGACGCTCTAGCTGACACGCGGGAACAAGACGGGAGGGCTAGGACGGCGGAGGTCCACATCTCTGTGATGACTGGCCGCGAAGGACGCGTACAGAGCGGAAGAAGCCCCCATGCCCTGCCAGCGGGGACAGACGGCGGAGGGTAGCGAGGACGTTGAGCAGCGCCCTGTTCTCCGTGCTACAACCGCAGCGGCCTAGCGCCATCCTACCGACCAGGCACGGACGACTGCAGAAGGGACTCCCAGGACCAGTGCCGGAAGCTGAGGGGCGGGCCCTCTAGCGTCCTCAAATATTTCCGGCCCCTCTAGACCCAAAACTTGTTCGTTTGAGACTCCGGGGGTCCCTCCAAGTCGGATCCTGGGCGGAGCCTGACGAAACACGCTGAGACTGGAGTTAGAGAGGCTCCACCCTCCAACTGTATTTCTTGCCGGTTTTAGAAACTGCAACCTTGCTGGCGAACAGCACTTGAGAGGCTGAGGCAGGAGAATTGTGCCAAGTTCCAGGTTTGTCTAACCTGGACTGCAAAGTGAAACCCTGTCTCAGAAAACAACCACCAACCAATCAAAGCAAACAAAACAAAACAAAAAACCCTGTCAACTGGTCACTTGTCCATTATTATTATCCACATTCATATTAAATGAAGCACTGTTCAGCCATATGAGAAAGAATCTTCGGAATGTATTAAGTTTAAAAAGTGCAGATTACTGAACACTGGAGTATATAGGCGGTCAAGCAATGTTAAGTGTATTTGGTACTTTGAATGCCTATGTAAAGTAAATATATAATATATAGTAATATAAAGTAAATCATAGTTGTTGCCTCACAGGATTTTGTGAGGATGTCATCATGTAAAACGATCAAAAGGTTTTCTAGTATCTGGTAAAGGTGTTAAGGGTTAGCTACTCTATCTACCACATTCTCGTCTGTGGAAGACAGTAGAATTTCTCCAGGAAGGCTGAGCGATCAGTAAAGACACTTTTCCGAATGCGTAGTCCTTTGTATATCCTTTTGGGTTTTGAAATAAATCCGTGTGTTCTCTTTAAAAATATTTTCCAAGTGCTATGGATTTATCCAAATTTCAATATTTTATGTGGGCCGTGCACAGCTTTCATGTCTTTCATCCGAAATGTTTTTGAGATGTGTATTCGTGAGAATTTCAATCTAAGGGAAAGGAGAGTTCCGAATTTTGTTGAGGAACTTGTTTGTTTGAGAGAGAATCCTATCCCTGTGGTCCCCAAAGCATTTCACTTATGGCTTTTTTGCTTGTTTTGTTAGTTTCTGGGTAATAAATAATTGATGCACCATATCCTTTGAGCGCAGATTTTGATGAATATCGTGACTCAAAGCACCTCCAATTGAATACATTAAGATCAGGAATCTTCAAGGGACAAATCTGGTTTTAGGAAATAGTCGCAAGCCTTTCAAATTGTAGCTTTAGGAACTTGCCAGTCAAACTCCCAATCAGCTTGGTTTCCGTAGTGTAGTGGTTATCACGTTCGCCTCACACGCGAAAGGTCCCCGGTTCGAAACCGGGCGGAAACAGTTTTTAAATAGCTTTCTTCGTTTCCACAAAATGCTGTTTTCTTAAAAACAGTCCCTAGGGGAAAATAGGAACTGAACTGGAACCTAAAAGTTTGCCAAGTAAACTCATGGCACTCCCCTTTCTTGAAGCCTTTACATCTGAAGACTAGGGTGCTTTTGGATGTCCGTGGCATTTTCATAAGACAGTAATAATTAAAACCGATAAAGCACGAGGCTCTTAATCTCAAATCGTGGGTTCTAGCCCTACATGGGGTGAGTGTCCATTTAGAAAGGACAACAAATTGAAGCACTTTTGTGACCAAAGCAAGATGGTGCTCTGCTGTCTGCACTATTACAAAGATGAACAAAACCCACTAAATAGGAAACTCTGAAGATAAGTGAGAAATGGGTACCATTTGGCAAATCAGATGTCAGAACTAGCTGTGCTGGTGGCCAGCCTGTGGCTAATGAGACTGAGACCTCAAGATCACGCAAGCCTATGTAAGCTTCCAACCCATCAGTGAGGATTTGGACTTGCATTTCCGGGCAGGAACGCTGTTCTTTGTGGTGAGAACCTCAACTCTTGCTCATATTTCTTTTTCTAAGCATGAGTCTGTGTTGCAGGATATTTGATCACACTGTGTTTTTACTGGAAATAAAAAGAAAACTTTTTCTAGCTGTGGTGAGGTTCAGCCCTTAGCTTTTTTAATCCCTCTGGATGGAATCCAGACACGCCCTTAGCACACACCTTTAACCCCAAACAATGGACGTAAAGTTAGTGTGTAGAAGGGAGCAGCCACGTTTGAAAGCCATGTCTAATTGGGTGGCATTTAAAATGAAGAATCAGAGAAAAATTTGACAGAACAGGATCTACCCAACTCTCATGAGCAGAGAGAGGAAACAGAGGCTGCTTAAGAGGTGCTGCAGAGAGAAGGAAGCAGTTTTAATGGGACAGTTATTGAGAGACAGAGTGACATGAAAACAAGCTAGACACAGGTGAAGACAGAAAGAGCCAGAGAATGAGAAGGAGCCAGGAAACTAGAAGAGATTGCTAGAGTTAGTTTCAGGCCAGGCAGAGCAATTCAGGAGAAGCTGAGAGAAAGAAGACAAACTGAATCAATCAGCTTGGAGAGGAGTTTGGGCCAGAACAGCTGAGTTGACCAGCCATTCTGAGATCAGAAAGAACTATGGAGAGATGAGCTTATTCAGCAGTAAGTCTCAGAGGCTGAGAACATTCTAGGCCTAGAAAACAGGCTAGAAGCTTTCAGAACTAGGCTTAGGTTAGCAGAATGAGGCAGTAAGCCACAGAGGTGACAGTTACATCAGGGGAATAAAAGTTATGTTTACAGCAGCTTATTTCTATTCATACAATTCATACCTATCCATACATTTCAAGTCACAGTAAGTCTCCAGGAATGTGTGTGCTAGGACCATGCGAGGAATTCTGCCTGGTTTACAAGTTCTGACTAATTCTTGCTATGGTCACCTTATTGGGTAATACACCCATTCCCTGGACCCAGCTGCACCTTTGACACATTTTTGAAGTGGAAGGTTGATGTTATCTTTTGTCTAGTACGTCTAATCAAGAAACTTGATGTCATTGTCAGACTTGTAGTGACCTGGTTTGTTTGTAGGGAAGACCTAGACAACCAATAAGTAAAACTGGGGTTGTATTTATAAGACAAAGAGACAGTTAGTTGGCTTATCTCACTTGGAACTTGGAGAACTTCCTGGAGTTGAAGATGTTTGTGGTAGGACTTTTCAAAACAAAAGAGCACTTTTATTTTCCCTTATGTGCAGTGGTAAAGTGGAGACTGCAGTGTGCAGGGCAACACCTCAGCAAAGACAGACGTGTAAAAGGAACTTTCATTCTCCTGTTGTAATTGTTCCCTAGGACACTGCCTCCGCCTGCCAACCTAGGCTTCCTCCTGGAAGCTTCTAGCATCAGTACAATCTAATCTAGGCCTGTTGCTATTGCCTCAGGCACAGAGCGGAGGTGTGGATCATGCCATGAGCCTAGATGTGACTCTCCGGGGATATGGAGAGGATGAATTGGCACAGAAAGGAGTAAAGCTCCCACTGGATCCAGAGGGAAAGACGTGGGGGAAGCTTAAACTCTGCGATCTGCCGTCTGATAAGGGGAGGCAAAGTACCCTGGGTTAGTCACCTGGTCACCTGGAGGCCTTTGTTGACCTCAAGCGGAAACTCAAACTAGCCCAGCTGCTCCATGTTATGGTGGAGAGAGGATTCTGAGTCACAGACCCAGCAAGAGCCTTCCGAATCCTGACTCAGTATTCAAGAATGCAGTTTGAGTGACCGGAAATCATATTCTGATTTTAACCAATATTAACCAATGAATACTACTCTCACATTTGCAAAACGTAGATCCAGACGTAATGTTTAACATATGCTAACCTGCATCTCAACTCTATGATGAATGCTAAGTTTGATGAGATTTATCTTCATTTTAAAAGTCCTTTGTTGACGTTTTAAATTTTGGTAAGACTTTCAGCTTTGCATAAAGGTTATCTTGAAAGCTGATGCTTACGACTTTCAATTGTGTCTTTTTCTTAATAATTTTTCATACAATAATTTCTGAAAGCATACATAAAAATGATTTCTCTTGTGGCTTTAGAGTCCTTCTTCCCTCCTCCCTCTGGATTGTTACTGTCAATTGAGCCCGGATTACGAGGACATTTAAATCCTCCCGCTCTCTTCCTCGGAATAAAAAAGCAAAATATGGTCATCCGCTGGAGTCACATTTACCTTGCCTGCTGCCAGACCCACTGTTGTCATTGTTTTAAATTCTCTCACCCAGAATCTCAAGACTGGTTCATACCTCAAAGATACCGTATCACTTAGTGAACAGAAACTGGGTAGACGTGAGTTTCCGTAGTGTAGTGGTTATCACGTTCGCCTAACACGCGAAAGGTCCCCGGTTCGAAACCGGGCGGAAACAAACGAGAGTTTAGTTTTTTGGAATGTTTTAAATTTCATTTATTTATTGTGAGAGAGAGAGAGAGAGAGAGAGAGAGAGAGAGAGAGAGAGAGAGAGAG
>CM052710.1:67429597-67446570 GCA_028551405.1 Uromys caudimaculatus
GCGGAAGGAGGGGGGGAGGCAAAAAAATCAATAGAGAAATGAACAAGAGGGGTCCTGCGACACCATTATGAGAAGTGTTGGACAAGTAGCGATTGCTGGCTAGGGGACAGCGGTAGGATGAGCCAGCTTGGTCACACCCGCCTCTGGTCCACGGTGTCCCAGTGGCGTTTCCCTTGCTATCTCCTGCTGTCCTCTCAGGTTCCGAAACTACCCTGGCTTCAGCCTCTCCCTCTTTGGTCAACCTTACCTGCAGCTGGGGACAGGTGAATTGAGAGGAGGGCTCAGCCGCCACGAGAAAAAACAACCACCCAGCCAGCGTGACGTCTGATCCCCCATCTAGACGTCTCGACAGGGGATCGCCTCAGTTGTGTGAACCCCACTGCTTCCACAACTCTTCACACACCAAACAAATTGCGCTAGGCAGTTTGTCTCCCGGCAGTACTGTCACACTTGAAAGTCACACAAAACATCCACCGAAGTAACCAGCGGCGTGCTCCTTAAAAACCCACATATCCGAAGTTCAAGCATAGCACGATCCAGATCAGCCCAGTGGTGGCGAAACTGCTCGGGCCACCTGCATTAGCACACTTTCTCCAAACTACATCAACAAGGTGCTCATTGCTCAGTCACTGCTCTGTCCCAGAAACTACAGATCACTAGGACCAGGATCCAGAATAGGTTTTTAAAAAACAGAGAAGGCGAAGAATAAAAAGAGCCTAGACACGTTTTGAGAATTATCTCGGAGTTCCTCTGCTTACACCATTTTTCCATTTTTATTTTAGGCTTATTAGAAGTATGTCTCTCCATCCCCTTACCCCAGCCTCTGGGCTGCCAGGATTTCCTCAGCTCACCCTCCAGCTGACCTACTTAGCCCACGCTGGGACTTTGGGATCCCAGAATCTGATCACTCACCCCTTTATCACTCTTACCCAATTGGATTCGATTGATGCCCCAGTTAACTAACAAGGCAGTTTTCAGTGATCTCCGCGCGGAGACAAGAATTAAATTGACAGATAGGAAATAAACATAGCTAACACCATCGATCAGCTAGAATGCCCAACAGCACTTACAGGCATTTGTCTTTTAAGTGACAATAACTATACAACCTCCTTACACTCTTTCTTTTCTTTTTTCTTTTTTTAGCAGAGTGAGTTTAGGTTATTGAGGAAAGGTGAGAAAGGACTCCCAAGCGACAAGAGGGCCTCCAACGGAACAATAACAGGTCTCTTTCCCTTTAATCAATCAATCTATTTAGCTGGGTGTGGGCGGAGCGTGCCTATAATCTCAGCAGGAGGGACGTCACTACAGATTCAAAGCCCTCCTAGTCCACATACCTGGACTGCCTGGTTGGGCCTCAGTGGGAGAGGATGTGCAGAGTCGTGCTGGGACTAGAGGTCCCAGGGTGGGGTGGTACATAAGTGGGGTAGGGGGGATCCCCTTCTCTAAGGAGAAGGGGAGGAGGCAATGGGGGGGTTGTTAGGGTGGGGTTGAGAAAAGAGGAAGGGGGATGTGATTGGGATGTAAAGTGAATAAAAAAATAAATTGGAAAAAAACCCCTCTTTTTGTTGTTGAAATTGTAGCAGCCTATATCAGCCTGCACTCTATTACACCGTGCCCTTTGTCTTCTCAGCCCTGGCAATCTGAAGGCACCCTTGTTGCCAGGCTTAATGCTTATGTTTTGGTTTCTCTGTAATTTTCTCTGTCCTCTGTTGCAGGGCTCTGTTTAAGGAGGTTGAGTTTCCCTGTGTTTTCACTAAAGTGTAAAAACCATAAACACACATGTGGTGGTGCACACCTTTAACCTCAGCACTCAGGAGCAGACACAGGCGGGTCCCTGAGTTGGGGATCAGCTAGATCTACAAAGTAGCTTCCTTCCAGGATAGTCAGGCCTACACCAAGAAACCCTGTTTCAAAAAGCAAACCAAACAAAACCAAGCAAAACAAAACAAAAGCGTCTAGGCAGTGTGTGGAGCTGAAGATTCCCCATGCAGCATCTCCACTTGGAGTTACCCCGGGGAAACAGTTGAAAGGACCCAAAATCACCTGGGAAAGTCTATTTAATGACAACTTGTGGAGCTAAGGAAGCAGAGCAGTGCTTCCTCAGCCTTTGTGAGCCTCTCTGTTGGATCCCAAAGGACTGGAAAAGATTACAAACACATCTTGCTACACACTTACAGGTTCAGTTGTCTGACTGTCCATCTATGCATACACAGGCACAAACAAACCCCTGTGTGTGTGTGGGGGGGGTGTTTATTTGTTTTTTAAAGATTTATTTTATTTTGCATCTATGAATGTTTGCCTATATGTATTATGCAAGTGCACCACAGGCGTGCAGTGAGTGACAGTGAGGAGTCCAGGAGAGGGTATCAGATGGCTAAAAGCCTTTTGTGTGAGTGATAGGAACCAAACTCAGGTCCGTAGCCAGTGCTCTTAACCACTGAGCCATCTCTCCAGCCCTCTATCTGACTATGTTTAAGTCTAGGTCTCATTATGTTGTCCAGGCCGGTCTTGAACTCAAAGGATCATGTGATCGTCTTTTTCACTAGAGTTCTTTTATTTTGTTTTGTTTTTCAAATAAACCTCAAACTCTCTGTAAAACTGTCTACATAATTTTTTTTTTTTTTTTGGTTTTTTTTTTTTTGGTTTTTCTAGACAGGGTTTCTCTGTGTAGCCCTGGCTGTCCTGGAACTCACTCTGTAGACCAGGCTGGCCTTAAACTCAGAAATCCACCTGCCTCTGCCTCCCAAGTGCTGGGATTAAAGGCGTGCGCCACCACTGCCCAGCTATAAATTTTTAATCGACACTCAAAAGTCATCATTTTCTCTTTTGAATATTGTTAATTTTTTTCTTTTCTTTTCTTTCCTTTCTTTCTTTCTTTTCTTTTCTTTTTCTTTTTTCTTTTCTTTTCTTTCTTTCTTTCTTTTTTTTTTTTTTTGATACAGCGTTTCTCTGTATATTCTTGTGTACTGGCTGATTTTTGTATGTCAACTTGACACAAGCTGGAGTTGTCAGAGAGAAAGAAACTTCCCTTGAGGAAATGCCTCCATGAGATCCAGCCGTAAGGCATTTTCTCAATTAGTGATCAAGGGTGGGAGGGCCCAGCCCATTGTGGGTGGTGCCATCCCTGTGCTGGTAGACCTGGGTTTTCTATAAGAAAGCCAGCTGAGCAAGCCAGGGGAAGCAAGCCAGTAAGTAACATCCCTCCATGGCCTCTGCATCAGCTCCTGCTTCCTGACCTGCCTGAGTTCCAGTCCTGACTTCCTTTCGTGATGAATAGCAGCATGGAAGTGTAAGCTGAATAAATCCTTTCCTCCCCAACTTGCTTCTTGGTCTTGATGTTTGTGTAGGTATAGAAACCCTAAGACATTTGATATAGGGTTTCTCTGTATAGCCTTGGCTGTCCTGGAACTCACTCTGAAGACCAGGCTGTCCTAGAACTCAGAGGTCCACCTGCCTCTTCCTCTCGAGTGCTGGGATTAAAGGCATGTACTACCAATAGACAAACAAAAATTTCAATTGGAAAATTTGGAGCGGAGGCCAGAAGTGGTTGACCATTCTTTAATCCCAGCACTTGGGAGGCAGAGTCAGGAGGATCTCTGTGTTTGAGGTCAGCCTGGTCTACATAAAGAGACCCAGGATAACAGAGAAAGAACCTGTCTCAAGAAGAAAAGGGAGGAGGAGGAGGAGGAGGAGGAGGAAGAGGAGGAGGAGGGGGGAGGGGGAGGGGGAGGGGGAGAGGAGGCAGGAATGATGATAGATATTGAAACCTAGACCATGCATCACTCAGCTTCGGCAGGTTTCAGTTTTCTAGCATCCCTCTTTCATCTCTACCTCCCCCACCTCCATTTTCCACTCCTGAGCCACCCTCCCCTAAGTCATTCATTGGCCACCATCTCCTTTTGACTGGTTCGTACATGTGTTCCTTTGTAGACTTGTGAATTTAGAGATTAATACTGATAGCTGCACATTAAAATACTGAGCCCTTCTTGTGTGTATCCCAGTGTTCCAGATGCTACACATACATTGGTACATTGCACCTTGAGCTAAACCTGTGGCATGGCACTGATTCATCCTTTCCCTCTGTTGCCGTGACGGGAACATGCCTTTCAAGACAGAATGAGCCCCTCCCTGCCTCTCTGAAGTTCACCTTCTGATGGGCTATTCAAATATTAGACAAGTGAATAAATGTAGAAATAAAGTCAGAGAGTGATAACAACTGTAGGGATTTGACAGGGTGACGTGAACAGTGTAGTGCTCAGGGAAAGACAGATCTGAAGATGTAACAGTAGCTAAATCAGGAAAAGGAAGAGTGAACTATCATCCAAAGAGGGAAGAGGCCTCCATGAGAAGAAGCAGAGAGGGTTCGGAGCCTCGGAAGAAGCAGATAGATGGTTTCATAGGCAGAGAGAGATTGGTGGCGCCTGTGGAGGGGCTGGGAGAGAAGAGGCTATACCTACACTTCTTTGGATCTGGATTCTGATGACTTTATCTACAGTATTTGTTCATGCTTTATGCTTGGATAGGAAGATGAGCAGAAGACACTGGATGTGCTGTCTCAGGGGACTCCCAGGCTAACAAACACATGGCATCAGCACAGGATTTAGAAAGATGGATCTTTATCCAGGGGACCACAAAGAAGCAACACACACACAGAATTTCCAAGCATTATGTCTAAGCATATAGACTAGTGGTTAAAGCAGGATTCCTAGAGGTTCAGACGAATTTCTTCGCTTCCAGCTATGACCTAGTTAGCTTCTCAGGACCTTATCTTCTCATGTGATGTGTGAACGTCTAGAAATGCAAACGTCAGAACCGCAACTTGAAATGTGCAAGGGAATGTCACTGTGTCTTAGACGTTCAGGATAACGCCATTTGACAGCTGTAGTTAAGGAAAGTACCAGCCAAAGGGATTGTTCCTATTTCAAAAATGGCTACAGTATCTTAGAGAAAATCAACAGTATCTGCAAGTAGAATTTCAAAGTCTTAAGACAACTGGGTGTTCATATTTTCAACTATAATAAACTGAATATCACAAAATATTCACAAAGAAGATAGCTACTCTTTTCTCACTTATGAACTCCACCCTTTGGAAGCTATCATCAACAACAGTGGTAAATTGGGAGGGTTTCCCAAAACACCCAGTGATTTTAATTCAACTTGTTTTTCCTGACACACAGTGGAGGACTGGGTTATTCTGGGCCTGGGTCATTCTTCCTGTCCCAATCACTCCTGTAGACTTGGGTTGCTCACACTGACATTTTGGCATCTTCCTTGTTTGCTTCACATATTTCTCAGAACAGTGGCATGTGACTGACACTGATCTTGTGTCTGGGAGACTTGTGCCCTTACACAGATGTGACACAGCAATGCAATAATAAAGTGAGTACTTGAGAATTGTTGAGTCACCTTTCAAGTCCCAATGCAGACCCTGGGAGAATGATCCCCTCAAGTTAAACAAAAGAAACAAACCAGTGATGGCTGAAAAAATACGGGAGCAATTTTAGACGAGTTAGATAATAGCCACAAATATGGAAAATCTGGTGATAATTTTCTATACCCAACCCAAAGACGAGGCTATTTTTAAAGATTTTGTTTTTATTATATATGTATGATTGTTTGCCTGCATTTACGTATGTGCACTACATGTGTGCCTGGTGCTCTTGGAGGTCATAAGAGGGCATCAAATCCCCTGGAACTCCAATTAGAGATGGTTGTGAGCTGTTGGAATGTGGGTACTAAGAACCATATTTGAGCTTTTGTTTGTTTGTTTGGCTTCCCACCCCCCACCCCCCAACAGGGTCTAACTGTATAGATCGAGCTGGCCTCAAGCTCACAGAGGCCCACCCGCGTCCACCTCCCAAGTGCTGGGATTAATGGTGTGCAGACACTATGTCAGCCCACACTCAGGTTTTCCACAAGCACAGCAAGTGTTTTTAATCACTGAGCTATCCACCTCTCCTGGCCCTCCAGTAAAGCTTTTAAATAAAAACTGTTCAAGTGGACAGTTGATATGGCAACTGTGTGCTACTCTGCAGTAGGGAATCATAATTCAACAAATCATTGACACGCTTTCATTGCTACCCGTCTTGTCTTTACAAGGAATGCTTCAGTTACGTGTCTTGCAGTGATTATTATGTGTATGCCTTTACATCTGTGCGACTATGGGATTAATTCCCAGAACTGAGATTTGCCGAGTCAGGCTTTATATGTAATTGCAATTTTGTAGAAGTGGGTAACCTTCTCATTTCTAAATTGATAATCCTTCCCCAGTCCCTCCCAAGACAAAAGTGTAAGGAATTCAAATAACCCAAAATAGATGGATGAATAATGAACTGTGGTATATACACATAATGGAATGTTATTTGACCTTAATGGCCAGAAAATGTAATATACACTACACACAACATGAAAGAACCTAGAAGATGACCTGTGCTGTGGCATAAGACTGTTAAAAGTCGGAAATGTAGCTGGCAGCATTGTACCATGGATTCAGTAGAATCAGAAGTTCAAAGTCACCTTAATTACATGGGTATAGGCTAGCGTAGGCTACATGAGACTGCCTTAAAGGAACCCTACACACAATACACACAGACACACACACAAACACACACACGCAAATATATATATATAAATTAATTCCACATCCGCGCATGCGCACTCGCACAAAGATTTCAAACTCACGTCGGGCAGTTGTGGCGCACGCCTTTAATCCCAGCACTTGGGTGGCAGAGGCAGGTGGATTTCTGAGTTCGAGGCCAGCTTGGTCTAGAGCGTGAGTTCCAGGACAGCCAGGGCCACAGAGAAAAACCCTGTCTCGAAAAACAAAACAAAGCAAAATCAAACTCACACTTGATGGAATTTTGATGGCTCCAGGGAAAATAACAGAATTAAAAAAAAATAGTATAGGGGCTGGAGAGATGGCTCAGAGGTTAAGAGTACTGCCTACTCTTCTAGGGGTTGTGAGTTCAATTCCCAGCAATCACACGGTGGTTCACAACCATCTGAAACGGGATGCAGTGCCTTCTTCTGGTGTGTCTGAAGAGAGCAAAAGTGTACTCACATACATTAAATAAATAAGTCTTAAAAAAAAAAAAAGATAGTAGAATGGCGTTTCCAGGGGTAAAGATGTTTGTAGGGTTAGTGTTTGATAAACAGTTTTGTCGGGACAGATGAAAAGGTGCCAACCTGGTCTACAGAGTGAGTTCCAGGACAGCCAGGACTCCACAGAGAAACTATCTAGAAATACCCAAAAAAGAGGAGGAGGTGGGGGAGTAGGAGAAGGAGGAAGGGGAGGGAAAAGGAAGAGGAGGAGGAGGAGGAGGAGGGGGAGGGGGGGGAGGGGGAGGGGGAGGAGGGGGAGGAGGAGGAGGGGGAGACTCCGCTCGCCTAGAGTTGAATGATAGTGAAAGCGGTACAACACTGTACAGAACTGTACAGTTAACATGCTTAAAATAAGGACTCGAGATGTAACTCAGTGGTAGTGTTCTTGCATACCGCACGCAAGGCCCAGGGTTTGATTTTTAAAGAGAAAATATTTGTTAAAATGATAGTTATCAAATATATTTTTGCCGCAATAAAATTTTGCTCTAGAACAACCACCTCAATCCCGGAAGTGACAATCTTCCTTTTAAGTTTATAGAGAGTTTGTATTTTATTTGCATTTTGCAGAGAACCTCTTGTAAGGTATGAATTTGGAAAGCAAACTACTGTTTCATTTTGGCTTAAAAATGTCTGCACGCGCCCAACGTGGGGCTCGAACCCACGACCCTGAGATTAAGAGTCTCATGCTCTACCGACTGAGCTAGCCGGGCACTGTGTTGTGGCAATTTTTATTTCACCACCCCTATGTTTGCAAAATATTCAGTTCTAAATTTGGGGTTGTAACCGGAATTTCATAGAACTACAAAAACTCAGAAATGTAAAATCCAGCCGTTGGCGCCTGACTATCCCCCTTCCTTCCTTCCATTTTTCTGTTTACTTTTTTCTACAACACCAGGGATTGTGTGAGTGAGATTTTTGTCTGTGTTTTCCCCACGCTCCTTCCGCCGCGAAGCTCTTAGAGCTGAGAAGGAAATACACATGCCCTAAGATCTCACTGGATTGCTTAGCCTCAAATTTTGTTGCGAGTAGTCCCGAGCTGGGAGAAGCGAAGCTCTTCCTTGCTAATAAACAGCGCCGGCTCAACCCTTTTGGGAGTTTTCTGCAGCTGTTGGCTGCACGCTGTTTGTAAATTTAAAATGACAAAAACAAAAATAAGCAAAAAAGACAAAAACAAAAAGTTGTAACCACCTGGAGATGCCGGGGATCGAACCCGGGGCCTCATACATGCAAAGCATGCGCTCTACCACTGAGCTACATCCCCATTCGCTCCCTCAGCCGTCTCAGAAGTACACTAGTGATTGAGTAGCACACTGCTCCCTCCTGCAGATTTAATCCGGCTATTCTGAGTGTTCCTCAGATCTTCACTGAGAAGGTCGGTCACCCCCTAGATACCCGAGCGCAGACGACAGATCTGGGAGTAGAAACTGGGAAGAGGATGGAAAACTTGAGAGAGACTTACTCATCAGGCACTTATAACAAAATAGAACTGTGACCCGAAAAAGAAAGATACGTTTGCTTATTGCTTTAAATGCAAGATAATGTAGTAAAATATAAAATACGTAAACGAAATAATGAAGTTAATTGCTCTAAATGAGGAAAGTGCATAGGAAGTGGGTGGGTTTTCCAATGCTCGATTTTGTTGTTGTTGTTTTGTTATTAAAGATGTATTCATTTTATGTTTATGTACTATGGGTGCCTAAGGAGTTCAGAAAGCACTCCATTCCCTGTAACTATAGTTACAGTTTTAAACAGGTTCTGAGAACCTCCATCCTTCCTGCACTTACCCGCTGAACCATCTCCAGTCCCCCACACCCTCCCCCCACATTGTTGTAGGGTATTAACCATAGAATACTGCTCAGGCATGGGTAGAAGCCAATAGAAAATCTTTATTAGTCAACTGACTACTACACTGGGTGTACAGGATCCCAGTGTAACCCCGAGTCCTTCTCAGGGTGAGCTTTTAAACACAAAAGCCATGTTCTGGGTTGACATTCTTCAGTTCACAAGAACAGTTAGCCAGAAGCAGAACTATAGAAACTAAAAAGCAAGGTTAGTACATTTAGAGACTTTCTCAGAACTATATAGACTTTGATGGATTAGGTCTTTGTTTTAGCTTTGGCAGGTGGTACTGTCTCCATACTGAGTCTTACAGCCCGAATGGTACTTCATCATGGAATTAGCTGTGCTAAGATCTCAGAGCCTACTAAGTCTGGGGCCCTGTAACAAAATCTCTGTGTGATGGTCTGTAGGCTTCATGGATAAAATAACATTTGAGAGGAGACCTGGAGGTGGCGGGGATCACACATACAGATTTTGGCAAGAAGACAGATCAGCGGAACGAGCCCAGGAACTGGCTCTCTGGAATCTGAGGCTGGTTAAGAACTATTTGTGTGTGCAAAGGTATAAGTGAGCTACTTGGGGGCTATAGTCCACAGAATAACCTTTTTTATTTTTTATTTTTTGGAAGCTGAGTTTCATATAACCCAAGCTGACCTTCAAGTGGCCATGCGATGGAATGACCAGGACAAGGGATGACCTTGAACTCCTAATCCTGTGCCCTTTAATGCTGTGAGTACAGGTCTGTGCCACCAGGCCCAGCAAATAACACATCACTGAAGGTCCTTGAGGTCAATACTCTGAGTTCTTGGTGAACCAGAAGGGCCTTAGCTCACCATCTGCTGTCCTGTGCCTGAAACTGGTGGCATTCTTTAGTCCACGAATTCACTTGTTTCTTTAATTGATTTAATGTCCCTTATCTTCAAAATAATTATAGTTGAGTCTGCAGGAAACTTAAAACGTCCCATGGTGGAGGAAGAGAATCGATCGAGAGTCACTACACAGGAGTCTTTCTGACAGATAGGAATATCAAGAAGACTCACAGGGTCGCATTGTGGTCAACACCAAAGGTCACGGGGAGATGTGGGTATAGGAGCTGGGCACGAAGAGCAGGCGGAGCCTTGAGGTTATGAGAACTTCAATTTCTTTCCTGAGAGTTAGCAGCCACTGGTGGGGTTTGAGCAGAGGGCTCTGATGTATATACTGTGGAGACATCAGCTCTGAAAGAGTTCTCTAAAGTCAAAAAAGTGGAAGCGATTATGGAGTGTGGAGATTGAGGCCCAGGGATTGCGCCAGGGCAGGGAGCCCAGTGGGAAAAACTAAGAAGAAAGTAGGAGGCCATAGACTGGTGAGAAAGGGCGATTGTAGTATCCTGAGTGGCAAGAAGGAAACGCTGTGACGAATGACAGACACACCAGAGAGGTGAGGTCTGCAACTCGGTGTTAGAATTGGTTGAGTGGATGGTGACATTGACAAGAGAGGTTTTGAAAGGGGCAGAGGAGGAAGCTTGACGCTAGTGGCCTCCAGAAAGAAACCATAGAGAAACTACTCCCAAAAAGGTCCGTGGAACCCAGCTGTATACCAAATGGGGAAAGACAAAGGGGGGCGGGATGATACTAAATGAAATGAGAAAAATGGCTGTAGTGTTTGTTCAAAATTAAAGGGAGAACTGTAAGAGATGTAGTTACAAAAGTCGACAAAAGGCTACGCTTGGGGTGAGGAGGTAGAGCCAAATTCCAGACCCTAAGTTTAGCTCAGCGCAGTGCCAGAATGAGTCGGTATGCGGGGGAACCAGACACCGTGCCCCGGGAGCCAGGCCTTCTGCTCCTGTAGTGCAGGGTCAGCCTAGGTCGGCCACTGGGAGTGGAGCCCAGCTGGTCTTGTGTGCTCACCTGTCCCCGACAGTTCCCTACTGCTGACTGGGCTATACTGGGCGGCCTAGAGAGGCGGTGGAAGGGGGGTCGACAAAAGGGAGATCGAGGGCTAGGGTGGTGGCTTAGGGAACCCAGAGGAAGGGCACCACTTGCCTCCATTCCCAGCTGGGTGCACCCTCGGCTCAAGTCTCAGCTTGCCCGCTGCCGGCCCCGCCCCTCCTCGCCCAGTGGGTACTCGGAGCCCAGCCCAGCTTGGACAGTAGCATTCAGGGACCTCCCCAGTGCCACAAGACTCGGATGTGCCAAGGACACGGATGGCGACTGTGGGGCCGCGGACCGGGCCGAACGCAGGAGCCGAGGCTCTAGCGCTGGCGGCAGAGCTCCAAGGCGAGGCGACGTGCTCCATCTGCCTAGAGTTTTTCCGGGAACCGGTGTCGGTCGAATGCGGCCACAGCTTCTGTCGCGCCTGCATCACGCGCTGCTGGGAGCGTCCTGGAGCTGGGACCGGCACGGCGACCCGCACGCTGCCCTGCCCACTGCCTTGCCCTCAGTGCCGCGAGCCCGCGCGCCCCAGCCAGCTGCGACCCAATCGACAGCTGGCCGCGGTGGCCTCGCTCCTTCGGCGCTTCAGCCTACCCGCCACCGTCCCCGGGGAGCGTGGAACCCCAGCCGTCGCTGCCCGGGCGGCAGCTGCGCGGTGTTCGCAACACGGAGAGCAACTTAAGCTCTACTGCCAAGACGACGGTCGCGCCATCTGCGTGGTGTGTGACCGGGCCCGAGAGCACCGTTCTCACGCCGTGCTGCCCCTGGAGGAGGCGGTGCAGGAGGCCAAGGTGGGTGCAGGATGTCCCGGAGCCCTGGCTCTGCTCCAACCCTCCCAGCTCTTCTTGCGGACTGCAGGCGGGGTCCTATAGGTCTCTTTTTTCTCTTCCTAAACTGTGGTTTCCCCTCATCTCTTCTTGTCCCTCAGAGCCCAATGCCCGGAAGCCTAGGAGACCGCCCCTTGAACTTAAAATTTCTTTTTCTTGTGTGTTTCCCAACTGCTGTTGTAACTCTACCCAGGAGAAAGTCTTTGTTTGTCACGCCCACACATCCTCTGCCTTCCTTCCTACTGCGTTCGTTCCCAGGGACGGGGCACTACACAAAGTACCAAGTTCAAAGAGGAACACGGCGTGGCGTCCTGGGTTAGGTGGTCTGCCTTAAGAGCTATGAAGCCCATGGATTCTGGGCATCTCTCCTTTGCCCCTCGCTGGGCATCGGCACAAGAGGCGTGTGCAGCCCCCAGTCTTTGCTGTCCTGTTGTGCTCCAGCCCTCCTACATGTGTGCTTTCTGTTGCTGGAGAGGAGAGCTGAAGATAAGGTGGACTGAACCAGTGTGGGAGTCTTGAGTCTCAGTGCAGACCATGTGGTTGATGCCCTTGGGAAAGTGAAACTCCCGGGCCTTTGGAGTTCCTCTGCATTTGCTCTGCACCGATAGGCTTAGTCTGCAAGGCCAAGTTCACTCCGCAGCCAGAGATGGTATCTATTCGGTCTCCTGCTCCGAGAGCAGAATCTTGGCTTTCTCCTGGATGGTTCTAGGAAGGTACACGAGAGGGTATCCAGAGTTCTATAACCACGGTGTCTTCCTTCATACCGCAGGAGCTGCTGGATTCCAGGCTGAGGGCCTTAAAGAAAGTACTGGAAGACTATGAAGCATTCCGGTCAACAGAGGAGAGGGAGAGCAAGGAGCTTCTAGTGAGTCCAAGTGTGAGAGGCACAGGGTTGTAGATGCCCAGGGCAGTGTGTGTGTGTGTGTGTGTGTGTGTGTGTGTGTGTGTGTGTGTGTGTGTGTGTCTATGTGTGTGTGTCTATGTGTGTGTGTCTATGTGTGTGTGTCTATGTGTGTGTGTCTATGTGTGTGTGTGTGTATGTTGTTGAAACAGTAGGGTGGATTTCAGAAAGACAATATGGTATACATTATGAAGGTTGACTATATAATTTATAATATAAATTTATTTATTTCAAATGCTATCCCCTTCCCAGGTTTCCCCCCTCCCAGAAACCTCCTATCCCATCCTCCCTCCTCCTGCTTCTATGAGGGTGTTCTCCCACTCACCCTCCCACTCCCACCTCCCGGCCCTTGAATTCCCCTACACTGGAGCATTGAGTCTTCACAGGACCAAGGGCCTCTCCTTTCATTGATGCCCAACAAGGCCATCCTATGCCTACATATGCAGCTGGAGCCATGGGTCCCTCCATGTGTACTCCTTGGTTGGTGGCTTAGTCCCTGGGAGCTCTGGGGGGGTCTGGTTAGTTGATATGGTTGTTCTTCCTATGAAGTTTCAAACCCCTTCAGCTCCTTCAGTCCTTTTCTTTCTTTCTTTCTTTCTTTCTTTCTTTCTTTCTTTCTTTCTTTCTTTCTTTCTTTTTTGGTTTTTTGAGACAGGGTTTCTCTGTGTAGCCCTGGCTGTCCTGGAACTCACTCTGTAGACCAGTAGACCAGGCTGGCCTCAAACTCAGAAATCCACCTGCCTCTGCTTCCCAAGTGCTGGGATTAAAGGCGTGTGCCACCACTGCCCGGCCTTCAGTCCTTTTTCTAACTCCTCCATTGGGGACCCCTTGCTCAGTCCAATGGTTGACTGTGAACATCTGCCTCTGTATTGGTCAGGTTCTGGCAGAGCCTCTCAGGAGACAGCTTCATCAGGCTCCTGTCAGCAAGCACTTCTTAGCATCCACAATAGTGTCTAGGTTTGGTGACTGCATATGGGATGGATCCCCAGGTAGGGCAGTCTCTGGGTGGAAAGGAAGAGGTGCATCTGTGACAAAGAGGTCATTCTCTAGGGTCTGGGAAATTTCAAAGTCTCTCACCCTCCTCCCCAGGGCATTGTTTAACACCTCCCATCTCTGCCCTTTGCCAAACCCTCCCCGAACCTATCCACAGCAGGGCCTTCACAACCAAGTCAGTGTTCTACCACTGAGCCACATGCCTCTCGTTCTGCTTATCTACAGCATCCTGTGAGCCTACCTCTGCTGCCCTACTAAACAGGGTTTTATAGTTGTACACATCATGTGGGCTGGAAGTGGGGGTAGGAAGGGGAGAGTACTTTCACCCCAAAACTGCCCTTACTCCAGGGCTCATCCAGTAACATCTAGATTTTTTAAAGTTGTCAGCACTGTGAGTGCCACTGTCATTTAGTGGCAGGGGTCCTAGATGTTAAATATCCCAGAATGCAGAGGGAAGCCCCCGGAGCCAGGAATTATCTGGCCCCAAGTGTCAACAACAGCAACATTGGGACACTTCTGTTTACAGTTTTCTTGGTCTGTGAGTCACACAGTTATCATTGACTATGTGCTTTTAAAGGAATACAGGCCTGGTGGTGGTGGCCTAAGCAGAGGCAGGCAGATCTCTTTGAGTTCGAGGCTAGCCTGGACAGAAAGCCAAGGCTATACAAAGAAACCAAAAGAAAAAAAGAAAGAAAGAATAGAGTTTAGCTGGGTATGGTAGCTCACACTTTAACTCCAGAGCTTGGGAGACAGAAGCAGAAGGTTATCCATGAGTTCGAGGCCAGCCTGGTCTTCATAGTGAGTTCCAGGACAGCCAGGATTATATAGACAACAACAACAATGAACAGTCATTTAGTTTTCAGTTCTAGAGGCTGGGAAGCCTAAAGGATGGTGCCTATAGCTTCTCCGCACTTCATGAGAGCTTTCTTACTGAACCAAAACAAGATGGAGAGCATCCTGTGGCAAGACGGAGGGAGTATGTTCTCAGGGTTTTCACTCCCTAGTCCCTTCCTCCCTACCTCCCCCCTCCAGTTTTTAAAGGTTGTGTTGTTACACTGTGTCTTGTGTGCCAAGAGAAAGGAGAGAGAGTACACCAGTGGGCTGGTGAAACAGCAAAGCCCTTATCGTTCACACTATACAAGCCAGGTCCCTGCTGGATCAGGGACGCCAGACAAGGCCTTGGCTTTCCTGAAAGGCCGGAGTAGGGGCTGAAGCTGAATTTATAAGCATAAAACCTGCAAGCACCTGTGTCAAGTTACAGTTAGAATCCCCACCAATCAGAATTCAGGGATTAGGGACTACATGTTCCATCACTGTCAAATGACACAGGATGTAAGCATTTTAGTTCAACAGATTCATCTGGATTTGGGTTTTTTGTTTGTTTGTTTTTTTGTGGTTAGGAACAGGAATTATGTCTTGAGAAACTATTGTTGCTTTGCCTGTACCCAGCTGTGTCTCATTATGCAGCTCAGGTTGGCCTAGAATTTGCTATGTAGTCCAGGCTGGCCTTGTGCTTGCAGAGCCTCATTCTCCGGAGTGCTAGAATTACAGATATTCACCAGCAGGCACAGACAAAGAGCTCTTTTGAGGAACACGTTTGCTTTGGTTACTCCCTTGGGAGTCGATGCCATATAGTTAGCAGAAGTACAGACTTTAAATTCAGACCACCCTGCCTTAGAATCTTAGCTCAGCAATTATGAGGGTGGGTTTCCTCACCCTAAAATGGAATACGAAGTGTGCTGACCTCATTGGATCAGGGTGAGTGAACTAAAGTGTCTCTTGCTGCAGCTATAGCTGCTGCTGCTGCTGGTAGTGCTTGCTACTCAGTGTCTGACAATGGAAATGGGGCAGGTGTACTGTGGGAAGCCTTGAGACCCAAGATCTGAGCCCAGGGCTCCTGACTTCACTTTTCCCACAATCTCCTCTTCTTCCCCTGTAATAGCTGGGAGAGGGGCGTCCATAACCGAGCTTGCCCTATGAGGACAGGGTCCTTACTTGTTGATAGCCACAAGAGTCCTTGTTTACTATATTGGAGTTTTGCTACACAAGTGTGTTTGTATAAGCTAAGTAAGTAAAGGAGGAGTGCATCTAGACATGAAAAGCCCTGAATCTGACAATGCAAAGAGTAGAACGTGGAGTTTACACAGTACATACACTCAGTGCTCAGCGGTTGTGCTGCACTTCTGCTAACAGGAAGCTTTCTTCTTCTCTCCTTGCACTTCCGGAGCTCTGCATCTTAACTTTGCATTTCCGTTTGTAGGCAGGGTGTCCCAGGAGCAGCAATCAGGCTGCTTCTGCTGCTCTGAGTGACTGGTAACCAGGTGCCTCTTTATTTATGCAGGTTTCACAGAGACAGATCAATGATTTTCCAAGAAGTACAGATTGTGTGTTTTGATCTTTCATTACATGTTTGGTGTTACAAGTTCAGTCGCAATCAGAAAGTACAAATGGAACAGATTTTATTTATTTATTTTATTATTATCAGCCCTACAACTCCAATTTAAAGAATCTAAAGAATGTCTCCTCCAAAGCAAACACTTTATTATACGGTGGTCTGCTTTTAGGCTGGCAGTGTTTGCAGTTCTAAAGCACTCCAGACAAACAGAAGATGTCTGGACAGGTCTTTTTCTGAGTAGCATGTACTAACTCTTACCCCTTTTTACTATACTGTTTCATCATCTTGTAGTCAATCTATCTTGTTTACTGAGTTCTGTTCTTCCATGGCTGTACCATGTATGACACCTCTCTTTACATTTTCAGAGACTTCTAAATATGTTGTAAAAAGAGGTCTCAAATCTGTAACCTATTCTCCTGGCCAGTCAGAGTTTGTCAGCAGTCTCTGTTTATCCTGCACCAGTTATACTGTTTGAGTTTGCTTAGGGGTGGATAACCCAAGAAGATTCCTGGAGTAATAAATGGCCTTATAAAGAAATTTCTAGCTATGAGTATATCTGTGTTTAATGATCTTCAGGGCATAAGGAAGACATTTCAAATAGCGGCCAGTTAAAATTATGTTTAGAACTTTCCTAAAAAAGACTCAGATATAATTTTCTTGGGGAAAGACATGAAATAAATCATAATGTAGAAAATCCCCAAGAATGCAACGTGCAGAGACCAAAACCCAAAACTGAGGGACAGAATGACAGTGACCGCGGCATTTGGCTCAGCTTTGTGGGAACTGTGCCAAGCAGCTGTGCTGGCTCCATGACTCACTGTGTCCAGTGGAAATGGCTGGGCCATATTTCCAGCAGAATTGAAGCCAAAAGCACCTTAAAGGGGGGGGGGGGGGGGGAGCCGGGCAGTGGTGGCGCACGCCTTTAATCCCAGCACTTGGGAGGCAGAGGCAGGCGGATTTCTGAGTTCGAGGCCAGCCTGGTCTACAGAGTGAGTTCCAGGACA
>CM052710.1:67446670-67459170 GCA_028551405.1 Uromys caudimaculatus
GAGGCAGAGGTAGGCGTATTTGTGAGTGCAAGGCCAGGCTGTTCTCAGAACAGTCAGGGCTACACAGAGAAACCCATCCTGAAAAACCAAACCCAACCAGGATGGACCAGGCATAGCGGTGCACACCTTTAATCCCATTGTTGAGGAGGCAGAGGCAGGTAGATATCAGTGAGTTCAAGGCTATCCTGGTCTACATAGAAACTTCCAGACCAGCCAAGACTACACCGTGAAATCTCATGTCTAAAATAAGATAAAAAATAGGGTGAAAGGTGACTAAATAAATATATAGAAAAAGAAAAGACAAGTTTTGATTTAATCCTCATGGTGGATTGATTAATTAGTACCCTGTAGGTACTAATTTATCTCGCTCGAGTTTTACAAAAGGAAATTGCAGCTTGAGGTAGTTGTGGGGAGTTGAAGATGCCCTAAGGTAGTAGAGTTCAGGTCTTTTTTTTTTTTTTTTTGGTTTTTCAAGACAGGGTTTCTCTGTGTAGCCCTGGCTGTCCTGGAACTCACTCTGTAGACCAGGCTGGCCTCAAACTCAGAAATCCGCCTGCCTCTGCCTCCCAAGTGCTGGGATTAAAGGCGTGCGCCACCACTGTGAGATGCAGGGGAGGGCTGGAGAGATGGCTCATTGGTTAAGAGCACTGGTTACTCTTCCAAAGGTCATGAGTCCAATTCCCAGCAACCACATGGTGGCTCACAACCATCTGTAATTGGATCTAATGTTCTCTACTGGTGTGTCTGAAGACAGCTACAGTGTACTCGTATATACATAAAATAAATAAATAAATCTTTAAAAGAGAGAGAGAGAGATGCTGGGGAGAGCGCAGCATGTGCTGAGGCTCTGGCTTGTACAGAGTTGGGCTTTTTACTTGATGTACAGTATGCATGTATGGGTGTGTCTCACTGGGGAAGTGACCCTGCCCTGGAGGGTCCTCAAAGTCCCGTCTTAATGTCATGTCCAAGTGCCTTCCCCTCTAAGTCATGTGCCAACTTCTCCTCTTCCCGAGACAGAAGCAGATGGCAGCAGAGAAAGAGAAAGTAGGGGCAGAATTCCAAGCACTGCGGGCCTTCCTGGTGGAGCAGGAGGGTCGGCTTCTAAGCCGTCTGGAGGTGCTGTCCCGGGAAGTGACACAGAAGCAGAATGAGAACCTGGCCCAGCTGGAGGGTGAGATCACTCAGCTGTCCAAACTCAGCAGCCAGATCCAGGAGACAGTTCAGAAGCCGGACCTAGACTTCCTCCAGGTGACGCTGGCTCAGTCAGAGCCTTGAGGCATTTGCCCTAGGCCTTAGAAAAGGCAGCTGGAGAGCAACCAGACCCTGGGAGAAAGGGGGGAGGGGGGGACTGAATCCCCTGGGATGGGAAGGCTGGACAGCATGGGAAAAGCTAGACAACATGTGAAAAAACTTCACAATTATAAGCCATTTTTTTACATTATTCTAATCTACACACACTTGAGACCAAAGTCTCTGAAAATAGTCCTTACAAAGCTACCTGTAATTCACTTTAATGCACTTTATGATATTCTATTTTATTAAAAAAAAAAAAGTTGGAGCTGGTGAGATGTCACAACAGTTAAGAGACTGGCTGCTTGATCCCCAGTACCCACATGGTGTCTCAGCACCTCTGAACGGACCCATATCTGCACAGGACACACCAAGACCAAGTTCTCCGCACAAAGGAGATTTATTTGTCCCAGAGGGATAAAGAGCAGGGAATGAGAGACAAAGAGAGGAGACGGATGAGGAAGAAGGGAAAAGGAACCAGGAAGAAGGGGAAGGAATATTTGCCCCAGGGGGCTGGAGAGATGGCTCAGCAGTTAAGAGCACATGAGTTCAAATCCCAGCAACCACATGATGGCTCACAACCATCGGTAATGAGATCTGATGCCCTCTTCTGGGGTGTCTGAAGACAGCTACAGTGTACTTATATATAATAAATAAATAAATAAATAAATAAATAAATAAATAAATAAATAAATAAAAATATTTGCCCCAGGGACAACGACTGCCTCTGGATAGAGAGGTGACAGGGCGGTAGGCAAATGATAATTTATAAAGAGAAAGGAGTTAGGAAGAGCTGCTTTGTTTTGATTGGGCATGTTAATTAGGGTAGCCAGAAGGGGACTTTTGATTGTTGGGTTCCAAAACTTTGATAGTTGAACCAAGTTGTCAGCTTTAGGAGGAGAAAGTGGCCAACAAGGGACTAGACCTGGGCTAGCTTTAGGTTGCAATCTCTCCTAAGGGAGAGGGGATGGAGGAAGGGCACGACCTCCTAGAGCCATGATTGTCATCCTCTGACCTAGAGAGCCTTTCAACCTGTAACTCCAGTTTCAGGGAATCTGCTGCCACCCTCTTCTGGCCTCCATGGGCACACGTGATGCACAGACATACACATGCAGGCATGAACACTTTTGTAAATAACTAAAAAAAAACTAGTCACCAGACCAAGCATAGCAGCACAGGCCTTTAATCCCAGCGCTCAGGAAGCAGGGGCAGGCAGAGCTCTGTGAGTCTGAGAGGAGCCAGTGTAAATGGTGCATTCCAGCGCAGCCAGAGCTACTTAGTGAGACCCTGTCTCAAGAAAAACAAACAAAACCCAGAACAAACAACAACAAAAGGCCCCCAGCATAGTCAGATAAATTTCACAAACCACAAAAAAAGTCAAGCATGAAAGACAGAAGACACTGAGGCGCTGCCCAGTGTGGCGGTGTGCACTTTCGGATCCCAGCACTTGGGAAGTGGGAGTAGGAGTACCAGGAGTTCAAGACCACCCTCTGTTCCAAATGAAATTGAAACCAGCCTGAGATGGGAGAGTCTGTTTCAAACAAAACAAACAAAACCCAACAAGACATTTGTAGCTAATCTGGGCTGGTAACCATGTTGGCGGGGTAAACACTGGATCTCGTTAGATAGTCCCAGGATTTTACAGTAAAGGCTTTGCATGTCTGTGAGGGAGGGGAAGTTGAAGGCACTATGACTGTGGTAACATCCGGTAGCCAGCCACAGCTCGAAACCACTGTCACCTGTGATTAGTGGGGCATGGCTTATTTTCTGTGTGTCAGGTAAGGGGGCAGTCATGTTTTCTCCATGGTGAATGGAGATTTTATGATGCTGACTTGATTTTCTTCTGTGTTTTCTTCCAGGAGTTCAAAAGCACGCTAAACAAGTGAGTGAACGTCACAGCTCTTAGGTCTTTCCACATTGCTTTGTTCTTTTTATCCTAACACCATCTTTCTCCTCCTGACCCCCAACTGCTACTTCCTTACCTGGGTACCTTTTAAGGCAAAGGCCCACCTACCTAGCTGTGGGAATCCCTGCGTAAAGTTGGATTTTCTGTTTTTGCTTTCTGGAAGCAACTGGGATGATGGAAGCAGGGGAGTGAATAAGATTGTCTGCTTGATGATATTCTCTTCAAAGGCAATACTCCAATCATGTAAACTCCCTACCACAAGTTGGTCATCAAGCCTTTAGGTCTTCAGGATATCATGTATCTAAACTATAGCACCACCCTAACTATCATAGGCCAGTAGGACTGGGATGGCGTTCTTGGGCACTTCCTCTGGGGTCATCTCCTGCAGGTGCAGCAGCGTGCCTAGCTCCAAGCCAACCACAGTCTCGTCTGAGATGAAGAATAAAGTTTGGAATGTCTCCCTCAAGAGTTTCGTCTTAAAAGGATTGCTGAAGAAGTTCAAAGGTAGGGCCTGGGTGTGGCCTGGTAGTGTTGGGTGGAGGAGGATGTCCTCCTGGTAGTTCATGGGACCTAAGGCTATGTCTTTCTTGAACTGAGAAGAGGAAACAGAAGTTGGGGCATAGCAAAGCCAGCTGGGCATTGTGCTTCCTATGGGGTAGCACAGGAATACTATAGAGGAATACTGGGGGCAGGAAGAAGGCTAAATGGGGAGGGGTCAGGTCAGACCAGGTCTAGACAATAGAGGGAGGGGAGCTAGGTCCCTCCCTATGTTCCCATCTTGGCTGTATGCATGTAACTCTGCCTCTGGAGAATCTGAAGTCAGACTAGCTATAAGTGTGGGAGAAGAGGAGGTGTCCTGGTTGGACAGTGTCCCATGCTGTGCACATTTGTTCTGCTTTGTATCTCTGTAGAGGATCTCCAGGGAGAGCTGGAAAAAGAAGAGAAAGGTATGAACTGTGATCACCACTGTGCGTACAAGGCTGACCATGGAGGGAACCTGCTCCCCATCAGAGGCCGTATCTCGGGGCTTTACAAATGGTTGACCCTGTGCCTGTCCACCTGAGTGACCGTTATTCTGCCCCCATCCTAATCCATGACTGACATCTTTGAACCCTCAGGTGGCAGTGGAACCCTATGGCTCATAAGCAGAGGGTGGTCTGCAGCAGAAATGAGTTGGCCTCAGGATGCTTGGGCCCGAGAAATCTCAATTTCCTGGATAAACCTACTCTTACCTTCACATCTAAACAGATGAAGACCTCTTCTAGGATTGGGGGGTTGTGTGTGGGATGGGGGATGTCATGAGCGAGAAGGTAGATACACGTAGTTAGTATAACAAAATCTATATTTTATTATGCTGAGAGTCATCACATAATGTTCACACTCTAAAGTCCTAGCTACTGTCCTAAGCTTATCTCCCCAAGGCTGCTCACCTGTAGGACATATCTCAGCTGAAAGTCAGGTCCAGCTTCTAACAGAAGTCTTGATTTGATGGTCAGGTTCTGGAGGAGACTGGAGGGCAGATCAAGGTGGTGGGGCCTCTCCACATGTGCAGAGCAAAGCATTGCTCTTAGGTCTTTGCTATCATACTGTTCAGTGGGCATCATGTGGTTCTAGGGCTGTGTCTGGTTATCTTGGGTGAGTGATGTCACTGAGTTCTGATTAGCAGGCATTTGTTCTTGACTGGTCGTTACAAGGGGACAGTGGAAACAAAGGGAGACTGCAGAGATCTGGGGTGTATGATCCAACACTGGAGGGAAGGAATCAAGGGCCCAGGGTTTACCTCCGTCGGATCCAGTAATGGCCCCTTTCACTCACTATGCCCTCGGCCCTCAGTGGCCTTCAAGGCCCCAGTGGAATTCGCCTCATTGCATATCAGGTCCTGACTTATTATATAGCCACCCTCCTTGCTGCTTCTAGAATGCACAAACCACACATAAACTTCAGGGCCTTTGCACTGCACTGGCCGTCCCTCAGCCAGGATCAGATTTTCCTGTCATATGGCTGGCTTCCTCGCTTCCTCTAGGTCTTTGCTCTAACACACCCTTCCGGTGAGCTTTCCTGGCTACTGTAGCTGAAATTACACTTTGCTCTCCAGATCTCTTTACCTTCTGCTGATCATCCACTGCTCGTCTCACAGAGCTGGGGAGAGAGTGGTAGTCTGTGTGGTAGTCTCTGTGGTAGTCCAGGGTGACGTGGTCATTGTTCTATTGCTATCATCTGTTGTGAAGAGACAGGATGAGCAAGGCAACTCTTATAAAGGAAAACATTTAAGTGGGGGCTGGCTTACAGTGTCAGAAGGATAGTTCATGATCGTTATGGTTGAAAACGGACAGGAATGGTGCTGTAGCAGTGGCTGAGAGCTTTACACCCTGATCTGCAGACAGCTGGGGGGGGGGAGGAAGGGGGGGAGGGAGAGAAGAGAGAAGCGGGGGTGGGGGGGAGATTGATTTTGGGCTTGGTCCTGATTTGGACTTTTGAAACTTCAGAGCTCAACCCCAGCGACACACCTCCAATAAGACACACCTTCTACTCCTTCCCAAACAATTCTACTCTCTGATAACCAAAAATTCAAATATTTGAGCCTATGGGAGCCAGTCTCATCCAAATCCCTCAGGGGGGCCTGGGAAAAATCCTACAGTCGTGTTTACAGCTCAGTGATGTTGTAGCTTTTTATTATGACAGTTTTCAAACATATTCAAAAGGAGAGGGAAAAGCATAATGCTTGCCACACATGGTCATGTAATACATCTTTTTGTTTCTGTTTTTTGTTTTTTTGAGACAGGGTTTCTCTGTGTAGCCCTGGCGATCCTGGAACTCCATCTGTAAACCAGGCTGGCCTCGAACTCAGAAATCCGCCTGCCTCTGCCTCCCAAGCGCTGGGATTAAAGGCGTGCGCCACCACTGCCCGGCTCGTGCAGTACATCTTCAACTGTCAGTTGCTGAATATTTTTCACAGACAATGTGTCCAGTTTTATAACAAACAAAGATGCTGCATTTCTGCAAATATTTCAGAATATATTATCTCTAAGGAGACAGCTTTTTATCTTTTATCTTTTACTTTGTAAGGCAGCTCTCACTGTACAGTCCTGACTGGCTTGGAACACCAGACTTGCTCCCAGTTCACAGACGTCCCCTTGCCTCTCTCTCTCTCAGGTGCTGAGAATATAGGGTGGACCCCCACAGAAAGTGATGATGCCTTCCTATATCTAATTTTCAAGTTCCCCCAGTTGTCTTTGTTTTGAGAAAGGCACCCTTGTAACCCTCATTGGCCTCAGTCTGGTTATATGACTGAGGTTGGCCTTGAACTCCTGATTCTTCTGTTCTCAGACCTAAGCTCAGGCTTTCTTTACATCCAGGCGCCACAACTGTCCTTGAAATCAGATTTGCTGACCTGCTCAAATTGAGATCCAAATCAGGCCCACTGTATTTCTTAAATTTAAATAAGTGTCTGTTAAAGATTTTAATACGCGTTTGTTAAATTGAAGAAAGAGAAAAAGAAGAAAGAAAAGAGGAAAGCTAAGTAGCTGACGTGGAGGGAGGAGGGTTGACGGGTGACGGGAGGGGAATATATCTTGAGTGTAGAGGCAGCAATGCGTGTGGAGACATCTTTCCTTCTCTCTCCTCAGTGGAACTCACTTTGGACCCCGACACGGCCAATCCCCGTCTCATCTTGTCGCTGGATCTAAAGAGCGTACGTCTAGGACAGCGAGCCCAGGACTTGCCTAACCATCCTCGCCGCTTCGATACCAACACCCGCGTTTTGGCGTCCTGTGGTTTCTCCTCTGGGCGACATCACTGGGAGGTGGAAGTGGGCTCCAAGGACGGCTGGGCTTTCGGTGTGGCCCGCGAGAGCGTGCGTCGCAAGGGTCTCACGCCCTTTACCCCCGAGGAGGGCGTGTGGGCAATGCAACTCAACAATGGGCAATACTGGGCGGTGACCAGCCCTGAGAGGACGCAGCTCAACTGTGGGCAACTGTCGCGGGTGAGGGTGGCACTGGACCTTGAGGTGGGAGCAGTGTCCTTCTATGCAGTGGAGGACATGCGCCACCTCTACACCTTCCGCGTCAACTTCCAGGAGCGAGTGTTCCCCCTTTTTTCTGTTTGCTCTACTGGCACCTACTTGAGAATCTGGCCTTGAAGAGCTCTGTCGGGTTTCCTAGGAGGGGACAGGGCAATGGTGAACTCTCCTCTGTGAGACCAAGGTACTTTATCTTGGACTTCCCTCCACACCCCTACTTCAGCTGCCCAAGAAGTGTCACAGAGCAAAACATAGGTGCTGAAGACTGAGCAAAGAGAGGCTGTGGATAACTAATTGCACAGCAAAGAGATGCCTTGGACCCTTGCGCCTGCTGGCTTCTGTAATGTTCCTGCAAATTGTGTCTGAACTATGGAGAGGGGACGCTGCTCACTGGCATAAAAGCCCAGCTTTAAGCAAGGGTGCTTCCTATCACAAGGGCTTACTGCCTTGATTCAGAAGGGTCCCTGTTTACACAGAACAATGTCAAAGACTGATACCCTTGCAAAGGGTGTGGTTTGGCCCTGGGCCTGTCATGTATTACTTTACATTTGTGACAGCTGCAGGCTCTGCCTGGAGAGGTCATTAAGTCCCCTGGATCCAGCTGGCCTGGCTGGGTTGTTTATTCAGGGAGGAGCATTGTGGTCCCCTAATTAGAAGCCGGTCTGGCTGGATCTGAACGGAGACTCCTGACCTGTACAAGAGGCCAGAATCACAGTATACACACATAAGCACACTGCTACTCTCCGCACTCTTTATGTGCAGCCTTTACCACACTGACTGCCACTGTGGTCCTTGATACCTAGGAGTTTATAGACGCAGCTAGCACCAATGTAGAGATGCACACAGCACAAGCACTCTTGACAAACCCTTTCTGGAACTTTCTAAATCTATGAAAACACCAGAACATCCTGGTGGCAAGGATTGCTGTGCATCTGCCCTGGAGGGAGTTGGGCAGGCCAGCCTTCTTAGGTTCTTGGTTGGCTATTGTTCCATAGCATTCACAAAGCTGGGCTTCTGGAAGGCAGGCATGGGCTGTTCCCTGCTTAGTGCTCTGCTTGGAAGTGGGAGAAAAGATGGAAATACAGATTTGAGCACATTTCTGGGGGTGTCTGGACTCATTCTTGACTCTGTGGTTTGACTGCAGAAGGGTACGTCTGAGAATTGATTTCTGCTAGAGTAGACCCAATTGGTTTTTGTGTGTGTGTGTGTTGTTTTTTGTTTTGGTTTTTCGAGACAGGGTTTCTCTGTGTAACCATGACTGTCCTGGAATTCACTCTGTAGAGCAGGCTGGCCTCAAACTCAGAAATCCTCCTGCCTCTGCCTCCCAAGTGCTGGGATTAAAGGCATGCGCCACCACTGCCTGGCGTCCCAAATGTTTTGTATTTGAGGTGTGCTCTTGTGAACTTGTGTGCTTGTATCTCAGATTTGGGATGAAGGTTATAGAGAGGACATTTATGAGAAGCTGTATAGGCGTTAGCTGTTGGAAACAGACATCCACACAAAAACAGTTTCCCACTTACTGTGAAATCATGAGGACCAGAGTTCAGATCCCAGCACCCATGTAGCAGGCAGCAGGCCTTGTAAATACTCAGGTCTCCAGCTTCAAGGGATATGATGCCCTCTTCTGGTCACTGTATGCACCACCTCAGAGTCTGTGCATGTACATATGTATGTAAATTCACACAGACCAACACATAAAAACAAAAAACAACCCATAGCTTTCATTTCAAAGAGAATTAGATATAGTTTATTCTGGTATGGGGACATGACAGCCAGCCCTAACCTGAGGGTACTGTGTTACTGCCTGCTCCATCCCAGTCAATTAGTGACACTTCCCCTAGAGTGCTCAGATTTGTGTAATAATTTACATACAACTCTCTGGTGATGGTTAAAGAAACTTAATGCCAAGCGTCTCTTAAGGGCCACTGACCTTTGCCCTGGAATGCCCTGGGATCCTAGTGACCTGCAGGTGAAATAAGAGAAAGATAATGGTGTTCCTGCTTTTGTAAACTTGGTCACTGCATTGGGACTGGGGTAAGTGGTCTTTTCATTACAACAGGAATGAGACACAACTGAGGGGAGAAAAACAATTTTCTATGAATTCTGTAGATAATTATAATGGGCACCTTTGGTGGCCACCTTTATAAACACTTTCTTTAGCTCCCTCTGGCACGGCATGCTATTTGACTCTAAAGCTGCCTTCGGCTAGCAGTGAGAATAAACTCGTTGCATCTAAATTTGAATTGAGTCTAAGTCTTTGCATTCAAGTACCACAACTCTGGAGTCGAGTGTAAGTGGTTAGGTTCTGGGAACAGATTTAGGTAATTCCAAATATCTCATTTTAAAAGATAAAGTCTCACTCTGTATCTTTGGCTGGCCTGGAACTGTCTCTGTAGGCCAGACTGGCCTTGGACTCAGAGATCCTCCCCTCTCTGACCCTGGGATTAAAGGTGTGTACCAACCACACTCAGCTTGCACGGGCTTTTTGATGGTCATGAATTCCCTTTGCATCACTTATTGTCTATGCTTGGAGTGACACAGTATTACACGTCACAAAAAGCAGGTTGTTGGGTGTAGACATCCCGTGTGTATGTGAGGCCAGGACTGAGAATGGTGGGTAGCTGTCTGTCTGTATCCGTGATTGTGTCTGTCAGAGCATAATGCGGCAACAGTTACTGTGACAATTACTTGGCTACACACAGCTTAGTGACTTGCCTGCACATGCTCACGTGAGACTGTGTGCACCTCTCATCTTTTGGGCATGGTAAGATCTCCAGCATTATTAGGTCTCTGAGAATAACTGGCCTAGGCTCCAGAAATCCAGGACTCTGCACCTTATCTTCACAGAATTTAAGCATTCAAATGAAGGACACCCAGGGGCCTGCCTCTGGGTTGTACACAACTCGTGACCCATGTTGACCAGCTTTACAGAAATTGTAGGGCAGCTAGCCACCAGGCCGAGGGCTACGGACTGCAGCCAACTGCTTTTTATTCTTTCACAGATTAGGACTCCCGCCCTCCCCCAGACCTTCATCTTCTCTGTCCTCCCTTCAGGGGGCCCTTAGGGGCCCTGACAAACTATCTTACTGCTGGCATTAAGATGTACCATAAGAGTTGGTTGTCCTTTCCAAATTTGCCTGTGAGTATGGTGAAACCAGGGGACTCTAGGTCTCTGCCCTGCTGTCTATTGCGCACGTCGGAAGAACCCGACCGCTGCTGTCACCACCAGCCCATCTCAAGTACCACCTCAGCCAGGCAATGGTGGCGCAAAGAGACAGGCGGATTTCTGAGTTCGAGGCCAGCCTAGTCTACAGAGGGAGTTCCAGGACAGCCAGGGCTACACAGAGAAACCCTGTCTCGAAAAACTAAAAAAAAAAAAAAAAAAAAAAAAAAAGAGTCAAGTACCACCTCAACATCTCTGACTTGGCAGCCCGAAGGACAGGGTCATCGACCCCCTCCCATGTGCATTACCCGAACTTTGACCTCGATTACAAGCCTTGATTGTAATCCTTGATTGTAATCCTCGATTACATGATCGTTTCCCGCTCTTTCGACAGACTAGGGCACTCCCCATAGCTACTGCCACTGGAGGGACAGTCCCTTCTCACTCACAGCAGATACGACTCGGGCCTCTTTTTCAAAAGACTCTTTCCGAATATTCGAGTTCCTTCTGTTTTGTCTGCCCCCGTGGACAGTGCAATTCTGTCGGGTGCTGCGGCTACTCGGTTGAAAGGCTAAGATTTTATCATTTCTTTCAATTTAGTGTTAAGAGTCTGCGGCTGCGCAATGAGTGTGATCCTGTTAACTACTCATGCACAGAAGCCTCTCTTGTGACTGGCTCCATAGCTCAGGGGTTAGAGCACTGGTCTTGTAAACCAGGGGTCGCGAGTTCAAATCTCGCTGGGGCCTACGGGTTACTTTTTCACCATTACAATCCATACCAGAACGTGAAGAGGAAAACACTGAAACTGCGTTTCTCTGTCATTTTGCTTCTCCTGAAGCCGCAACCCAGAGCTGAATTCCTGCGCACTTGAAGTCAGACCTACTGCAAACTTCCCCAACATGTTCACGCATCCAGTGCTATTTCCCTTCTGTACGCTCTTATTGAGGTCACCCCTCTGTCGCCCCACTCAGCTAGGTTGTCAAGCACGTTTATAGCTCGAACCCACTTCTCCTTTCCGGACGGAGGGCTTTGCACCAATGCGCTCCTTCGCCACTAGGCCAGCCTCCGTGTCTCCGGCACCGCAGGGCATTATGCGGCTCTGATTGCCCGCCAGGGCGGCGTGTCGCGGGACTGTAGGTCTCTGTCACCTCCGTGTGGAATTAAAGAAAGGAAAATGCAAGCAAGCACTCACTTTCCTAACATCTGGCCCAATGACTAACTTTGTCATTTTCATTTAATCTTTTAAGAAACAAAACAAAACAACCCATAACTAATTAAGTTCGTTGGCAAAAGTAAAGTCTTCAGAATGAGAGTAAACTTTCAGTTGAATTCAGTGTGGTTGTCGTGAAAGGGCCAGGGGTCAAGCTTCTGAAGAAATTTCCTTGGGGAGATACGAACAAACATATATTCGTTCCAGATAGGGCACACCGAAAGACCAAACAAACAAAAAGATTCTTTTTATGTCTAGCTTGGCAAATGTGTTGCGTAGTCTTGCTCCAGCTTGACACACAAGCTAGCGTTAGCTGAACCTTAATTGAGAAAATGTCTTCATAAGATCCGGCTGAAAGACATTTTCCTAATTAGTTCCTGATGGAGAAGGGCCTAGCCCGTTGTGGGCAGTGCCATCCCAGGACTAGTGGGCCTGGGTTCTATAAGAAAGCAGGCTGAGCAAACTACCGGAGCAAGACGGTAAACAGCAGCCTCCACGGCTTCTGCATCAGCCCCTGCCTGCAGGTTCCTGCCCCGTTTGAGTTCCTGTCTTCCTTCAACGATGAACAGTGCTGTGGAAGTGTAAACCGAATAAACCCTTTCCTCTTCAACTTGCCTTCTAGTCGTGGTGTTTCTTCGCAGCAAATAGTAACCCTAACTTAAGACAGCGAATCTATCCGTTTATGGGGATTATTTCCAGGACCGTGGGTGGAGGGCTATTTGAGGGAACACAGGTGATTAAAAAACAGCTGCATCTCTGAAAACCCCACCCCAGCATGGACGGTGAGTGACCCACGAAGGTTACATCCCAGGAGCCAACGCCCTACTGTACTTGCAAGCAGCTCCACCAGAGTCTCTTCTACCCCAGCAACTGATTCCATCCAGTCTTTATAGTCCTAGGGAGAGAGGCTTCG
>CM052710.1:67462067-67474318 GCA_028551405.1 Uromys caudimaculatus
CATCCGTAATCAGGGAGCTGAGAAGGATGATTTAGGCAATGGGTAAGGCTTCCAATATTAGTTAACCTACCAGCCTTCATTGGTTCACCATGTTCAATTCTTTTTTTTTTTTTTTTTTTTTTTGAGACAGGTTTTCTCTTTGTAGTCCCAACTGTCCTGGAACTCTGTACACCAGGCTGGCCTTAAACTCAGAGATCCACCTGCCTCTGCTGCCTGAATTCTGGGATTAAAGGCATGTGCCATCATACCCAGCTTCCATGTTGGAGAAAAATATTTTATTTCGAAATGTGTGTGAACATGCATGTGATTTCAGGTACCCTAAGAGGCTGGAGGAGTTAGAGGCTCATGGAACTGAAATTACAAGTGACTGTGAGACACCTGATGTAGGTAGTGGGGACTGAGTTCGGGTCTTCTAAAAGAGCAGTACATTCTTTTAACCATGGAGTCGTCCCTCTAGCCTCCCAGAATAAGATTTGATTCAACTAGTAAAGCTTCTATATTTGACTCTTAGGGAACATCAAATGGGATAGCCAGTGGTAACTTTTTTTTTCCATAAAGTTATCAATTATGAATGAGCAGGCAATCAGAGATCAGAAGACTCCTATTTCCCCAAATGAATTACTGGATTTTATAAATAGATGAAATAGAGCTAGCAGACATTTTTAAAGGGGAGGGTGAGGGATTTGAAGCTGGGATGTATAAGGCTCTGGACCAAAGAGACTCCTTGTTTTGGTTTCAGAGTCTTGGATAACTTTTGCACAAAGGACCAGAGGGCTGGCAGTCTATGCTGGGACACTTGAGAAAGTGTACAGGCTTTTGCAGTCCAAAGGATCTGATGCCAGACTCTCTTCTTTCTCTGCGTTGGCACTTGTTAATGTCCTCAGTGCCCTCAATTATTCTGAGATTCTTTCCAGAGGAGAAAGGTGCAGGAAGATTCCTGAATATCCTAAGAGGAAGCATTATCTTTGTGTCTATATTCTCAATGATTTCCGGGATTATTTCTCCAGGAAGATGGTGGAAGCTGTTCTCTCAGTGTCTCTGCCCCTCTCTGTCTCCATCTGGTCACCTGACACCACACCCTGTAGTAGCTGGGTGTCCTCCATCATACATGTTCATATCTGTAGAAACAGGGAGAAAATCTTTCGCAAGCATATTTGTCGATTTAATGACAAATGACTCAGGACTATAACTCTTATGTGCTCAACAAGTTACTGACTAAATGAATATTCCACAAAGAAAAATTAGAGAATATAGATAACAGAATAAACTGTGCAAAGAGTTTCCTTTTAAAATAAGATACTAGCTTTTTCTTCTTTTGTGATTTCAAGACAGGGTTTCTCTGTGTAACTCTGGTTATCCTGTAACTCACTCTATAGATCAGACTGGCCTCAAAGTCAGAGATCTGCCTGCCTCTGCCTCCCAAGTACTGGGATTAAAAGTGTGTGCTACCACTACCCAGCAAAATAAATATTAGCTTTTAAAAATTAAAAGAGTAATTTATATATAGCAAAAAAAAAAATAGTTAAACACTTCAGAAGGGCTTGAAACACTTCAGAAGGAGTCCCTTGTCACCAGATTACCAATCTAGTTCAGATGAGACAGGAAATTCCAGAAATTTGCTGACTGTACAAAAATATGTCTCAATGTATGTTACCTTAAAACTGAAGGAGGATAAGCCACAAATTCTTCCCTGCCTTATTTTATCACCAAAACATTTCACTTACAGATTGGCAGCTGAGCCACCAAACCAGTGCAGAGCTTAGAAACAAAGAAAAACATCTTGGCCCTCCCCCAGGGTGTGTCCAGCTAGGAAAGCATTGGTGACATTTTCAGCTTTACATGGTTCAGTGGCAGTGACTTTGATTGGTGTGGGATGACTGAAGTCCCTCTCATGTGTACATCCTCATAGACCCAGTTGGGTTCTTCTCCTGTGTCTCCTCCTGGAGTCACACTTGGCTTTGCTTCCAGTATTTACAGGGGCGATGGGGCAGTTTTCCTTTTGTTTCTTGGCTAGGAGTTGCTTCATGCTGAGAATCCTGTGAAATGAAATGGTAAAGGTTGGAGCCAAAGGCACACACCATGATGATGGGGAGAGGGAGCCTCTCCTCACTTTAAAGCCTAATATGATTCAGGTACCTTCCCATGACAGAACATATAGAAGGTGTCTTTAGCATGACAAGCATTCCTCACACACCTTTGCAAATTATGGATGCTGTCCTGATATGTGAGTATCTCTGAAACACACACTGAAGCACGAAGCGCATCAGAAATGAAACGGACACAGCCCTGCTGGGAAACGATACTTCATTATTCAGGAATCTGTCATGTTTATGTATTTATGTTATCTTTGTGGAAGAAAGTGACAAGTTAATTAATTTGTCGTCTCTCTAACCAAGCATTCCCACTGCACAAATCCTCTTGGCATGTTGAATTGCTGTCCCCTTGATGCCAGCAGTGGACCAAGTCCCATGCCTTTGTGACAAGTGGATTCAGTCATAATCTATCTAAGGGCCTCATGGGAGTGAAGAGCTTGTTCTTGAGGCCTGAGTGGTACTGGTGTTGAGAGCTGCAGGTGCTTAGAGAACAGGTCCTGCCTGTTACTGCTGAACAGTGGCAATTAAAGGTGCCCTGTGGTCTTTAATTTTTATTTCTTTTTATTTTATTTATGTGTGTGTGTCTATGCGTTCATGTGTCTGTGTGAATGTATGCATGCATGTGTATGCAGGTGCTGCTGAAGGCCAGAAGGTAGAATCAGGTTTCCTGGGATTGGAATGACAGGTGGTTGAGGTGCTGGGATCTGAACCTCAGTCCTATGGTGAGCAGCAAGCACTTTCAACTGCTGAGCCATCTCTCCAATTACCCCACGTTCTTTAATAGGTGTGTGAGTGACACAGGCCTTCTAAAGGGTGGAGACCAGAGCAGGGGCCCCTCCTGTCTATGGATGGAAGTGCATGTTGCTAATGGCTGTATTGCATGCGGAATCACACCCATAAGTTGATAATGGCTGCTACTTTGGGTGACTAGTGATTTCTTCCCATGACTTCTCTTGCCTTAATCCAATGTGAGTACCACCTCCAGCCCAAACCCCATGAATACCACTCTTCAAGACTAAGTAAGGCTGAGTATACCGGGGATCTTGAGGGTACCATTGCAGAGAAGACATGCTAGGTAAATGTGCCAAGTAAAAATTTTACGTTTTGAGTGTTATCTTGTGTGTGAGTGAACCAGCGAAAACTATGCTTTTAGTTCTAACGAGAATGTTTGTGATGGGCTGTGGTGATGAGGGCACAGAGAGCATGATGTTTTTGAAAACTCAGGCTCAGGTGATGGCTATGAAGCTTCAGGTCACATTTTCTCCACCAGGTGGCGTGTTGTTGAGGAGGGTGTTAATGCCGACTTGACATTAGAATCACCAGAGTTGGAAGCCTCACCTGAGGTAGCAGCCTGGATAAGAAGCCCCTTCTCTCCCAACCCTCCAAGTTTGGCCTTTCTGCTCACTGCTGAATTAATTCATTTCTCTGCTGTTCATTCCTTCGCTGATGTCAGAACCAGAACTTTCAGGTTTCCCAGGTTAATAGAGGACCAGTGGTTCTCCAGGAAACCCTCTAGGATTTTGGCACCAGTTTGGGACTGCTGAGGTATCCTCCCCTGTGGCCTGAGCAACTTTAGGCCTCTCCAGTGTGAGCCAGCCATTGTGGGACAACTTGACTACGGAGACATCCATCCTTAAGGACCAAGCACCCATCAGCTGCTCAGGTGTGACTCACAGGAAGCAGATTTAATACATTTTACACACACACACACACACACACACACACACACACACACACACACACACACACACACACACATACACACAAAAACACACACACATACTTCCTATCAGCTCTGTTCCTCTGGAGAATCCCGCCAAATACTCACATTGGGAGCCAACTTGATCTTTTGTCTCTTCCATAACAAGCACACTTTGCAGGAACCCAGCATCAGGCAAGTTGTAGTCTTGAGAGACAGTTGTGAAGCAGCCACTACTAGCCATGGTATCTTGAGAGAGATGCTTAGGAGCTCAGACATGCTCTGCTGGGACCAAGTAGAACATTAAGATTCAGTGTTGGTGCCAATTCTTCGCTGTTTGTTTGCAACTCACATCAGTAAATCCTTTCTTCTCTTTATAAAACCTAGAGCTAAGTGAATTTAAATGAACTCGAGGGAAGGGGAGTAAGTCTAGCTCTTGAACAATGGGAGCAAAATCATAACCTGTGTCACTGAGATAGCATCAGCAAGTCTATTTTCTCTTCCTGGTCTTTTCATATGATGTAAATATAATGGTCATAAATATATGGTTATCAATACACACACACATAGATGGTATACATACATAGACATACCTGAATTTTGAGAAAGGGTCTCATTGTGTAGCCCAGGCTGGCTTGGAACTGACTTTCTGCTTCAGCCTCTCAGTGTATGCACCATGGGTATGTACTACATATTCTTTTTAAAAAAAATTAGATTATTTTTAGTTAGTTTATATAGGTTTTTTGTTTACTCTTTAGTTATATTAAAACCAAGGATGAAATCATTTAATATTCTTCTGGGGTAGAATATTTAGTGTTTCTATAATACTTCATCTCAAGGCTACAGCAAAACTTACTAACAGTTTTCCTATTTTGTTAGTTTAATACAGGGTCTTACTATGTAGTCCAGGCTGGCTGGGAACTTGCTATGTAGAACAGACTGGATTCAGACTACAGAGATCTGTTTTCCTCTGCCTCATGAGTGCTGGGATTAAAGGCATGTCACATGCCCTGTGTTTGGACATTGATTCCCAAATCTTTGCTAATGTAAGTAAGTATATTCTGAACAGTCATATCTTTTCACACATTTCCCCATAGAGAATTTCAGCTTCAGAGCGATCTCTTTTCTTGTTCACATGCCAACACATAATTTTCAATGACATCATTAACTTGAATTTTCTCACGGTCTTTTCATAGCTGAGCATTTTCTTAAATGATTTCTGAAAGCTCAGAAGCTTAATATAAAGAATCTAGCAGTTGACCAATACCCCTCATCTCTGACTCATGGGCTTTCTAGACCACAGGGAAGACAATGATCTCTGCTAATAGATCCCAGGTTTGTGTATATAGTGCCAGTGTCTAACAAGAGATGGGCTCCTTTCCCTCTCTTAGTTCTCTTCCCCCATCTCATTTGTTGCCTCTGGCAATTACAGGCATAATGTGAACAAGAGGCTCATATTTGCACCCACAAACTGTGGATCAGGTAAAGAGAATAACAGGCCCTATGTATAATGGGAAGAAGAAATTTCTAGAAATACAGCCTGTTATAGCAGGGTATGGTGGTACAGGAAAATCCCTGGGGTTCAATGGCCAGCCAGCTTGTGATGCTTGGAAAGTTCCAGACCAGTGAGAGAGAACTTGTTTCAAGAAAAAAAAGGGTGGTTGACTATCCTTAAAGAATGGCACTAGAAGTTGACCTCTGACCCCTACACATATATGCACATGTGCTTCTGCATACATATCCCATGTATGGAGAGGGGGGAGGGGGAGGGGAAGGGGGAAGAGGGAGGGAGAGAGGAGGGATAGAATGAATACACATATACCTACTGACCAAACAAAACCACAAAATCTATAGCAATTGAGTTCAGAAGAACAGGACTTGAACCCAGGTTCTGCCACAAACTTGATGACTGAACACTGTCGTGTAATCTTCTTTCCTAGGACTCAACACATTCATCTTTGAGATGAGACAATTGGCTTGCTTTATTCTAAGATTCCTTACAGTGTTCTTCACCTTGTGAGAGGTAAGTCTGAAGCTCTGAAGCTAGGACTTCTGTCTCATGATGTGTCTCCTCTGGCCAGCAGCCTTCTCAACTATAACGTGTTCTCTGATTGACCACTCTACCGAGCCAGAATGATGACATTGACCATAGCTAACTTTACCTGCCATGAAGGATGTATGTAAGGTCTCTAGATTTATGTTGTAGGTGAAGTGTGAGTCAATAGAATTTGGGGTAACATAGTAGTGTCCCATCAGTTCTGTGATCCCACTATGATTCCACTATGGAATCATAGTAGGATCTTTTCACTATGAGCTATTGGGAACCCCCTAGAAGTCCTTTAGCCTAGGGGTCCTTTATTTACAGTATTCAACTCGCTCAGGTCTGAAAACCTGCCATAATTATAGGAAGAGATATTTATATATGATCTATTAGAACACAGCTTATAGTTTGTAGAGCAATTTAATTAAAATGCAGAGTAAGTGTTTGGTTTGGAAAATTGATATCGTGGTTAACCAACACTAAAACAGTACATCAAGCATTTCAGGTATGCCAGAAAGTCACTCACTGTGACGCTTTTAACCCATCATCCCTCTGGCACTCCTACCTCATCAACCAATTTCTTAATCTTTTTAAATTAGTATATGTCAAGTCTATAAAATAAGGTGTCTCATTGTGATTCTTTCATAATTGTACTTCGATCATTCCTATTTCCTCTTTCCTCTCTTTTGATCCTCTCCCCAGAGTCCATTTCTTCATAACTCCTCTCTATTTTCATCTTTTGGGGTTTTTAGATTTTATAAATGATGAGTAACATATAGTATTTATCTTTGTGAATTAGTTTTATTTTATTTAACACAATGCTCTGTAGTTCTATCCATTTTATTAAAAAGGATATTTATTATTATCATTACTAATTACTATTAATTATGTGTATGTGTGTGTGTCTCTGTGGGTTGTGTGCATGTATGTACGGTGTCTGCAGAAGTATCAGATACCTGTTGTCTTAGTTAGGATTTTATTGCTGTGAACAGACACCATGACCAAGACAACTCTTGTAAGGACAGCATTTAATTGGGGCTGGCTTACAGGGTCAGAGGTTCAGTCTATTATCATCAAGGCAGGAACATCACAGCATCCAGGCAGGCATGGTGCAAGAGGAGCTGAGAATTCTAATCTTCATCTGAAGGCTGCCAGCAGAATACTGGATTCCAGGCCGCTAGGATAAGGGTCTTAAAGCCCACACACACAGTGACACACCTACTCCAACAAGGCCAAACAGGACCGAAGCTTCTAATAGTTTCACTCCCTGGGACGAGCATATATAAACCATCACACGTGTCCAGATGGAATTATAAGTGGCTGTATACTGCTGGACATTGGTGCTGGGAATTCAGCTCAGGTCGTAGAAATTACTCTTAACCACAGAACCATCTCTTCAGTCTCAAAGAATATATTTTTACAGCTGAACAATGCTTAATTGTTACATATGCACTGTGTTTTAGAAATCAATTTGTCTATTGATAGGGACCTAAGTTGATATCATAACTAGAATATCATGATATACATGAATATGCAGGTGTCTTTGGTATGCCGACTTATATTTCTTTGAATACACAATAAGGAGTGGTATAGCTCAGAGGAATTGACATTTCAGATTGATTTTATGAGGTCACCATCAGTCTGATACCAAAGACATGACAAACAAAAAGACTACTGGTCCATATCCCAGACGAATAATGATGTAAACATTTCCAACAAACACTAGCTATGACAATCCTCAAGAAACACTAGCAGAGCCAAAGCAACACCACATTGAAAGGCTCATATATAATGACTATCTTGGATTTATCCCTGAGGTGAAAGAAGGATTTAACCTATAAACATCGTTTGATGTGACAAGTAAGATAAAACCACAGGGTCGTCCCATAGACACAGAAAAAGTATTTAATCAGAATTCAATCCTCTTTTATATTAAAAATTACTAAGAATGAAAGGATGGAATGTTTTCACTCAGTAATGAACGAGACACAGATTTAGTATCTTATTTTTTTCCTGTTAATATAATAGTAGATGGTCAGCATTCAGGTGGAAAGGAAGAAGTAAAATATTATCACATCGTTATGCCCAGATTGCAGGGTCCCCACGGACCACCAGAGAGCACCAGCAGTCCAGCTCACATACAGAAGCAAAGAGTCTTTGATCTCTCGAGCTTGGACCTCTTTAACCTCTCCAGTGCAGTGGATGGGTGTGGAAGACCCCCAGCTAGTCAAATCTTGTCTTTTTATCTTGTTTTCAGCAGGGTGAGGGGCTATCCAACTTGGCAGTTACATGATTGGTTAACATTTAAGATTGGTACATTTCTATTGGCTGGCAATGGTTTTCGCTTGGTATGTGCAATTGTGGCTAACTTGAGCAATCTGTTTTGAGACATCTGGAACATTAGGCGTTTTCCTCCCAAGAGCTGATTGGCTGTCACTATGGGTGGAGCAGCTGTTATTTGGAAGTTGTGGCTATTGCTAGCAGTGCCTTGGTTCCTGGAACAAGTTGTGGATTTTTCAGTTCCTGAGTTTAGCCTAAGAACAAACTCACCATAATATGGAGTCTGGATACAAAATGGAGTTTGTAATGTTAGTCTGCGCCCTTCACATATGACCCAGTGATATTATATGTATGTGTATATTTACTATTTTTTTTTTTAGTTTACTAAATTTGTATTTGAGAACTTTACACATGTATATAATACATCCTGGTTACTCTCACTGCCCATCACCTTCCTATCTCCTTCAACTTCCTTTTTTCTCTATAAGTATCTTTCCCGTACTCATGAGCATTGTGCCTATAGCGAGCAATACAGTTCTGTGCATTTTGTTGGCATTAGGAGTGACTTAGTGTTCTTCTTTTTCCCTCTATGTATCCCTGGCTATCTATCCTGGAACATTCTCTGTAGGCCAGGATAGCTTTGAACTCACAGAGATTGGCCTGCTTCTGCTTCCAAGGACTTTGATTGAAGGCTACCACTGCCCTGCTGATTTAGTGTCAACACGATAAGGCTGCATTTAAAACAATGCCGAAGTTTACTTATATGTTGGGCCCCATTTTGATCCTGGTTTGGGCCTTGAGAACAAACCTGAGCCTGGCTCGGGTTTCTGTGGCCTTGTGGGAGAGCCTAAGTCTGGCTCGAGTTTTGAGACCTGTCTCAGACACATCAGGGTAACTCAGCAAGACCTGTTTGGCCCTGCCTCTGCCCCACTGTTTCTGATGTGAAGCTTCGCCATTGGCCCTGTCAGTTACCCCTTACCCTACTTTACCCTTCCCTGCCTCCGACGTCATCTCTTCCCATTCCTAAATGCCCACCTCCTTGCCTTCTCTATATGAGCAAGTGCCTAGTTTAATAGAGTGAGTTCCTGCTTCGACAAGACTCCCAGCCTGCTATGTTTCTTTTGGGCCATTGTCACTCGCCATCCTGCTCAGCCCTGGACAGACCTGGCTGGACTGGGTTCTCTCCTCTCGCCTGGACCAGCTGGCAGGGAGCCAACATGTAATTAGTTATTATTTTTGTAAATTATGTGTATATGTGTTTGTGCACCTAAATGTAGGTGCTTTTGAAGGCCAGAAGAGGGCATCATATCCCTTGGAACTGGAGTTGCAGGTGATTGTGAGCAATCTCATATGGGTGTTGGACTTAATCTCAGTTTTCCGTAAGAGTGTGTTCTTAACCACTGAGCTGTCTCTCCAGCCCCTAAAATAGCACTGAATTTTAAGAGATTCTGTCTTAGTTAGGGTTTTACTCCTGTGAACAGACACCATGACCAAGGCAACTCTTATAAGGACAACATTTAATTGGGGCTGGCTTACAGGTTGAGAGGTTCAGTCCATTACCATCAAGGCAGGAGTGTGGAAGCATCCAGACAGGCATGGTGCAGGCAGGGCTGAGAGTTCTACATCTTCCTCTGAAGGCTGCTAGGAGAAGACTGGCTTCCAGGCAGCTAGGATGAGGGCTTTAAAGTCCATGCCCACAGTGACACACCTACTCCAACAAGGCCACACCTTCTAATAGTGCCACTCCCTGGGTCAAGCATGTACAAAGCATCACGAGTTCCAAACCTGTGATGACCAAACAGAGGTAATTAACTATTAAATACCAGCTTCAAATGTCACAGTTGTTTGGAAAGAGCTTTCTTGTTGAGGGTCACAATAGCAAATATCTCACATCAAATGACTTGGAAAACAGAGACTGGTGACCGGCTTGTCTGCAGCTTCTGGTCTGAGGCTTTGTTCATTTTTTGGCATGTGGGAGAATTATAGTGCCTCATGCTGTTCTACATCTATTAATATTGTTTGGCTATTTTCTTGTCCTGTCTTGACTGTCAGCTTGCTCTCTGGTGTCAGCTCTGTTCATTTCTCCTGAAATTTTGGTCTGGGAGATTAGCATGGCCTTTGCCCACTTGTAAATGGAGACCTGGTAGCATCTGGACTTTTTAAAAACCAGACAACTGAGAAAGAATGTTTAGAATGGGAAGCTGCAGGAGGTGATAAGAACCAGTGGGTGGTCCTTTCTAGGTCTTAGAGCTGAGCAGAGACTGTGAAGAAGCCTCTGGGGATGCTAAGTGTAGTGATGAGCACCTCTCATCCTGGTGGGGACCAGCAGGTGGGCACCCAGGTCCAGACTCACTGGTAGACATACCCCTGGAAGGGCCGTTGTGTGCCCTGCTGTGTGCCTCCTGTAAGTTTCTGTTATTTCTGCGAGGAAGGGGTTTTACATGTGAAAAATGTGTCTCATTTTCTTCTCTCAGACTACCAGGAGCTAGGAACTATTATTATCCCTTTTGTGGAAAAGAGATGAAGATTGTCCAAAGACAGCCCCACCAGAGTTCCTCAGGTGTGATTTCATTTAGTTTTAAGGTAACATTTAAAATAGCTGATTAATGTTTGGTTTCAGACCTGGGACATGGGACTGAGGTGTATAATTACATATCAAAGCAGACCTGGCTTCTAGGTTCTCTCAGCATCTCTCAATCCCTACCTGGCATACCCTGAACTTTTCAGCCAGGGGCTGGACTGTCCTTCCCCCCAGAGGCTCCTCCCCATATAATCCAGACATTTTGGCTCTCTCTCTCACACACACACTCTCTCTTTCTCTCTTCTTCCTCTTCTTCCTCCTCCTTCTCTTCTCAATGTGTCCACCCTTTCTCTCTTTCTCTTCCCCCTCCCTTCCCTCTCGCTCCATGGACACTCCCCTAGCCTCAGTCCTTGGGGGGTGGTGGTCAGTGAACTCACCTGAGAGCTCTTCCCAATAAACCTGTCTTTAATATAATCTAATCTGGCTTGAATTGGTTCATTTCACCAGCGGAGTAGAAATAACCTTTCAATTAAATCTGGGCAGGATGACAGGTCCCCACCCCAGCTCTTTACCACTTCCTGCTTGGGATGTAATGCAAGGCCTTGTGTAAGCTACATAAGCACTCTACAGTGAGCTATTTCATGTTCTTTGTTGAAGACTGGAGATTTTTGGTAATATAATGTGGCATTTTTCCCTCCCAGAAGATTTGTTATTACAGTTCTTTATTGTTTGATAACCTTAAAAGCCAATTCTCTCCATCTATGGTCAGAGACACATGTGGTTGCTAAAATCTCCACTCAATCAGCTAATATTGGGATTTAAAAAAAAATAAAATGAATGTATCTCCAGTCCTTGCCAAGGAACTGTCAGTTAGGCACAGCTCCAGTGCTCAGCTAATTTACCCTTTACTTCCAGCCACAACAGAGCCCCTTCATTAGTTAGAGGTGGGAACCTAAGACCTCTGTGAGTCTCTGCACTCACACAACCCTATATGTAACTTCCTAAACACACAGCAGTATGTACAAAACCAACTGCACACATCTCATTTCTTGTTTGCTAGCAAATATTAATTACACAATGAGTTTCATTATTACGTTTTAATACATATGCATGATGTATTTCAATCATGTCGACCCCAGTACTCTCTCCATTCTACCTCCTACTCTTGGTAACCCCTCCCTATTCCCAACTAGCTTCCTTTGATAGGATAAAGCAGTGAGGTGGGCAGACTTTTGGCGGCCAGTGCCACTCAGTGTGCCACTGAGAAATTACAATACACCACGGATCTAGTGTAAGAGGTTTACTGTGGAGGGGGAGAGTGAAAGACTGACTCACAGTAAGGCCATGAGGGAGAGATAGAGAGGTAGGTAGACAGATAGACAGAGAGGATGAATAAGATGGGGGGGGGAGGGAGGAAGAGAGGGGAAGAGAGAGAGAGACAGACAGACAGAGACAGAGAGGGAGACACACAGAGAGAGAGACAGAGATGGAAGTAGGGAGAGAACTGGAGAACGAGAGGTCTAGGCTGGCTGGGACCTTTTATGCACTGCACCTGGTGCACCTGTCAGTGATGGACGATGATATAAGCTGCTGCTAGGTCCCTGAAGGCAGGCCAAT
>CM052710.1:67474418-67502182 GCA_028551405.1 Uromys caudimaculatus
CTTCTTCTTCTTCTTCTTCTTCTTCTTCTTCTTCTTCTTCTTCTTCTTCTTCTTCTTCTTCTTTGAGACAGGGTTTCTCTGTGTAGCCCTGGCTGTCCTGGAACTCACTCTGTAGACCAGACTGGCCTTGAACTCAGAAATCCGCCTGCCTCTGCCTCCTAAGTGCTGGGGTTAAAGGCGTGCGCCACCACTGCCTGGCTCTACTTTCATATATATATTTGTGTGTATGAGGTTTATTAGGGATGTTTACAGGAACATGAACAAAGGTTGTTTATAGGGGCTTGGATACCTTACCAATAGCTAACACCGCTGAAGAAAATGTGTTTCCTTCTCCCCTCAACCATGAACTGCAGGTAGATCCTCAGGAAGGGGTGGAGCACCATGAGTCCCTCCCTGTAGTGTGGCAGGGTGTGGATGGGCCCAGTCTTATACAGATCTTATGCAGGTGATCACAACTGCTGTGAGTCCAAGAATGCAACAGCTTTGCCATGCCCAGAAGTCAACATTCATGTTGCTTCCACCACTTCCTCTTGTCCTTATATTTTTTCCCCACATTTTCCCCCCTGTAGTACTTCTTGAGCTTTTGAGGGGGATGATAGAAATATTTAATTTATGACTGGGCACTCAACAGTCAGTCACTTGTTTTCAGTGCTTTTACTAGTTGTGTCTCCTTTTGGTCACTAATAATCCCTATGAAAGAGAAGCTTCTCTGATCAGAGCAGACAGCAGCACTAAGCTATGGGCATAAACAGTTGTTAAGAACAATTTGACAAGAGGCCCCAGTATAGGGGAATGCCAAGGTGGGAAGACAGGAGTGGGTGGGTGGGTGGGGGAATACCCTCATAGAGGTAGGGGGAAGGGAGAGGGGATAGGGAGTTTCCAAAGTGGAGAACTGGAAAGGGGGAAACATTTGAAATGTAAATAAAGTATCAAAAAATTAAAAAAAAAAAAAAGAACAATTTGACAGGCACAAATCAGCAACAATAGCTTCCCCATTGTAGCCTATGATCTCCCTAGCCACTACCTTTCAACTGGGTTTACAGCACCAGAAATAAATTCCCACAAGTGGAATGAGCATTAAATCCGATCAACATGTGGTTGGTTACCCCAGTAACAGACTCACCACTGTTGCACCAATGGACTTGTGGTTATCCCAGTAATAGACTTGTCACTGTTGCACCAATGGACTTGTGGTTATCCCAGTAACAGACTTGCCACTATTGCACCAGTGGACTTGTGGTTACCCCAGTAACAGACTTGCCACTGTTGCACCAGTGGACTTGTGGTTACCCCAGTAACAGACTTGCCACTGTTGCACCAATGGACTTGTATGGTTACCCCAGTAACAGACTTGCCACTATTGCACCAGTGGACTTGTGGTTAGCCTGGTAATAGACTTGCCACTGTTGCACCAGTGGACTTGTCTTTCCCAGCCACTCAGTATCAAAGCACACAGCACCCACAGCTGGGTAAGAGTGTTGCCGATACTCTCCCTAGCACTTTCTAGCAGCATAAGTGCTATCCAGCAAAGGGAAGCCTCCAGCCCAGCTCCAGCTTGATCTCTCTATGTCCTGTAACCAGTGTGTGATATATTGAGCAATAGGGTCTCGACATCTGCTTCTGGTGGGCAAGCAGTAGGAGTGACAATTGCCTGTCTTGTTTGGGAGACTTAGGGAGCTTCACTGACCAATAACTTATAAGGAAGCAACTCACATATGGCATTAGTATTTTTGTTTAATGATCTATGGTATTTAGGAGCAGTTTTATCTACCCATAGAGGGAAACTCTGTTCAAAGTTTGATTTTTAAAAATAATTTGATTTTTTGGTAATCTTTTGAAGTACTAGATTTCTATATGGCCTTTTCATATATTGTTAGTGTTTCATATATTTTTGGTAACCTCCCCCATCTGACTTCCCCCCTTCATCTCCAGTATTCACTGACTTTCATATCAGAAGTGGTTCACTATCTTCCTCCAGGCCCTTAAATCATCCTTTTCTCCACCTCTCATGGGCTACTTTTTAGTTTCCTAGGTTCTATAGTTCTATAAAACTCACTTCCACACAAATGTATGTATGTATGTGTGTATATCTATCTATCTATCTATCTATCTATCTATCTATCTATCTATCTATCTATCTATCTATATCTCAAAAGCCAGGATCCTTATAGGAGAGAAAACATATGGAGTTTGTCTTTCTGAGCCTGAATTACTTTACTATTTTTTAGTTCATCCATTTTCCTGTGAATCCCATTGTTCTTTTAAACTGAGTAAAATTCCATTGTGTAGAGATACTACATCTTCACTATCCATTCATCAGTGGATGGGCATTTAAGCCAATTCCATTTCCTTGCTACTGGGAGTAGTGCATCAGTAAACACGGATGTGCGAATGTCCCTGTGGCAGTACATACATAGTCCTTTGGGTGGATGCCAAGAAGTGGTATAGCTGAGTCATGTGAAAGTGAACTGATCTCCAAGGCAGATGAACTAGCTTACACTCCCTCTAACAATGGACGTGGGTTCACCTGTCTCCACAGCGTCACCAGCATTTGTTGTTACTTGTTTTCATTGTCATAGCCATCCTGACTGGGTGAGGTGAAATCTCAAAGTTTTAATTTAGATTTCACTGATGGCTGAAGATGCTGAGAACTTTAAAGAATATTTATTAGGATTTTGGATTTCTTTATTTCTTTCTTTGTTTCTAGAACTCTATGTTCAGATCCTTAGCCCATTTTTATTTTTTCTTTTGGGTTGTTTGTTTCCTTGCTTAGGTTTTTTTTTTTAAGTTATTTTTATATTCTGGATGTTAATTCTGGACTCTCATTCCCCAGGTTTTGGAATGCTGTCTCCCAAAGACTCCTCAGTGATGTACTCTTCTCTCCTTCTAGTCTTCATTTGAAGGGTTAGATTCCTGATGCTGTCCTGGTTTGTTGGACTATAAGCATCATTTTACAGGTGGTCTCTCAAATCTGGTTACATCAGATTCCCTCAAGGGCTCCAATTGTGAATGCTGGCCCAGTTTCCATGCAGCTCTTGGATCCTGTGTGAAAGCTCCCATGTCTGCTTTGGTTCCTCCTAGGTTTGGTTCCCCTGAATGCAGTGTGGATCTGATTCCAAGTTTCTTTTCTGCAGACTCAAGCATTTTGTTAGTGAGATTTCAGTGTATAGTTCTGAGACACTAGGTCTGAGTTTCTTGAGAGTGTGTGCCACAGACGGTCTGAGCTACTGTCAAACTGAATTCTTTTTGAAGGGCTGCCTTGCTTCTGCTCTGTTGGTTGTCAGTGCTTTGGACCCAGCACCAGAGGAGAGGATTTTCTTCACCTCTTTCTGCCCTTGCTGCTGCCACCCTGAGTATTTTCCAGTGTCCTTTGCTCTTCTGATATCTATTTTTCAGAGTTTTTAGGTTATTCCCTGAAGACCCTGGCCTATCCCGCCTGAGTGTTGTCTGCTGTCTTGGATTCTTCCTTATGTTTCACCTTTAAGCTTTTTGATTGGCCTATTGATCACCTCAACTGTTATTTACTGCTCCAGTCAGCAATTTCTTTCAACAAATGCCTTTGGGGAAACTATGCTCAGACAGAGTGAGTTCCAAAACAGGTCAAAGACAGACTCTCAAGTGGAGTCATCCAGGGACCCACCAGGCAGGTTAGAAATTGGCTCTCTTCTGGTCAGGAGGCTTTGAATGACCCCCATCCTTATTCTGCCCAGCAGCAATTGCCAGGGATGCTTTTGATACTGATGAACCAGGGAGGAAGGAGGGGAGAGAGTAAGTTAATAATCTGGTTGCTCTTATTGACATCCAGCCAGTGCTCCACGGGTTGCTGCTAACTTTTGGCGAATTTCTATAGTTCTGAAAGGATTGACTTTGATAATCTCTGCCCCATTCCCATTGTTTTTATGGAGAGAGGTTTTGGGCAGATTTACTCTAATTCTCACTGATGTCAGCTCATTCATGAATTTATTTTACTATGTAGTTTTTGTTATTATCACATGGATCTTTGATATGTTTTTGAGGTGAAACCACATTGTACATTACTTCCCCTATGTGATGTGGCCTATGTGATGTGGCTGATTGCCCATGTATTGTCATTTAGTCTGATTCTCTGTTTTAATATTTTGTGTCCAGTGGGAGTTAGAGGTGGGATTGCATTCATATTTGATTAATTTTTGCAAGACTGCTCCACAGGTGCTGTGCTCTTCCATGAGGAAGCACGTAAGGATGGTTCTTTAAAAGTGATTTTAGGAGTTGGAGAGATGGCTTAGCCAGTAAAGGTGCTGAGAGCCAAGCCTTCACCTGAGTTTGAGCCTATGGTGTGTGTGTCTGTGTGTGTGTGTCTGTGTGTATTGTGTACCTACCTGCACTATTCTAGGCACTGCAGACACAGTGATGGAAATAAAGGACAAACGTGCACCCTGCAGGAACTTAGATTCAGCTTTCTACAAAGACAAGGACAGAAGAAACCAACAGCTGAGTTAAAGTTTGTTCTAAGATGTTGATTGTTGTCTCCTGTACCAGGAAGGTGGAATAAAAAGTTTCTTTCTGTTCCTGGAATGTGTATCTGAAATAAGTACTGAGAAGCTGATTTTGCTAAAACAAAACATTGATCTCATATGGGTCAACAAGTTAGCTCAAAGCTAACTGGGATCCTGGCATCCCAACCTCATTCAGCATCTGTCTCCTTCACTTTGGGTCACTTCTTACCTTGCAGGTAGGCATGATGCCTACTTAAGGAGAGTTTATCTAATACATCTCATTTGTCCTCAAGACATAAGGCATAGAGATTACTCTTCATGTTAAGTCTGTAGTCACCCTAGATTCTAGAAAAAGCAAAACCTTAGAGGACAACCCCCGTGTAGCTGGTCCTTGCTATTTTGTGGGTTCTTCTTTCTTCCACCCTTCTCTACCCCTTTTCCTTTTATCATTTCAATGCCCTAACACCATATGTGAGAGAAAATAGGATAGAGAAGAAAGGAAAGAGATCTCTGAATAAAGTCAGGAGTCAGAAAGGGGGTGACATTATTGTTAGACTACTTCCTGCTGATTAGAGTGGTTGAGTTCCTTAAGGCAAGTTTGGTCTTTACTGTCAAGATATCTAATATCTTCTTATTGTTTCTTCTTTGCACATGATTAATTAACAAACTGTGACCAACAACCAACCAACAACCCACCCCACCTCTCAGGGCCCTATCATTTATGTATTCTCTGAAGAGTCCTCAGAATTCCAAACGTCACACAATTGCAAAAACTATCTGCAGTGGCAAAATCATGCCCCTGCTAGAGCACAAGACAAATCACAGTCAGCTATTGCGGACAATTGGAAGCAGCCCCATATTCCATACCTGGGATTAAAATGAAAACATATTCTTATAATATTTGTGTTTTTAAAGAAACCAAAATTTCAAAATTGTCATTACACTCCCACAATAGACGAGGGCAATTATCAATGAGGCTGAGTCTGTACCTGGACTCAGAAAAATCATCTTGTAGAAACCAGGTTGTTCCTGTTGGTTGATGACAGTGATTGACAGATTAACAATCTACGGGACAACCTTTCAGGATCTTTCTGAGAAAATGATGAGTTAGGGATGGGTGGAACTACACTTTGGCAGTGCTATTTGGTTTTACATATCTCTTCCCATCTATTTAAGTCCAAGCCTCATGTCAGGCTCCTGAAGCACACACTTGGGTCACTGGAGTCTTCTACTAGTTCCACTTCTCCCTATTGTCACCTCAAATATAATGTCCCTCTTTGCTTTTCACCATCACAATTGATTTATTGAGGCCAAGTGGTCAAGTTTAGTTTGTCTAGGTTTTTGGAGTCTGGCCTTTTGCCTTCAAAATCTTGGTTACAGACCTATGAGGGTCTCCCCCTAGCTCCTATAGCTGAGTGTGTGGTTGTTTGCTTGTTTTTGAGGCAGGGTCTCATTTTGTAGCCTTGGCTGGCCTGAAATTTGCTATGTAGACTAGACTGGGCTGCAATTCAGATATCTGCCTACCTTTGCCACTTTGGTGCAGGGATTAAGAGATTAAGGGCAGGCCTGAGGGTGTTAGAGGTCCCCGTAAAGGGGAATGTCAAGGTGGGAATACGGGAGTGGGTGGGCAGGTGGGTGGGAGGTGGAATACCTTCATAGAGGTGGGGGAGTGGGAGGGGATAGGGGGTTTCCAAAGAGGAGACCTAGAAAGGGGGAGACATTGGAAGTGTAAATAAAGTATCAAAAAAAAAAAAAAAAAAAAAAAGAGAGAGATTAAGGGCATGTACTGCATGCCTGATTTGTTTTCTTTTTTAAAATTACATCTATCTATCTATCTATCTATCTATCTATCTATCTATCTATCTATCTATCATTTATCTATCTATCTCTGTATCTTGTGTGTGTGTGTGTATGTGTGTGTGTGTGTGTGTGTTCATGGGTCATAGTGTGAATGTGGAATATAGGAGTTGGTTCTCTTTTAGAATGTGGGTGCCCAGGACTGAACACAGGTGGTCAGTCTTAATGACAAGTGTCTTTATCCCATGAGTCACCTGCCAGCTCTTGTTTACTTATTTTGATTTCTTCTGACTAAAATGTTGAGAATTCAAGAAGGATTTGAGAACTCACAGAAAAGAGGGGGGGGGGGTCCACTCTGACAGCTGGGTGAGGGCAGAGCAGCTGAACAGTGAGTAAAGAAGAAAACAGCTGGACAGTGAGCAATGCAGATACCAGCTGGACAGTGAGCAGCAATGCAGATACCAGCTGGACAGTGAGCAAAGCAGAAACCAGCTGGACAGTTAACACATGGTTTTGTTTTTTTTTTGTTTTTTTTTTTTTTTTTTTTTTTTTTTTGCAACAGAGAGGATACAAAGGCAGAAAAAGTTGCAGAGATGTTGCAGAGATGCCTCCACAAATTTATCCCGAAGCCACTTCCTATGACCTATAAGACTATTTCTTATCATAGTTATAGAAACTTTCTGAGCCTAACCCTCTGATACCAGTTCCCATTGCCCAACGTTCTTCACATCTTAGAATTTTGCTGTTAGGCCCTAGAGCAGCAGTTCTCGACCTTCCTAATGCTGTGACCCTTTAATACAGTTCCTCATGTTGTGGTGATCCTCAATCACAAAATTATTTCATAACTGTCATTTTGCTACTGTTATGAATCGTAATGTAAATATCTAATATGTGACACCCAAACTGCTACCCTAGAGGCATGAAGATGGATGTGAGTTTATCAGAAAACTTGTTCCAGGATCCTGGATACTTCAAGGCTGGCTGCCAGCAGAGGTTTCTGGGGTTATGTGTTACATTAGTTTCCTTTTCTTGTCGTTGTGTCAAAATACCTGATGAAACTTTAGGAAGGTTTACCCTCATCATTTGAGGGGATGGGCCATCATGGTTCTAGCTGTGATGGTGGTAGCACACAGTAAGTAGCTGGTCACGTTGCATCCAGTCAGAAGGCAGAATAAGATGAATGCTGGTGGCCAGCTCTCTCTTTTCATTCAGCTTGGCACTCCAGCTCTTGGAATGGTGCTATCTACGTCCAGGGTGAGTCTTCCCACCTCAGCTACACTTTGCAATCACTTCACAGACATGTCGAGAGGCTTGTCTCTTAGCTGATTCTAAAATCTTATTACCTTGACAATCAGGATTAGCTATTTCAAGTGTCTTGTCCTAGGATACTGGAACTCATTCTCAGAAGTGTTTGACTGGGTTCTGAGATAATTCACAGTGGGGTACAGGAGGTAAAGAAGATTAATCTGGATTAATGAGGACAATGAAAACGTCCTTCACTTTGACCCTTCTCCCTGCCCATTGTTTGTTCCCCCTTCCAAATACAAGTCAATGAAGCCACTAGTATCTTTTAGAACTTCAGTCTTGTCACTTACGAAATGGAGAAATTATTCCTGCTTATCTGTTTATTTAAAAAAAAAAAACCAAGTAGGACTTACAAGATGGCTTAGTGGATACACATTTGTCATGTGTCTTAGTTTTATCTCTGTTGCTGTAATTAAATACTCTTACCAAAAAAAAAAAAAAAAAACAACTTGGAGGAATTAGCTAACAACTCCCAGTTACAATCAGTCACCGGGGGGGGGGGGGCAAGGCAGGAACTTTAAGCAATTAGTCATATCATAACCACAAGTCAAAAGAATGGTGAGTGCATGCAGTCTCATTTGCCTTTCTGTTTGCTCCCCCCCTGCTCAGTTTCTCCAGTTTTTGCACAGTTCTGAGTCCTCTATCTAGGCAGTACTGCTGTCCACAGTAAGGTGTGTATTCCTATACCAATGAACTTAATTAAGATCATCCTCCACAGGCATGCGCACAGGCCAGTCAAAGGTAGATAGTTTATCACTGAGACTCTCTTCTAAGATGATTCTAGGTTGTGTCAAGCTGACAGTTAAAGCTAAGCACAGAATCCGCTGTGGAAGGAGAAATTCACTCCCAAAAGTTGTCCTCTGGCTGTCTGCACACTCAGACTCACACAGGCACTCCCCCAAAAACACCCCCCCCCCCCCACTAATGTGTGAATATCCTTGGTTTGGTACCTGTCACCTTAAAAAGTTCATGTGAGTGATGTCTATTTCTAGTAAGACAGATTGGAGAACCACAACTTTTGATGGAAAAGCTGAGTGCATACAGCATGACTGGGTCTGGGTCTGTTGATTCTCCAGTTCTTGCTTACTGGACTCACCCTTATCTGTTAGACTCTTGTATGCTTCCCAAGTTCTTCAGGTTTGAAATCTTGACCAGTCTCCTGGTGCTGAGCTTGCTCACCCCTGAGGCGTTAAGGGCAATTACCATGGACCATCCATACCTCTGTCTCCCTAGACCAGAGCTCCCCACTCTCCTTGCCCTGGCAGGGAGTTGTCAGGGATGGATCTGAAAAACATTCTAAATGGGGTTCCCTGGGGAGGCATCCAATGGGTAAGTGCTGACCTGCTGGTGGAAAGCATTTAAAGTGATTCTCTGGCATTATCCTAAGAACATTCATATGCAATCAGGGTGGACACATTTTCTAAAAGGCAGATAGAAATGCAACCCTGCTGTGCTTAGGAGCCCAAATTTGGAAGGCTCTTGTCCAATTAAAGTATTATGGAGTCCAGCTGCTCTTCAAGGTTATTGCTGGAGAGGGAGGAGTTTATTTTTTTCTTCTACTTTTATGGTAGAGGTGCAGCAGACAGGCCAGTGCCTACAGAGAACAAGATAATGTTTGAGTCCATGCTGCTAGGAGTGGACCTGAATTCTGTGTGAACGTGTGTGTATGTGTGTGAGCTCATGAGTGCACACGTGTGCATATATGTGTATGCGTGAGTGGTCTTCTTTCTAGTTTTGTCTCCCAGTGGCTTCAGGGATTTAGAGTTTGAGTCTTATGTATCTTTGGACACATAGGTATAATTTAACTTTCTCTTTCTCTCTCTATTTCTGCTCACCCCCTCTTTTGATAGGGTCTCAAGCATCTCTGGCTGGCCTTGAACTTTCTGTATACCCTCAGATGATCTTGAACTTCTAATCCTTCTGCTTTTACCTGGGATTACAGTCATTCACCACCATGGCCTGGTGTGGAGTGTATAGTAACTGGCTCTCAGGGCTGTGAGAAGAAATGAAGATAAAGCATTTAGGGTGCCTCATACAGAATGCATGCTTGATAGATTGTTTCACTACTTTCCTTTCTGAATGTGGACATGCCTATTTTGTGGTTATATACAGGCAGCTATACTAGGTGCCCAAGCTGTGTGTACAGACATAGTAGCAGGTAAACTCTGTGGTATCTGGATTAGGTCTGTAGTTTATCCAGCACCAAGGACAGCGCCCAGTCCAGCTCAATCCTGGGATGCTCAATAAATAGATGAATAAATGACAAATTAAAGGAATCACTAACTTAGGCAGGAAAGGTAATCTAGGAGGCAAAGATGGAACATAAAATGTTACATGAAACCCAAGGATGGGGATGGGTTGTCAAGAAGACACAAACCAAACCAGAATGTCACCGCAGATATACTCAAGTAGCTGTTGCTACTTTTGAACTTTGCTGTATTCTCTATATACTGTTAGATCACAGCCTGTCCCTTTAAGAGCCTGGTTACTCTTTTTTTTTTTTTTTTTTTTTTTAAAGATTTTATTTATTTATTTTATATATATAACGAGTACACTGTAGCTGGCTTCAGACATACCAGAAGAGGGCATCGGATCTCCTTTCAGATGGTTGTGAACTACCATGTTGGGAATTGAACTCAGGATCTTTGGAAGAGCAGTCGGTGCTCTTAACCACTGAGCCATCCCTCCAGCCCCAGGTTACTCTTAAGAAGCCAGATCCCACAGCCTGAAAAAACATCAAGCCATGCTCCTGGTACCTTTCTCCTTGGGACAGAGAGTTAAGGAGCTGTTCTGTGCTGTACAAACAAACTCTAATGTGCAGTTCTAACCACACCCAGCCTCTCATATTCTTTGTCATATACACTATGCTGAACTTAATCATGTGGTTTGAAACTTCCTGCCACCTCTGAAAGGATACAGAAGCCAGACGTGTCTTTTGTTTAAACCCGGAGAGAAGCGCCACTGAAAGACATAACAAAGAAAGAAAGGGAGGGATGGTGAGAAGAGTCCCAGAGGAACCCTCAGAGAAATCTCCCACCTCCGGGCCTAATCATGGCCTTTATCTCACTAAGCATTATTTCTGAAGGGCAATTATAAGTCAGCTCCCTCACCACCTCCAACCAATTGCTGCCTCTTCATTCTTATGTTTAACATGTGCTCATTTTTCTCCTTTTTAGGTTATCTGGCTAGTTCATAATTATTAGTCCAACTAACTTCAGCTACTGACTGGATATCTCAGGATGTCAAATTCAAATTCTTAGTACTGCTTCTGATTGGCTGAGCTTGAGTCAGGTAGCCATTAGAAATGTCAGAGAGCAGCCAGTCTTAGTGTCCCCTTTCCCTCCAAGGATAGGGGCAGAGGCTTAGTGGCTGCAAACATGCAAGCATGCAAACATGGCTGAGTCTGTGCAGAATGAGGACATTTTTAGAACACTAGTGGGTGAGCTGCAGCATCACCTTCATCCTTAGGGCATAGGTAAGGAGACATAGGAGTGTAGATTTTACAGGACTAATGGACTCTCTGATCCTGCCCATATCACTTATACTGGAATTACATTTTAAGGAGTAGGATTTTGTAAAACTCTTCCCCCTCCAAGGCCAAAAACTTCCTAAATAACATCTAATGAAAATAATGAGTGTTAACAAATATAAGAGCTTAGTTCTTGAGCAAAGTATGTCAAAAGTCAATGCATGTGTTCTCGTGAGATAGCTGTAAGCCTAAGGGGAATGAATTACATATACAAATTCTTAGATTTAGTTTAGAGTTCCTTCTGGGACTTCACATTAGGGAGCCACCCTAATCCAGTGGCTCTCAGAGTGGTCACCCACCAGTACCCCAACACTGGTTGAAATGCAAATCTGTGGGCCCTTCCCTAGACCTACCAGTCCTTGACAGCTCTGTCCAGCAGGCTCTTCAGCAAGCCTTACCTTTTTGAGAATTCAGATGCATGTGAAGGCTGGGAGCACCCTTGTTCCAGGTGTAGGACAGGCCTGTTCCATAGTTCAAGATGTCATAGGGTATATAGTGAAGACTGCTGAGCAAGGCCTTTAGAGTATGTCCCCAGGAGACTGGGCAGATGTGATCACATCCAAACACAGCTTTGGAAAGAGTTCTAATTCCCAAAGGGGTGTTGGTCTGTAAATCCCTTATGGTGGCTGAACTGTAGAAGGTACAATTGCTTTCTCTTTCATCCTTCAGAAGACAGTGTCAGCATGAGATTCATGCTCATATGGCTGACGTATTCTACCTTAGGCAGAGGATGTGGGTAAGACACTCTGCATCAAATTACAATGGACCAATGTCAATTTTCAATCTTTAGTTGTTAAGTGGAATGTACAGGTGGGTTCAATATCTGATATCCTCTGAGTGTTATAATTCCCACAGTGGTCCCCTGAGGTAGATACTGCTATCCTGAAAAATAAATGAAGTAGTTTGGCCACTACTAGGTATTGACTGTGCAGGGACTCAAGCCAGACAACCACAGGCAGAACCCAAACCACTAGCCACCATGATACAATGTCTCCTGTGGCTTTTCTTTCTCTTCTCTCCAAGTCTGTGCTATATTCTGTCTTAAACTGTTTCCTTACCTCAGGGAGATTGGGAAAAAGCTTCCAGGACTTTTGTTTTGTCAACAAATGATGTTGGAGGGGTTGGGGAATAGAAGGGTTTAGAACTAATGGAAGAGCTGTCAGTATGTGTGTGTGTGTGTGTGTGTGTGTGTGTGTGTGTTTGCGGTGTGCAGTGAATTGGAGGTAATGAAAGCAATAATTTTCTGAGTTAGTTTCTAGTCCTGGCCTGGGCATAGCCCTAGAAAGTGAGAAGGAAAAATCTGATGAGACCTATCTTGTTAGAGCAGTGGCTCTCACCCTTCCCAATGCCGTGATCCTTTAATAAAGTTCCTCATGGTGCGGTGGACCCCCAACCATTAGATTAGTTTCCTTGCTACTTCATAACTATAATTTTGCTGCTGTTGTGAATCATAATGTTGATATCTATGTTTTCTGACGGTCTTAGGCGACCTTGGTGACGGCTCATTTGACCCCCAAAGAGATTGTGACCCACAGGTTGAGAACTGCTGTGTTGGATGGAGACAGAGGTGTCTTGCAGGCGTCATAAGGAAGCCTCTGTCAGACATGAGAGTGGAGCGGCAGGGGCTGGTTTGGGAGAGCGGATGGCATACACTTACCCTTCATGAGTGAAGTTTATTAGGAGCAAAGGCCGTAGGACCAGGATAAGGCTTTAAGGTGAGAGAGCATTAAAAAAGGGACAGTAAAATAGACTAAAAACAGCATAAGGGACCTTAACGGGAAAGGACAGTTTCTCTTTCAAACCTGGAGAGAAACTTCATTAAGAGTAGTAACTTAAAGTAGGGGTAAGATAGAAATAAAGTCACCATAAGAGGATAGTGAGGGGAGGCCTTGAGCAACACACACACACACACACACACACACACACACACACACACACACACACACACACACACACGACTTTCTAAAGTTTCTGAAGCTGGTGGAAAGTTTTATATGATAATGTGACTTAGTTTAATATAGCATTCTGTGTCTAAGAGCATTGAAGAGTCAGGTAACAAAATCTAGGGGTTGCTTGCCACAGCACAGAACAGCTCCCCAATTCTCTGCCCCAGCTGAGGGAGTGTGGACCGATTCCTTCATCTCTTAGAGTGACCGGCATCTTGAAGGGACAGACCCACATTCTAACAGTCTGGAGTGAATCACAGCATCAATCAATCTCAATAGCTGTCTCAGGTTCTGTGCTTTCCCTCAAAGAAGAAACCAAATAGACACAGTAATAGCTGAATCAGCCAGAGTTAAGTTTAGTGAGCAAGGACACGTGCTTTAAAAGAGAGTGGCCTGAGCCAAGCAGCAATGATCTTGACCCTGGCAGGAATTAGGGCTTGTATTTTTTCTTTTCTTGCTATCCTGGTAGCCCATTCTACCTAGAATTCAGTATAAGTAGATGTATAAGATGCAAGAATATCTAGAGAGATGTAAGTATTCCTAAAGTTGAGAGGTTCACTAGACAAAAGGATAATGACACTCTGTCACCTGACCAGGATGTCCTTCCAGCAAAGTTGACCTCACTGCGGTCAACCACCACCAACTATGTGTACATCATTTTTCCCCAACAAGGCCCCAAGCCAGCCTAGCTCAATGACTACCACCACCTAGTCTTGTTTATTTATCCACTGCTTCTGGTTTAATTTATTTTGTTTTATTGTGACAGGGTCTCATGTAGCTCAGGTTGACTTCAAGCTTACTTACTAGGTAGCCAAGAATGACCTTGAAGCTCAGATCCTCCTTCCTTCACCTAAGTATTGGGATGTGATATCATACCCAGTCTTATTTAGTGCTAGGAGATCAAAGTCAGGGGTTTGTGCTTTGTAGGCAAGCACACTACCAACTGAGCCACATCCCTAGCCGTGCATTTCTTCTCATGTACTGTTCTTGGGGGTTGGTTCATCATGTCTTCCAGAGATAATTTCCTACCTAGCTAACACATGGACTTCCTCACATAAAGGTGGGTTGGGCTCAGGAGTCAGTCTCACAGGCTAATAGACTTGTGAACTAACTGCTGTCAGATTCCTCTAGATCAGGTAGTTCTCAACCTGTGGGCTGCAATCCCATTGTCAAACCACTATCTCTAAAAATATTTACATTGCTATTCACAACAGTAGCAAAATTGCAATTGTAAAGTAGCAACAAAATCAATTTAATGGCTAGGGGTCACCACAACATGAGGAACTGTGATAAAGTTTGTCATTAGGGAAGTTGAGAATCAGTGCTAGCTTAGAGCTTAGTCCTTGGCCTGTTCAGTCTGGTTTTAGAAAAAGGTCCTATTAATTTAGTTTAGCAAAATCCCCATAGCCTTGCTGTTTCCTTTAAGTGATCTTTCATTTACTGCCCCTTACTATGCCTCATGGCTATAAATCCCCAGCAACCCTTGTTTGCCTTGGTGTAAAGCCATTTCTATCCTTTGCTGCAAACCCCTTTGCAGCAGTCCTCTTGGATGAAGTATGGATAAGTATTTAGGTATCTTTCTTTTGACAAGGAATTGGAACAGCTTACAGTAGACCTAAATTTTCTCTCCTAGCATATCCATTCTCAGAGACCCCTTCCTTTTATGAGCTTTAATACAAGCCTAGAGTCTTAGGGTTTTACTGCTGTGAACAGACACCATGACCAAGGCAACTCTTAAAAGGATAACATTTAACTGGGGCTGGCTTACAGGTTCAGAGTTTCAGTCCATTATCATTAAGACAGGAACATGGCAGCATCCAGGCAGGCATGCTAGGTACAGCTGGAGCTGAGAGCTCTACATCTTCATCTGAAGGCTGTTAGCAGAATACTGACTCCCAGGCAGCTAGGATAAAGCTCTTAAAGCTCACACTTACAGTGACACACCTACTCTAACAAGGCCACACCTACTTCAATAGGGCCACACCTTCTAATAGTGCCACTCCCTGGGCTGAGTGTATATAAACCATCACACCTAGTGTTCCATGTGGAAGTGAATTTAGGGACAGTGGCACAGGGTCTAGGTTGAGAACAAGTTTATGGCATCTTGGTAGAGTCAGGGTTCAAAATGGAAGTTCAGTGACGTTATAAGAAATGAAATGTTGCACAGCTGGGAGCGTAAACTTGGAATGATAACTTCTGTACACAGCTGCCCCATTCATCCTCACAGCATCCCTGTGAGACTATGGGGTTCCTGAGGATCCCCATTTGTCATTAGCTATGGTGTTTTACAGCCTTAGCTGTAAGATGTGTTTCCTTTATGGTCGGATGTCTTCAGTGGCCACTTCTTGCCACTAGATAGGATTATACATTGCAGGATGCTTTGAGTCTTGCTGGGATTTGAGTGTAGATTGCAAGAAAATCAGGTTAAGAGATAAGAAATGAAGGTTGTTTCTGATTTCTTCTTAGTGCTCAAAGATAACTCTCCCCTCCCTGTGTCATAGCCGTTAACATTCTTATTTTGTAAGCTGTCTTGTCAAAGCAACACTAAATAATGTGAGCTGTAAATAGTTGAGAAAATTATCAATTACAAATGCTTCCATTTCCTTTCTCAGAGATACTCACTGGTAAGAGTTTGCTCTGTTTCGTTCTTGATTTTTTTCATTTGCCTTTAAATAGGGATACATTTATGTGCCTATATAAGTATATCTGTGTTTCCTCACAGTCGGCACATAGAACCTGTACACTGCTTTCCTACTTAACTTGTTTCCTCTTGGCACGTTTTATAGCATTTTCTTAAGTCAGGACAGGTCTATAGAATTCTATAGCATCATGAATTTTATTTATTCATTGTTTTAAAAAGATCTTTGTTTGTTTTATCTGTATGAGTGTTTTGCCTGCATGTAAATATGTGTACCATGAGTGTGTGATGCTTGGTGAGGCAAGGAGAGAGTATTGGAACCCAGAGAAGTGGAATTATGGGTAGTTGTGAGCTGTTATGCTGACACTGGGAACTAAAGCCAGTGCATATGCAAGAGCAATAAGTGCCTTTAGCTGCTGCTCTATACTCTAAGGCCAATTTTCTTTATTTTTTTTTTTAAGATAGGGTTTCAGTATGTAGGATGAGCTGGTTAAATTCATGGCCATCCTCCTGCTTCAGTTTCCTGAGTGGTGGGGAATTATAGATCTGAGCCATTATGGCTGATTATGTCATAATTTTTTATGGCCACACTCCTTTGGATGGATACTTAAAAAATTTCCCCTTTCCCTCCCTTTCTCATGATTGATATGACATGTGTAGGTCATTAGGCAGAGAAAATTCCAGAACCTAGGAAATCCCAGGAGAGTAAACTATCCCCCAAACTGAAGCTTAACCAGTTACCAACCATTAGCTAATACCTAGCTAGGCCCTTTCCACTTTCACCTATGATTTCTTTGCCTTATAGAAGTTCCTTCTGGCACCCCTTAGGTCATGCCATTTCATGAATGGTTGAGTATTCAAACTCCTCAACATTTAAAAATGCTCCCATTTGTCTTAAAAATACACAGAATATATTTTGATCAAATTCACTCCTATCCCCTCCTATTTAGTCTTCCTGCCACTTTTTTGTTCTAAACTATATGTGCCTTTTTTAAAAAAGATTGATTTCTTTATTTCTTTATTTCTTATTTTTCTCTATATGTATGTATGTGCCTGCCAATGTGCATGCGCATGTGTATGTAGCTGCCCATGGAGGCAAGAGGAGGGCATCCGATTCCCTGGATCTTGAGTTACAAGCAGTTGGGTGCTGCCTGATCTGGGTGCGGGGTATTGAACTCAGGTCCTCTGTAACACCAGAGAGTGCTCTTAACCACTGAGCCACCTCTCCAGCCCTAAGTGCTCTTTAAGAAAATCCACTGAGTCCACATAGTGTTGCCAGTGTGTGCCTGGTTGGGTGACCACCCACGGGAATTGAATAGCCTCTCAGGGCTCTACCCCTGAAGAATCTTCTTTTCTCTCTGCCCTTCCTCCTTTCCTTCCTCTCCCCTAGTGATGTGCCTTGATCAAATTTATCCTCCAAGCCCGCTTTCCCCTCCTTCCCCCTCTCCTCTCTTCCTTTCTCCTTTCCTTCCTTTCTTCTCTTCTTCTTTCTTCTCTTCCTCCCCTCTTTTAATATTACTAACGGTGTTGCAGAGACTATTTTCATGTCTATAACATTTAAAACTTTGTGCCCTTGTCTTAGTATCTTCTGTGTAGTTGAGTTTGGCTCTTATTTTAACTTTATGTTTCTTGGATCTGATGTTATATGCATTTACAATTTTGATAGCTACTGCAATTTGCCCTCCAAAAGGTTGTACTATTTTAAACTCCCACCAGCAGAGTTACGAAGAACAATGATTGTAAATCCTGACGTGTATGCTCCTGTTTAATGACCAGTGTGTCCTGCCAGATTGTAAGACTCCCTGAGGGTGGGAGTCTGCTGCGTCACCTTAGTACCGTCCTCAGCGTTCAGCACAGTGCTTGGGTCGCTGTGGGTGCTCAGCAAATGTCAAGACAAACAGTAGGTGCATAATAAATACTTGCCAGGCACTCATTCTTAAAAGTCTACCTGGGAACGACTTAAAATGGAAATGTTAACTGACGACGTTTGCAAGGCCATAATTTCTCAAATTCACCTGGGAATGTAAGGCTAAAAACAATAGTTTTTGAAAAAAATTTAATTCTAAAACCTTAATTCATTGCTTTAACACAATGGGAATACCGAGAGGGAAAAAGATACCTTTCACTTTGTAGGTATGCGGAAATTGGATAATGTACTTACACAGAGATATGAGTGTGAGCTCCCTTTGGGAGGCTGTTTTTACTGTGTTTCCCAACTCCGTAACTTCACTTGATGATTCTACCAAATGTCAGGTCTACTGCTAATGCCCCCTTCTTGTGACTGAGAGGCAGTGAGGCATCAGTTAGTCTCAGTTATGGCCCAGAGGACCTGGCTTTGTTTTGGGGCATGGCAGGTTGCCGCACCTCCTTGCATCTTCATCTCTGAAGTGGGATGGTCATTGCTTTGACGCCTGCTTCTTGGCCTGCTTCTGTGAAGCAGAACAGGTCGCTTGCAAACTATTAGCTGCAAGGGATTTTTACTGGCTCCACACAATACGTTGGAGGAGGAGAAACAATATTCTCTCTCTCCTCTCTAGTTTGTAGTTGGGATTCTCTGTAACAAAAGAAACCAACAAGGAAGCAGCAGAAGTTTAGTGACATGCATATCTTCTCTATACATGGGAGATTCAGCAGTGTCCCTTTTAATCTTAGGAGATACGTTACCAGAACTCAAGTAGATGCTTGAAACTATAAACCCTATACACAATATTGTCTTGGTCACTGTTTTGTTGCTGTGAAGAGACACCATGACCATGGCAACTCTTATAAGAGAAAGCATCTTACAGTTTCACAGGTTTAGTCTATTATCATCATGACAGGGAACATGGCAGCACTGTGTCACGGAGATCCTGAAATTTAGATCTGTAGGAGTGGCCCCTTCACACACTCCAGTAGTTCATCGGTGGGGTAGATATAGGGTGGGCCAATTCAAAGCCCTTGATCGGGTCTTGAGAGGTATCTGAGCTGGTCAGTCCACTAGCTCTCCTGCACTCACACTATCAGGGTGAGCTCTCCTACCCTGCCCTGGCTGGCTGATACATTACCACTGCCTGCAAGGGGCAGAGCCAGCTCTCCTACTCTCAGGCCTTTGGGGCTGGCTCATCTGTACCCATACCATCATGGCCAGCTCTACTGTGCTACCCAGGCCAAGTGCAGGGCCCTCTCTCCTAAGTGCTGCAGCAGGTGAGAGACAGGGCCAGTTCTCTTACTCTCATGACCCCAGGGCCAGCTTTCTTGCCTGCCATAGGTGGCAAGGAACCAGGGAGGGGGCATCGTTTCCTTGTTTGCAATACCTCACAGCAGACAAGAGTCAGGGTTAGCTCTTCTGTGCTTGCCTTTTCTGGGTTGGCTCATCTGCAGTCCCCATATCCAGGGCCAGCTTTATACTATGCTGCCCAGGTGAGGTGCAGGGCCCACTCTCCGAGTGCTGCAGCAGGTGAGGGACAGAGACAGCTCTCTTGCTCTCATGACCCTCATGGGGCCAGCTCTCTCATTCGATGCAGGTGGTGAGGGCAAAAGGGAGGGGAATCTCTCCCTTGCTGATGTCAGCATACAGCAGACAAGAGGCAGGCAAGGCCAGCTCTTCTACACTCATGCCCTTGGGCTGGCTCACCTGCAACGCCTACATCCAGGATCAATATCTCTACTATACTGCCCCAACAATGTGCAGGACCCATTCTCCTGAGTGCTGCAGCTGGTGAGGAGCAGAGCCAGCTCTCCTGTATCATGATCCCAGGGCCAGGTCTCCTGCCTGCCTTAGGTGGCAAGGGAGAGGGGGAGGAGTATATCTTTTCCTCATCCAAGCCACTGCATGACAGATGATGGCAGGGCCAGCTCTCCCATGCTCATACCCTCAGGATCAGCTTACCCACAACTCCTACAACCAGGGCCAGCCCTCCCGTGCTTTCTGGGCAATGTGTGGGGCCACTCTCCCTAGGACTGCAGCTGACTAGAGGAGGGGTCAACTCTCCTGCTCTCAGCCCCCAGGGCCAGCTCTCTCACAGTGCCTAGGTGAGGGGTGGGGCCAGCTCTACACAGCTCTCAGACATCAACATATTCCTGGGCACAGCTCAGACTAGGGATATCTGCCTGGCTTTTGGTGATAACAGACCTCTGCTGCTGCAGGGCCATGGATCCAGACATGGCCCCTGGTGGCATCACAGGCCAGGACCCCACCATGGACTCGGGTGGCATCACTGGCTACTCACATCAGGCTGTTCCTCACTACTCCCAAGTCTCCAGTTCTGCTTCTCTTCATTGTGCTCACATCCTTCTGTTTCTTTCTCTTTCATTTCTCTATCACTTACTTGTTCTTCTTAGTGGCATTCAGGGTCTCTGAATATCTGGGGTCATCTCAGGAGTGGTCATAGGAGTGCCATGCTCCACCTGTGCATTATGGCACCAGGCAGGGCTCATCTTGAGCATAGTCCCCAGGCCTGTGTGGTGCCAGACTGACTAGTGGTACATACATCAGTTTAACTCCCTATCCAGGTCCCATGGTACTGGACAGGTGGTTGTTTTGGGCTTGCTCCTCACCCTGGTCACCTATGTAGCCCTATGTGGGGGTCATCTTGCTCCATGGGAGCCCATCTGGGTCTGTGCAGCACTAGACTGATGGTCATCTCAGGTTTGCTTCTTTCAGGGAGTGTTAGACTGTTAATCATTCAAATGTTACAGGCCAGAACACTGAGCACAGACATGGTCTCCCCTTTCTCTGCCACCTGCGACAGAGCAGCCACCCCTGCAATGCCTCTAGGGGCAGGATCTTTTCTCCTTTCTTCACCCTTTTCTCTCATGCAATACATCCTGACCACAGTTTCCCCCCCTCTACTCCCAGTTCCTGCTATCTGTCTCTTCCCCAGATCTATTCCTCTGCCATTTTCCTTTAGAAAAAAGCAGGTCTCCCACTTTGTCCTCAGCTTCATAGACAGAAACTTTTTCTTATCATAGGTCTTAACATCAGGAAATTATTTTTATTTAGTTGAGAATTAAAGAGAAATTAGTGTGTGTGTGTGTGTGTGTGTGTGTGTGTGCGCGTGTGTGTGTGTGTGTGTGTGTGTGCGTGCGTGCACGTGCGTGCACATGTACATGTCATGAGACATACATGGAGGTTAGAGAATAACAGGTGGGAGACAGTTCTTTCTTTCTACTATGTGGGTCCTGGGGATTGAATTCAGGTCAGACTTGGTAGCCTGAGAATCTGTCTGTCTGTCTGTCTGTCTGTCTGTCTCCATGCTGGACTGGAATTCACTATGTAGCTCAGACTGACCTTGAACTTTTGTCTGTCCATCAGCCTCCACCTCCCAAGTGCAGAGATTAGAAGCCTGAGCTGCCATGCCTAGTTCAGTTGAGAACGTGTACCTTTTTGTTTATAAGAAACACTTTTTACTAATTAAATACTTTATTGAATAAATACAATACCAACAAAATGCATTCAAATTTTCTCTAAAAAAAAAATCACTTTTAAAGGCCTTTCTAGTCAGGCTAATGACAAATACAATAAAGGCAGCTACGCTAGTTTAATATAATTGGCTGATTTTATACAGCACTTATATCTTTTAGTCCACAAGTATATTATTAAATGATAGAGAACATCTAATACAACCATTTCTACATAACTAGTAAATGAATTTCTAAGAAAAAAAGATTTTACAGACCCCGTCTTTTATACCCACCCCAACAGTCTAACTCTAAAGAGGATAAAGCCAATGCCTTTCCTCACAAGAGCTCAGGACTAGTCACTTTGCTATCAGAATCTGTATTTGTGATCCGTTATGAGCCCTGAGACAAGATTCAAATATTCTCAAAGACGCACAGTGCATGTTGTGATCGCCTATTCAGCAACAGTGAGCACTGCATTCAAAACTATCTCATCCCAGGAGTTAAATTAGGTTAGCCACATTCATGGGCATTTCCTCCACTGTAGTATTGTAGAAAGTCTCAATGTCATGAAGAATCCTCTTGTCTTTTTCAGTAACAAAGTTTATGGCTACACCTTTCCTCCCAAACTGATCCCCTCTGCCGATTCTGTGAATATAGTTTTCACGATTGGTAGGTAGATTGTAGTTTATAACCAAGGACACTTGTTGCACGTCAATCCCATGATCCAACAAGTCAGTAGTGATCAGAACACGGCTTGACCCTGATCGGAATTCCCTCATGATGACATCTCTTTCCTTCTGGTCCATGTCACCATGCAGAGCAGAAACTGTGAAGTCCCTGGCATGCATTTTCTCCGTGAGCCAGTCTACCTTGCGCCTTGTATTGAGAAAAATAATTGCTCGTGTGATAGTCAAAGTCTCATACAAGTCACAAAGAGTTTCCAGCTTCCACTCCTCTTGCTTAACATTAATATAAATTGTTTAATTCCTTCAAGGGTCAATTCTTCCTTCTTTACCAGAATGCGAATTGAATCTCTCATGAATTTCTTGGTCACGTCTAGCACATCAGTTGGCATTGTGGCAGAAAGCAATACAACCTGAATGCTTGTATTTAATTTTTGGAAAATCTCATAGATCTGATCCTTAAACTCTTGGCTCAACATTTTATCTGCTTCATCCAAAACAAACATTTTGATCCATTTTGGAGAAAGGTATCTTCTGTTTAGCTTATCAAACACTCTTCCTGGAATGCCAACAACAATATGAGAGGGACTTTGGCCTGTAACTTCTGCATTTCATTTTGAACAATTGTTCCTCTAATGCAAGCATGACAAGTTGCTCCTATATAATCTCCAAGAGCCAAAATTACCTTTTGGATCTTTAATACAAGGGATAATAGCTCTCTGCTGAATAGCTGAAGACTTCTCAAAACCATAAGCATAGATGCCTCGAAAAAGGGACTCCTTTAAATTCATATCATCAAAGTTATCAACAATTCATTCTAGTTGCTCTCGATGACACCATTGGAGTCCATTCCCTCTGGGTCGCCATGTTCTCCGCGCACGCGTGCTCTACTGAAAATGCCTCAAGAACGGTGGCATTGCATGTAAGCACCATTCACCCTCCCCAGTGGCTGAGGATTTGGATGCCTAAGTGTAGACTCCCCTTTACTTAGTGCCCTAGGACCAGGCGCTCTATAAGAAACACTTTAAGGTGTCTCCCAGATTAAGTAAAGCAAGGGTGACTTCTACAGTCATCTGAAAACTGACATGGCAGCAACGCGTGATGACCCCACATGACCCTGCCAAGATTGAGCCTATTAACATTCTCTCACAGCAGGAGGTATGAGACGAAGGAAGAGAGTGAGGCTCCTAAGGCCCTGTCCCTGCTTAGGAATATATAGGTCGTTCATAATTGCTACACTCTTGGGTAGTATAGCTATCATGGGTTGCTTTGATCCCATAAGTCACCACTTAGACCCATGCTCCTGTAAGTAACCCACAATAAATTCAGTGATTAATTGAGCTAGAGTTGGGTGGACCTCTTGCTTTTGTCCATTGTGACCCTCTTTATCTGGGTCTGAATAGGAAGACACTTCCAGTAAAATCACCCAACAGGTGGTCATCATGGAAAGCCGGAATATACTGGGCAGAGATATTGTTCAGGTACTGCATGGGATGGAGAAGGTTTCCTCAGACTTCTCTGAAAAAGGAATAATTTAAAACTTAGGAATTATTTCTGAAACTTTCTGTGGAACAGTTTTATACTGTAGTTGGCCACAGGTGACTGGAGCTAGGAAAAGCTGAGCTACATATAAACATGTACCACTATTCAGGGAAGTCTCAAAGAGAGAAATATTAGCAGGCTGCAGAATTGTCTTATATATCAGGCTTAAATGCTATAATCTCTCAGCCGTTATAAAAGGCTAACCCCTCACCCTGCTTTCAGAAATTCTCCTGTTCCTGCTCCTCCTTTAAAAATAACCAGCTCAAAGAAATCCCATGTTAAAGAGACACACAGTGAGGAGATCTAGTCTAGGCTTTCTTTTTCCTCCCTCCACTCTTCTTCTTTCTATGTGCATTGGTGTTTTGCTTGCATGCATGTCTAGGTGAGGGTGCCAGATCTTAGAGTTACAGATAGTTGTGAGCTGCCATGTGGCTGCTGGGAATTGAACTTGGGTCCTCTGGAAGAGCCATCAATGCTCCCAACTGCTGAGCCATCTCTCCAGCCCTAGTCTTGGCTTTCACAGTGGTTTTGGACAGTCTTGCCCTGAGCCTCATCAACATATAGTGATGAGTACAATGGCAAAGTGAGCATTAACTAAAGAACAGCATTTGAGGGGCTGCAAGACAACATACTATGTAATAAGATGGAGAAGAAGGAAGAATTGCAAGGTGGGTGGGGCGGCATGTAAGGGCTGAAGGTACTAATGTGCTGAGAGGGTCCCAGCCAAGCATTTGAGGGGCAGGAAGAAGCTCTGCTGCTGCTGTGAAGCCAGGGCCTGTCTTCTTGGGGTTGCTTTTGGTTTATTTGGTGTGTTGTTAACCTTTGCTCTACCCTGGCAGTGCTTAACTCGGGGCCATAGGCAGGGGGAGAAGGGCACAACAAATTTAGTGGGAGGCATTTTAAGTGAGTAAAAGCAATAAATCCTCATGTACCATGAGCCTGCCTAGGCTTCTCCAAACCTGGGAATTCAATTTTGTACAGTGTACACAGTTTGCCAAGCTTGCTAGGTCACCAGGAGAACAGCTTGATATATGGCTAGGGGAAGAAATTGTTCTGCCCCTTTCTTCATTCAAATTAACACCTTTTCATACTGGGTTGACAAGTGACAGATCACCTGAGAATATATCCTGGCTTCAAGTGATTTGATATCTCTTCTCTGTTTTCCTATCTTTACTTCCATCCCTTAGAAACAGTCAAGAAAAAGCATTATTATTGTAATTGCTATAGACTCAGACCGTGCTTCATAAGCTCCATACCTCCGGGCTTGACATATGGCAGGCATTAAAAAGTGACAAATGGATAAATGACTAGATTCAGTTGATGTCTGCAGACTCCCCTCCTTCTTCCCAGAGGGTCACAGGAATGTTTTGCTCTTTGACTATTTATTTACGTATTTATCCCCATGGTAGATGTTGTCTGGAGGACATTGTGTATGCTACTCAGCTTCCCTTGAATGGGGGTCATGCTCTGGCTGCAGAAAGTGTTGGTGGCTCTTTGAAAAGCTCCTTGAATAACAGAGAGTTGCTTTACCTAAAGTAAGTCCTTCCCAAGATTAGCTTTTCCTGATCCATACAAATTGTAAGGACCTAGATTCCTCACCCAACCTGGGTGTGTGTCCATAGGCGTTAGGGTGGGGAGTGAGGTGGGGAGTGGGGGTGGGGGATGGAGTGTGGGGTGGTGGGTGGTGGTGGGTGAGTGGTGGTGGTGTTCTGAAAGAGCATTTAACTCCAGGCAGTTTTAGATGTGCCTATCATTGAGCTACACCACAGACTGACTCTCTCTCTCTCTCTCTCTCTCTCTCTCTCTCTCTCTCTCAATTTTGAATTTTAATTTTATTTTACATTCTGACTACAGTTTTCCCTCCCTCATCTCCTCTCAGTCCCCCGACCCCAATCCACTCCCCCATTTCTTCAGAGAAGAGCAGCGTGATGGATATCAACAGCCATGGCGTACCAAGTTGCAGTAAGTCTAAGCACCTCCTGTTCCATTAAGGCTAGACAAGGCAGCCCAGTAGGGGGAAAGGGTTCCAAAGGCAGGCAACAGAGTCAGAGACAGCCCCTGCTACCATTGTAAGGAGTCCTACAAGATCAAGCTACACAACTGTAATATATGTGGCCTAGGTCAGTCCCATTCAGGCTCCCTGATTGGCAGTTCAGTCTCTATGAGAATCTGAGTTGGCTGATTTTGTGGGCTTTCTGGTAAAAATATTTCTCTTTTCCTCCCTTGCTCCCATGTTGTGTTGACCACACAGAGATTCCTTTATAACCCTCCTGCATGCTACATTCCCTCTCAGAACGTGCTTCCCAGGGAGGCCAACTGATCACATTTTATTTTGACTTTAGATTTTTCTCTGACTTTCTTTCCTCACTGGCAACATCAGCTAACCTTTATTGCATGTTTGCTATGAACCACTGATTTGTCTCATTCAATCCTCATGACACTCCGAGGAGAGGCCTTATTAGAATCACATGAGAGAGTGTGGCTGGGATTCAAGGACTCCTGTGTAGCCACAGGACCAGTTTTACTAGAACCAGAACTTGAATCCTGCTGAGAACTTGAGATAAAGATGAAGGACACTATCAAGTGCTGGAGAGAAACTTGGTATATATGCACAATGGAGTTTTATTCAATTATAATGAAGACTAAACTTATGTCATTTATAGGAAAATGGATAGACCTGGATATCATCATGCTAAAAGAAAGAAACAAGGCTCTAAAAGTTAAATGACACATGTTTTTTTCTCACTGCTGAAAAACATTGAAACATTAAATAAAATATTATATCTTAGTAGAAGGCAGGCTGTTTACGGGGAGGAAGATGAACAGTAGTAAAGCAAGTGAGCAAGGTACATGTTACATATACATAATGTATACAGGCATATACATATGTATATGTATACCTTAGCAAAGCCAGGCCTGGTGGCTAAGCCTATAACCCCAGCACTCAGAAAGATAAGCTTCAAGGCCTACTTGGGCTACAGAGAAAATTCAAGATGAGCTAGGGCAACTGAGCCAGACCCTGTCTCAAAATCAAATGTGGAAATGACTGTGACTCATCAGTGGGAGAGAGCTTGTCAAGTATTCACGAGGCCCTGTCTTCAAGCCTTAGTGCAAAAAAGGTTATAATCAAAACTGTTATTCTATACACTAGTAAATCTAGACAAATATAAATAAGGGACAGGCATTTAAAAAATGTTCTGAAGAGCACAGATACTTTTGATTGCAGACAGTTTGGAGCGAATGAGGTGGTATTATTTCTCTTCTAGAGAAATAATAAGTTAGTAATTTTTCTAGTGTCATAAAAGCTCTGAGAAGTTTTACAATAGGGAAACACACTCATATTTCCTAAACTTATATTCAGTAAATTTCTGTATTTATTCCTTGTTAGATACATGGATTGCTTTGGACTCAGCTCCTGTACTAGGCCCAAAGAACTGAACCTAAATGCTGTCACTTGCTAAAGTTTACACAACACCAATCCCAACTGAGCTGTTTACTTGAACTTTCTGAGCACTCAGCCCATTTTCAGTTAGCATGAGAATGAAGCTCCCTCCATTTTGTTTTTATCCTTAAAAAACCCCAAACAACAAAACAAAATCAACCAACCAACCAACCAACCAACCAACCAACCAACCAACCAACCAACCAACCAACCAACCAACCAACCTTAAAGCAACCGGATGCTAAACCAGTTTCCGTGTCTCTACATTACAAGGAAAGTAGCTTAGAAATGACCAGCCCACTCTTCACTTCCTGCTTCTGCATCCTTCAGCTTTCCTGTTATAAAACTGATGTCCTCTGCTCAGCTCATGTGAATACTCATTGTGTGTCATGAAGTGAAATACAGCATATGACATTTGAGCAAGATTTTTAAAAAGATTTATTTATTTTATGTACATGAATACAGTGTCGATCTCTTCAGACACACCAATACAGGGCATCAGATCCCATTACAGATGGTTGTGAGCTACCTTATGGTTGCTGAGAATTGAACTCAGGACCTCTGGAAGAATAGTTAGTGCTCTTAACCACTGAACCATCTTTCCAGTCCCATGAAATTTGAGCAAGATTTTAAACGTAAGTTCATTGAAATGAATGTCTTTAGACACATACAATAGTATTCTTAATATCCTGATGTGTGTTCCATGTGTGTGTGTGTGTGTGTGTGTGTGTGTGTGTGTGTGTGTGTGTGTGTGTGTATTTGTGTGTGTGTTTATGTGTGTGCATGCTTTGGGACATGTTAGTATTCTAGTTTGTATCTGGGGCAATCCTCAAAGGTAAAAGTCTTAAAACCTTGGTCACACAGAGCCTGCTTTAGTGGTGGTGAAAGGGGGACAGGCTACATCTTAAACTCTTAGGGGAACTTGGAAGTATTAAAACACAAGAGTGGCTGTCCTAATGGGATGTCTCCCCTAAGGCTCTGGGAACTACGCTGAAGAGGAGAACTATGTGGAAGAGGAAGGGAGA
>CM052710.1:67502682-67531841 GCA_028551405.1 Uromys caudimaculatus
GAAGGAGTGTTCCTCTTTCTCCACATCCTTGACAGCAGCTGCTGTCACCTGAGTTTTTGATCTTAGCCATTCTGACTGGTGTGAGGTGGAATCTCAGGGTTGTTTTGATTTGCATTTCCCTGATGACTAAGGATGTTGAACATTTCTTTAGGTGCTTCTCAGCCCTACGAGTTTCCTCAGTTGAGAATTCTCTGTTTAGCTCTGTTCTCCAGTTTTTAATAGGGTTATTTGGTTCTCTGGAGTCTAACTTTTTGAGTTCTTTGTATATATTGGATATTAGCCCTCCATCGGATATAGGATTGGTTAAGATCTTTTCCCAATCTGTTGGTTGCTGTTTTGTCCTATTGACAGTGTCCTTTGCCTTACAGAAGCTTTGCAATTTCATGAGTCCCATTTGTTGATTCTTGATTTTAGAGCATAAGCCATTGATGTTCTGTTCAGGAACTTTTCCCCTGTGCCCATGTGTTTGAGACTTTTCCCCACTTTCTCTTCTACTAGATTCAGTGTATCTGGTTTTATGTGGAGGTCCTTGATCCACTTGGACTTGAGCTTTGTACAGAGAGATAGAAATGGATCAATTTGCATTTTTCTACATGTTGACTTCCAGTTGAACCAGTACCATTTGTTGAAAATGCTGTCTTTTTCCGATTGTATGGTTTTAGCTAAGCATTAGACTTGGCTTTTTAAAAATCATTGAAACTGTAGGACTGTGAGGGAAATTTGAAGTTGGGTTGAATGCTACTTGGATTATGAGATGGCCATGAGTTTATGGGGGTCAGTGCTAGACTTTTATGATTTGAATTAGAAATCATCCCTATAGGCTCACATGTCTGAGTAATTAGTTCTAGCTGGTGGTACTGTTTTGGGAGGTTATAGAGCCTTTAGGAGGTATGGCTTAGTTGGAGGAATATTGCTGGGGTTATAGTGAGGAACCTCAAGGGGCCTGTTCACCTCCTGCTTTGGGACTAGTCTCTCTCTGCTTTTCACTCTGCTGAGGTGTAAGTATGCCTCATATATAAGTTTGCCTTATATAAGTTTATATAATGCCTTGCCAGGCAGTTGGGCATAGAAATGAGAAAAGTACCCAATCCCTAATGTTGGACCTTTTCTGGTTCCAACATTATTAGACAATTCTAACCAAGAAGTTGGTAATCCTTACAATGCAAATATTTCACCATGGGAAGGTCATGAAGTCTTCAAAACCTTTGAAATTCACCAACATCAATGTGCAGTATCAAACACTTTGGAAATTATTAGCCATGCCATAGCTAGGAGGAATTACTAGGGTATTAACACTTTAAGATTTGGCAACAGTGGAGGGCTGATGTGGTGGAACCCACCTCTTCCAGGCTGGTGAGATGGCTCAGAGGACAAAAGCACTTGCTACCAAACCGGATGACCAGAGTTCAATCCCCAGAAAACATGTGCTGGAAGGAGAGGATTGACTTCCGTGACCTCCACATATGTGCCAAGGCATGAGCAAGCTCCTATACACCTTCAAAATAAATAAATACATGCAATAAGAGAACCAAGAAAACAAACAAATCATTTAAAAAATCCCTTTTATAAAAATATAACTTTGAACATTTAGAAACCATAGTAGTTGAGGACTGGCACATGAGGTGAAACCTGTCTTCGTGAAAATCTTATCTATAGAGTCTGGGCGTATGAACAAAGATTATAAACAGAGAACAAGCCTCAAGAGAATTGTAACATTGGAGTATGTAATATACACCACAGACTTGGCTAATCAGGGAGGATTTTCTAGAAAATAAACACATTAAGCTGATTCTTAAAAATGGGGGAAACCCGGATAGATGGGTTTAAAGAAAATATCTCCGGACACCTTAAAGAAGAATTGAATCCCCAAACATGCAAGTGATAGTTTCAGTATAAAGTCTTTGCTGACTGCTTCTCTGAGTGTGAGCCCTGATGCTTCCTCATCCTAGGTTCTAGAAGACTGATCTTTTTCTGAGTCACTTTGACCTTCTGATTGACTGCCAGCATCTGGATTGTGATTTCATCTGCTTGCCTGGTCAGAGCGAGAAAACCCACGATTCTGGGGGCCCATAAATTACTTCTAGTTATTGCAACGACAAAAGACCTCTTTGAAGGTGACTTGCTCTCTCCTTATTTTATAGCCCTAATATATCAAGGGGGAAGATGGAGTGGAATCAGTTACTACCAGGAGCTCTAGGGTGTAGGAGAAGAGGGTGGCAACTGTCAGAGAAATTGAATGCTTTCTGTCAAAACTTAATTCAATTAGCCCTGATTCTATAAATAATAGAGCAAGGTTTTCCTCCCGCACCTCTTCCTGTGCATCCTGAGATGACTGTATTCTGAGTGTATTGCAATAGAGACTGTATAAGCTAAGCAATAATTAGCTCAATTCTACTCATTTGCATTAACCTCTAGAAACAGAATATGATGCAGATTAGAAGAGGGGCAACAATTGGCTGGGGAGTTGACTCAGTGGTTGAGAATGCTTGCTATGCATTGTGTAAGCATTAGGACCTGAATTTGTTTTCCCAGAATCCATGTAAAAGCCAGGAATGCCTAGGGGACAGAGTCTGGGGATCCCCTGGCTGGCTAGTTTAGCCTAAAGGGCAAATTCAAGGTTCAGTGAGAGACCTTATCACCAAGGAATAAGGTGGGAAGTGGTTCAGCAGGACACTGATGTTCTCTGCTGGCTTACGCACAGACACATGTGGGTTCATACTCCACACACCTCTGCACATACACATATTGCTCCATCACCTCCCCAGAAGGAACAGTGAGTTGCAAGGTGTGTGCAATACTTAGTGGGGTGTAGGGTAAGAAAGCTGAATGGAATGACAGACACTTGACATCTTGCCCTCTATGTATCCTCTGTGAGGTTGAGCAGGTCTCTTTCCTGTTGTGTTCTTAAAATTGCCATCCAGGTCTCCTCCCCTCCTCTGGCTTCCCCTCCCCTCCCCACCCCTCCCCTCCCCTCCCCTGGTCTCCCCTCCTCTCTCCTCCCCTCCCCTCCCCTCGCCTCCCCTCCTCTCCTCTCCTCGTCCTCCTGCCCTCATCTATCTTTCCCTGTCTCTGTCTTTTCTTCTTTTTTAAAATTTAGGTTTTTTTTTTTTTTTTTTTTTTTTTAAATGGAGGGAGTGTTTCTCTGTGTAGTCTGGGCTGTCTTGGTACTCACTCTGTAGACCAGATCTCAGAGATCTGCCTGTGCTGGTATTAGAGGTGCTCACCACCACTATCAGACTCATCTAGGTATTTATATCGGCTGTCATAGCTACTATAGTGATGTCTGTGGTCATTCATGTCACATGTTTACTGAGGACCAGGAAGGACCCAGTCCATATCCTCTTGCTCTGGACTCATATTGGTTGAGTAGGTGCCATTTCCACTGCTGCAGATTTCTGTGATGAGAGAAAGCAGGACATCCCACTGCCAATCCACTGTCCTAGAAGTGACATATGTCTTTTTCTCTTACGAGTCATCAGAAAGAACTAGTTTCACAGCATCACACAAACATAGGGAGCCAGAAAGTAAATTCTACCATGCAGCTGGCATTTGGTGAGTGGCTTCAACAGCCATATCAAGTCTCTTCTAACAATGGTGTTTTATAATTCTTGAATTTCCATCGACTTCTAACTTTACATTTCTGCTTTTCATTTTGATGATGATTCCTGAATGGAGTAGGTTTTGAATAGATCTCCTTCACCCATTCACTGATTGACAATTCCTTAGTTTCTTCATGGATGAGTCTACTCTGCCTCATAGTCCTACTTAGCCATCTGATCCCAAGCAATGGGTTCATGACTCCGTTACAGATCTGCCTAATAGGAATAAAAATGGTACCTGCTTAGTGAATTGTCATGACTTACTATTTAGAATGGTGCCTTGTCTATAATGAATGCTTGAAAAGTGCTAAACAGAGGAGCTAGATTATGGCTTAGTGGTGAGAACAAGTACTCAGTGTTTTTGCAGAGGACCAAGGTTCAGTTTCTAGCAGCAACTTGGCAGCTCACAACTGTCTATTACTTCATTCCAAGGGCTACTATCCCCTTCTCTGGCTTCTACAGGCATCAGGAATGCATATGGTACACAAATAAACAGCAGGCTGAACACCAAACACATTAAATTAAAAAAATACATCTTTTAAAGCTCTAGTTATTACTTAGGGAGGAAATACATAGAGGGGGCTATGAATACCAATCTGGAGAATACTCTTTGACTCCACCTCTTATAAGCCATGGCACTTGGGCGGGTAGATTTCTACTGGGAAAGAGAGATGGTAATTGTGCTCGCCCCATGAGATTGATATGAGGATCCAATGAGTTAATTTCCTAAAAGTGCTTAATATAGTACATGGTGTGTAGCAATTAAGTAAAAACACTAATCTCTCTGTTATTGTCAAATGTGTGGCATTTGACAATAGTGAATCCACCCTCTGCTTTTAAAACCTTTGTCACTCTTTTCTTGACCCCATTTATTTATAAATTTTCTCTTGCCTGGACTACATATTTCTTTTGAAGATGCTTCCCTAGTTTTTAGCATTTGAAGTTACCCAGAGTTCCCTCCAAGACTATCTGCTCTCTATGTTCTCTGCATGAGCTAGCTCAACTCAGGGCATCAACTTTTTCAATGATGGGTTCTAAAGACTCATTTTCTGTCTCCACCCTTATCCACGTCTACCGACTTTGTCTATATGATTAGTCCATGACACCCCACAGTTTTATAATGTGACTCTTTATCTCTTCATCATTATCATCCAGTCAGCTACTTCCTTCTTTCACCGACTCTTAAGGTGATAGCATAGAGGATGAGCTTTGAAAATATACAGTTCCAATTTGGAATCACTGCTGTCTATCAGAGGTGAGGACTTGGAAAAGTGACCTATTTCCTAGACCTTTCAAATAAGGATACATATAATGCCTGCACTCTGGGTTTAATTTGAAGATTGCATGGGATCATTATGCAAATCACTAGCAAAGTATCTTGCCCATAAATGCTCAACAAATGGCAGCTACTACTAATACCATTGTGTGCCACATAATGATGTATTGCTTAATGCTGGACCACATATGTGATGATAATACCTAAGGTTATAGCATCCAGTGACACCATATAGATGTTTATACAAGCACACAAAATAATGTCCACACAACCATGAAATCACTTAATGAAGCATTTTTTTTAGCAACGTGTCACCATTATACATAATGAGGCTGATATTATCTGTAACTCAGGTGCTTCTGCCCTACTTGAACATTATTTTCTATTGTCTAGATGACAATGACAGCCTTCTTATTGATTAATTTTCTTGCATAGTCTAGTCCTGTTCACCTCTACTGATTAATTTTTAATTAATTAATTAATTAACTTTTCCATCCTGATTGCAGCTTCCCTTCCCTCCTCTTCTAGTCCCTCACTCTTACCTCCCCCCCCACACTCCTCCTCCCTTTCTTTTCAGAGAAGGGGAGGCCTCCTGTGGATATCAACCTACCTTGGCATACCAAGTTGCAGTAGGACTGGAAACATCTTCTCCTATTGAGCCTAGACAAGGCAGCTCAGGTGGAAGAAAGCTCAATCTGTCCAAAGGCAGGCAACAGAGTCAGACAGCCCCTGCTCTAGTTGTTAGGGGTCTCATGTAAAGACCAAGCTGTGCATCTGTTACATATGTGAAGGGGTCCTAGGCTCATCACATGCATGCTCTTTGGATGGTGGTTTGGTCTCTTTGAGCTCCTATGGGCCCAGGTTAATTGATTCTGTAGATTTTCTTGTGGTGTCCTTTGACCCCTCAGGCTCCTTCAATCCTTATTCCTGTCTTCCATAAGATTCCCCGAGCTCTGCCTAATGTTTGACTGTGGGTCTCCACATCTGTTTCTATCAGCCACTGTGTGAAGTCTCTCAGAGGACAGTTATGCTAGGTTTCTGTCTGCAAGTATAGGAAAATTAATAGTATCATTAATAGTGTCAGGATTGGGCTTTCTCTCATGGTATGGGTCTCAAGCTGGGCTCATTGGTTGACTCATTTCCTCAATTTCTGCTCCATCTATATACCTTGAACATCTTGTAGGTAGAACAAATTATAGGTTGAAGGTTTTATAGGTGGGTTGATGTTCCTATCCCTCCACTGGAATTCTTGTCTGGTTACAGGAGGTGGTCATTTCAGGTTCCATGTCGCTTATTGCTAAGCATCTTAGCTAGGGTCACTCTCAAAGGCTCCTGGGAGCTTCCCTTGTCCTAGGTTTCTAGTTAGTCCCAGAGATGCCCCTCTCCTCTTCCTAGGTCTCTTTCCCAGTTCTGACTCTCTTCATCCAACCCCCACACTCAATCCCTTCTGTTCCCCTCCCCAACCCACCCCCACCTGGTTCCCTTCCCCCACATCTATTTTATTTCTCTTCTCAGTGAGATGCAAGCATCCTCCCTTAGGTCCTCCTTGCTACTTAGCTTCTTTGGGTCTGTGGATTGTAGCATGGTTATCCTTTACTTTATGGTTAATATTTACTTAGAAGTGAGTAATTACCAGGGGTGTCTTTCTCAGTCTGGGTTACCTCACTCAGAATGATATTTTTTAGTTCCATTTATTTGCCTGCAAATATCATGCTGTCCTTGTTTTTAATAGCTGAATAGTATTCCATTGTGTAATTGTACCACATTTCCTTTATCCATTCTTCAGTTGAGGGACATCTAGGTTGTTTCCAGTTTCTGGCTATTATGAATAAAGTTGCTATGAAAATAGTCGAGCAAATATGGTAGAGCATCTTTTAGGTATATGCCCAGGAGTGGTATAGTTGGGTCAGTTTTCTGAAAAAATGGCCAAATTGATTTCCAAAGTGATTGTACAAATTTGCACTCCCACCAGCAATAGAGGAATGTTTCTGCTTGCTCCACATCATTGCCAGTGTGTGCTGTCCTTGAGTTTTTGATCTCAGCCATTCTGATTGGTGTAAGGTGGAGTCTCAGGGTCATTTTGATTTGCATTTCCCTATTCCCTGATGACTAAGGATGTTGAACATTTCTTTAAGTGTTTCTCAGACATTCAAGATTCCTCTGTTGAAAATTCTCTGTTTAGCTCTGTACCCATTTTAAAAATTGGGTTATTTGGGTCTAATTTCTTGAGTTCTTTATACATTTTGGATATCAGCCCTCTCTCAGATGTAGGGCTGATGAAGATGTTTTCCCATCCTGTAGGCAGATGTTTTGTCATATTGATGGCATCTTTTGCCTTACAGAAGCTTTTCAGTTTCTCAAGGTCCCATTTATTAATTGTTGGTCTCAGTGCCTGAACTATTGGTACTCTCTTCAGGAAGTTGTCTCCTGTGCCTATGGATTCAAGGCTATTCCCCTCTTTCTTTCCTACCACATTTAGTGTATCCAGTTTTACGTTGAGGTCTTTGATCTACTTAGACTTGAGTTTTGTGCAGGGTGATAGATATGGATCTATTTGCATTCTTCTACATGCAGACATCCAGTTAGACCAGCACCATTTGTTGAAGATGCTTTCTTTTTTCCACTGTATAGTTTTGATTTCTTTGTAAAAATCAAGTATCTGTAGGTAGGAGGATTTATGTTTGGGTATTTGATGGTCATTTTTAAAAATTATTATTGCTCTGTAGTACAGCTTAAAATCACTGATGGTGATACCTCCAGATATTCTTTTATTGTACTGGATTGTTTAGCTATCCTGTTTTTTTTCCATGTGAAATTGAGAAATGTTATTTGAAGGTCTATAAAGAATTGTGTTTGAATTTTGGTGGGAATTGCATTGAATCTGTAGATTGCTTTTGGAAAGAAAATGGCCATTTTTACTATGTTAAGCCTATCAATCCATGAGCATGGGAGATCTTTCCGTCTTCTCATGTCTTCTTCAATTTCTTTCTTCAAATTCTGCAAGTTCTTGTCATTTCTAATGTCTTTCACTTGCTTGGTTAGAGTTACACCAAGATAGTTTATTATGTGTGGCTATTGCCAAGGGTGTTTTTTTCCCTAATTTCTTTCTCAGCCGATATATCATTTATATAAAAAAAGGGCTACTGATTTTTTTGAGTTAATTTTGTACCCAGCCACTTTGCTGAAGGTGTTTATCAATTATAGGAGTTCTCTGGTAGAATTTTGGGAGTCACTTATGTATACTGTCATATCATTTGTGAATAGTGATTCTTTGACTTCTTCCTTTCCAATTTGTATCCCTTTGATCTCTTTGTGTTGTCTGGCTTCTAGAGTCTCTATTGAGAAGTCAGGTGTAATTCTGATAGGTCGATCTTTACTGGCCTTTTTCTATTGCAGCTTTTAATATTTTTCTTTGTTCTGTACATTTAGTGGTTTGAATATTAAGTAGCAGGAGGATTTTTTTCCTGGTTCAATCTATTTGATGTTCTGTAAACTTTATTTTTTATGTTTTTAGATACCTCTTTCTTTAGGTTAGAGAATTTTTTCTTCTATGATCTTACTGAAAGTATTTTCTGGGCCTCAGAGCTGGGAATCTTTTCTATTCCTATTATTCTTAGGTTTGGTTGGTTTATTGATAGTGTTCCAGAGATCCTGCATGTTTTGTGTCAGGAATTTTTAGATTGAACATTTCCTGTTAAATCCGATGTATCGATTTCATCTATCTTATCTTTTACATCTGAGATTCTCTTCTCCGTCTCTTGTACTCTGTTGGTGATGCTTGCATCTGTAGTTCCTGTTTTCTTCCCTGGGTTTTCCACCTCCAGAGTTACCTTGGTTTGTGTTTTCTTTATTACTTCTATTTCCATTTTCTGGTCTTACACAGTTTTATTCACTTCCGTCACCTGTTTGATTGCATTTTCCTGTATTTCTTTAAGGGATTTATTCATTTCCTCTTTAAAGGCCTCTATCATCTTTATAAGGTTGGGTTTAAGGTCATTTTCTTGTCCTTTGGCTATGCTAGATATGATATCCAGGGCTTGTTGGAGTTAGATAGCTGCTTTCTGGTGATGCCATATTGCCTTGGCTTTTGTGGATTTTGTTCTTATGATGGCCTTTAGCCATCTGGATGTCTTGGTGCCAGCAGGCCACTGGGTATGCACGCAGAGTTGTGGGCCAGAAAACGGGGCGCAGGTGAGTGGGTTCAGTTTGCCACTGTTGAGTGTACTTTAGGGGGACTTGGCAGGCAGGAGATTTATGGGGAGGGTTTTACCTGGTAGTTCTTGGTGCTGGCAGACCTCAGGAAATGCAAGCAGAGCTATGGGCTGGGATGTGGAGTTCAGGAGACAGGATGCAGCTCACCTCTGCTGGGTGTGCCCAGGGGCACCAGGTAGGCAGGGGACTAGATTGGGGGAGGATTATAGCCTGGATGTTCCTGGTGTTAGCAGACCTTTGGGAATGCAAGCAGTATTGTGGGCCTGAAATGGAGTGTAGGGGACAGGGCACAGTTTGTAGTTGTTGGGTGTGCCTAAGGGGATGTGGCAGGCAGGTGACATAAGGTAGAGTCCTATTTGGCTGTTCCAGATGTTGGCAGGCCTGATTGTCCCTGGTTCCACCAGGGTTCCAGGAATACAGGCAGAGCTGGATGTCCCTGCTGCCAGCAGGATTCTTAATTTCAGGATAATTCTCTTTCCATTCCTAGCTCTGATCACTGCATTCTCCTGCTTTCAGGTAGCTCTTTGTTTCCTGAAGGATAAAGGTTAGACCGTTTTGCTCTATATATCCCAACTATGCTAACTTACAGAAGCATTGTACTCCATGGTTGGCACAGAACAGCTATTGATGCAGAAGACTGCAGCTGTTTTGATAAGGACTTGACCAAGGACTCAACAATCCCACAATCCCAGGGAATCTTTCACATTTCATTTTTTAAAAAAGATTTATTATATATATATATATATATATATATATATATATATATATATATATTGTTGCTATCTTCAGACACACCAGAAGAGGGCATTGGATCCCATTACAGATGATTGTGAGCCACCATGTGGTTGCTGGGAATTGAACTCAGGACCTTTGGAAGAGCAATCAGTGCTCTGAACTGCTGAGCCATCTCTCCAGCCCCCTCACATTCCATTCTTGATGAATGGCAGCTAGAACATAGCAAGGCTTCCTGGACAGAGTAGTGGCCTGTCAGAGTCCTGGATTCTCATGGAGTCCACGTTCTTGGTCCAGCTGCAGTGGCTTTGAGCTTTAGTTGTGAGGTGAGGGTGGCAAGGCCAGATCTGCTGTGTCTTGCAGTTGTGCGTGTGAAAGGTTTGTGGCCTGGAAGTATGATTTCTCGCCACGTTCCTGCTGTTTCTGTCCTTAGTAGCAACTGTGCACAGTTTGGACCAAGTAGAACCTAATTGCCACATCCAGTTTGTAAGATAGAAGGCCGTTATGGCAGGCGTGTGATAGGCCCAAGGAGATCACTTGTTTATAATTACTTCATTTACTTATTTTAACAGCAGTCCCCATAACAGTTTTTAAAAAAAGCCTAGCAAAAGGAGAAAATAAAAACACCCACACAAGAGTGAATATTATTAATTCCTTTATATATTTCTTTGTAGACTATTTCCCAAGCATATGAGTGTGTATATCACTTTATAGCCTTCCTTTCTCTCCATTTAATGTCCCACAAACCTATTTTCACATTAACAAATGCACCTTCAGAGCGTGGTTATGAATGGCTGTGTATTTTTTTCACCAAGAAACTTGGCTTTCACTTATTTACCAGCACACTCTTGCTGGCGTTGATTCTTCCCTGCTCCACACAGCCTGAGTGAAACATCTTCATAGCGAATCCTCTGCCCACACCCCTGCTTCCTCCTCAGGTTAGACCGCAGAAGCAGAATTACAGGGTGAAAAGAAAAAAAAGATACATTTTTTTCTAACAATTACCCTCTAGTAAGATTTTAAATACAGTTGGGTTTTTGAAGGTCATTTTTGTCTAATAGAGTGGAGGGATAAATGAACCTTGAACTTTCAAATGGAATTAATTTCTATCAGTCTATAATGAAGGTTTTAGAAGTATTTCTAATGTCAGCTGGGGAGTGGTGCTGAGGGAGAGAATGAGGGAGTGCCAAGCTGTATTAACAGGGCCTTGGCTCTCTTCCCCATTAGGACTGTTTAATATTTAAGAGTTAGATTATAATTTATATAGTGTATAGTTTCATTTTAGTTGATTTCAGGGGGATTGGCAAATGTTCATACATATCTGATTTTCCCCGGGGATATGAAGAGATGGCACCCTCCAGTTATTTGCAGGTGGGAATGGTAATTGGGACAAGCTAATGGTCTGTGAACCCAGTGATATGGGTCACTTTGGGGGTGAAGGACTAAATTACAACAGATGATGCCCCAGAGCACTCTTCTGCATGTTGAGAGATGTTATCCTGTAGGATGATGAAGCTTCCCCTAGCCTGGGTCTAAGACAGTTGCCCTGGAGGGTCCATCAATGTTCATGGCAGACTTTGTGTGAGAGATAAAGAAATTTGTGCTAAGTCATTAAGTTTTGGGCTTTAAAAAATGAAGCACAGTCCAATTTAGTCCTACTAATACAGTGACATAATTCTATGCCAACCACTATTGAGGACAGAAAGAAGGAAGCATGAAAATAATCTCTGACCACAAACAATACAAAGCTTTTATTGTAATATGGGTATATAATCTAATGTTTGTTGAATAATGTGTATATGCATAAAATATTATAGATTGACATAGTGTCTATTCTTTCTTTCTTTTTTTTTTTTTTTTTTGTTTTTTTGTTTTTTTGAGACAGGGTTTCTCTGTGTAGCCCTGGCTGTCCTGGAACTCACTCTGTAGACTAGGCTGGCCTCGAACTCAGAAATCCACCTGCCCCTGCCTCCCAAGTGCTGGGATTAAAGGCGTGCGCCACCACTGCCTGGCTCATAGTGTCTATTCTTAAGAGGGATTTTTGTTGTACTGGTCTACATCTCGAAAACAGGTATAATGAACATCTGTTGTTTTGGAAAGATTCCACTTCCTTTAGGGAATATATCTCAATTCCATTTTGTTCTACAAGGTCACTATGTTTCCCATTTCTATGACTGTTAACATGCATGTAACTTCTCTGGAAGTGTTTTTCCTTCTTCTTCCTATGTAGCCCAGGCTGGCCTCTAGCTGATGATCCTCCTGCCTCCAGAGTGCTAGGATTATAGGTGCGCTGTGACACCTAGCTTCTGGAAGTTTGGGTTGAGAGTGTAGGTGGGATTTCTCTGATTCTTTTGTCCCTTGAGATATAAGGGACTGACCTTGGGAGCAATGTCTCCAGGAAGCCCAAGAGAGTGAGAACAAGTCATAGACCACAGCTGAAATGAAACTAAAATACTGAACAGTGACAGATTTTTTTTTTTTTTTTTTTTGGTTTTTCGAGACAGGGTTTCTCTGTGTAGCCCTGGCTGTCCTGGAACTCACTCTGTAGACCAAGCTGGCCTCGAACTCAGAAATCCACTTGCCTCTGCCTCCCAAGTGCTGGGATTAAAGGCATGTGCCACCACTGCCCAGCTTCAGTGACAGATTTTAATGTTGTCAGAGCTCCCGGATCCACATGTGCCTGAGTCAGTATCACTCATACACACCCATACGTGAAAGCTGGTAATTCCATTTTTTTTTTTTTTGTCTCAAGTGGCTTCAAGTTCTTCCAGTCATAGTAATTCAAATGAATATGACACATATTTGTCAATCAAAACAGATGATACTATGTTAATAACAAAGATATATGCAAATCTTTACCACAACCTTCACTTAGCCCTTCAGCAAGCCTACCACATGGGTGCAGTAATAACTGTAGCATCCCCACTTTATAGAAAAAAGAGGAGGAGGAGGAGAGGAGAAGGAGGAGGAGGAGGAGGAGGAGGAGGAGGAGGAGGAGGAGGAGGAGGAGGAGGAGAAGAAGAAGAAGAAGAAGAAGAAGAAGAAGAAGAAGAAGAAGAAGAAGAAGAAGAAGAAGAAGAAGAAGAAGAAGAAATAACTATATCACCCCTGCCTTGGGATGGCCAAGACAGGTCATTTACCAAAGCTCACACACTTAGCAAATGGTAGGGTGGATTAAGACTCACTCTGACTCCCAAGCCCATTTGTTCACAGACAGGTCTTGTATAAAAGTTTATAGGAAGTATTTTCTATTTGTTTCATGTCTGAAATTATCTTCAAAAGTTGACCCAAGAGTTTGTGGCTGATGTACAGAGCAAATACAATTCTTTTTTTTTTTTGTATGTGGAAGTAAAATACAAATCTTAATAATTTTCTTTAAAATTTTTGTTGTTTTTTTGAGACAGGGTTTCTCTGTGTACCCCTGCTATCCTAAAACTTGCTTTGTAGGCCAGGCTAGCCTTGAACTCAGAGATTTGGCCTCATCTTTCTTTCAAGTGCTATTAAAGGCATCTGCTACCATGCTCAGCTCTTCTTTTTAAAATTTAAAGAAGTGAAAAATAAATGGTTGACTATTCAGTAGAATTCTGGCATTTTTGCTTAGAAGTAACCAAGTTCCTTCAATTCTTCCCCCAACTCTTCCACAAGACTCCCCAAGCTCTGTCTAATGTATGGCTGTGGGTCTCTGCATCTGTTTGGGTTAGCTGCTGGGTAGAGCCTCTCAGAAGACAGTCATGCTAGGCTTCTGTCTGCAAGCATAACAGAGTATCATTAGTTGTGTCAGGGGAAGGGGAGGAAGTTGGTGGGAGGAACTGCGTGAAAGGGGGGACTGGAAGGAGAGAAGGGGGGCTGAGATTGGGATGTAAAGTGAATAAATAAAGAAATTAGTGGGAAAACCAAGTAATGGAGTTTGGGAAGGTGAGACTCTGATAATAGAATATCCAATGGATATACGAATGTTGTCATACCGAGTATAACAGACTTGATGTTTTTCTGCCAAGCTTGTCCATGTTCCACGTTGTTTTCTTGCCTTTTGAGTATCAGGCCCATTTGCAGCGATGCAGGTGTCCTTCTGGCAGGCTGGTTACAAGAGCAAGGAAATGGCAGTTGTCCAATGGGTCCCTTATAGTGGGTGAATGTGGCTGTGCATGCAGTCCAGTGGGGCATGCAGCAGGGGGAGGCTGTCAGAGGGTCTCACTCAGGCACTGACAGATTGGTCTGAGGCAGCAGGCAGGCTTGTCATTATGCTAATGGTGCCCATGGAGCCAGAGCCAGTGACCCTTGGGAGAAGCAAGAACGTTTGAAGGTCCGTTTGAAGTCTTTGTGCCATCCGTTCGAAGGCTTGCGATGCCTGGGCTTGGCACCTCCTAATTGATTTTATTTTTCACTTATGTGGAGAGTATTGCTCCATTAAAGCCCCAATGCCCTTGTAGACCTAACAGAAGATTAAAGAGAGCCATATCCTGGAGGTAGCTGTCAGGTACAGCTGTTTGGATTGTGGGCTCTAGAGGTAGACGGTGGATTAGAATCTCAACCTTTGGCCTCTGTGGTTGTATAGTTCAGACAGGAAATGTCACCTGTCTGCTTCCTGTCGCCTTTCCTCACCTGTACAGAGGGAGTGACTGTAATTACTGCTGAGGGCTGGTAGACATATGAAGCCAGCTAATCCATGGAAAACAGATTACATAGGACCTTTATTTCATGCTTGATTAGTGCGAGAGGAGAGAGCCCTGGGAAGGGCTGACATTCCCGAATGAGTCTTGATGCAGCAATTAGCAGGTAGGTGACCTTGCATACCTCACACGATCTTTATGAAGTTGGATTAAATGTGGTCCCTGGAGGCACCATGTCAGAAATGCTTAGGAAATGGTTCACACTTTTTTCTTGCTCTCAATCTTCTCATCTTTAAAATAAAAGTGGTTGAGAGGTTTTTTTTTTCAGTCTTTACCTGAGAATGTAAGTCTGATTTGGAGGTTATGAATGAAAGAGGATTCTTTTTGTGACTGCCCACATGAGCCAAAATCTCAGGGTCAGTAGGGATCTCTGAGTTGAGGGTCATCATCTGGGAGACTTGTCATCTATTGTCACAAGTGGTGGGAAGCAGAGTCTTACAGGAACAGGTGCAGGAGGAGGTGGTATACACAGGTCTTCAACCTCAACCCAACTTCCTCACCTGGAAATCAGGAGTGTCCGTTTTGAGGAATCTAAAGAAAGGACCATGGTAATAAACCTCGTAACCAGGCATGGAAGCAGGGTAGGTTCTGTAGGAGACTATGAAGGCTCCAGTTGGAGAAATGGCCCAAACATCACGTGTCTCATTATAGAGACCAGGCTTAGCCATTGTTCTGGGAACATCTATAATTGTGATATAATTTAACACCTGGTCTAAGCTAAGAGAAAATTGTTGAAAGACAACAAAGTGAAAGTAGCTTATTTTGTGTCAAATCTAGTTTTTAGTGCTTTGCCTGTGTCGTCTCGTTTCACTTCAGGTCAGTGCTAACAGAGCAGCTATCTCTGACTTTCTGAGAAGCGCAGCAGTGGACGCTAAGTCAGGGCAAGCTATGCTCCTGTGCCTACTAGGTTGGTAACCTGGGAGCTGGTACTAATTATTTTCTGTTGTTGGACATTTCAGCTTTATTTTAGCTAATACTAACTTCAAAATGAAAATTATATTGGGTTCAACCCCCAATATACCTCTCCCCAAAATATAAAGGCTATTGATGACTTAGCTCGTGGCCCTCAGAGTTTTAGGTCTGTTTGCTTCATTCATTAGTTACAACATTGCCTCACCCCCCCCCCCCCCCAAATCCACAGTGCTCAGGCCCAACATTGACTCACTCTTTCTTTTTCAGTCTCCCAGGGCTACTAGGCTCTGACCAATTAGCTGGGTACAGGTCTCTAGCAAGTTTTCAATTAGTTCCCAATAATACCCAATGATTTTTCAGGAAGGGCATCTTTGTGTCTAGCTAAGACTATCAAGTGGTTGAGACTGCAAACACAGATGACTCTTTAAAATGATTTGGAGAAGTTGGGCCATACTCTCTGGGTTGCTTATCAGATCTGTATGGTTTCTGAGCTCATTGAGCTAACAGATTCTATGTATTTCTTGGGCTGACTCCTCCAGACCTTTGAGATTCTAACTTCTGCTTCACACTGGCTTCATAGCTCTGTATCTATCTGCATGGCTAGAATGACTCGTTGCCAAACTTGGCTCACCAGCAATCCATTTTGCCTCCCTGAGTTTCCAGTACTTATTTACACTAGGGTCTAGCTTGTAGTGTATCCTCAGGAAAATGAACCACCTAAATAGTACTTTGCATCTAAAAATATGGAATGAATCCCTACGGATGTACAGCTACAGTTTCCATCAGTTTTCTGCAAGCTGATATTCTATGGTTTTTCTGGGACTAGAATTTCCCTCAGTCCTCTCTTCTGCAAGACTGAGTATATACATACCATCTTCCCATTTCTGCTCAAGGAAAAGTGAGATAGGAAGCATAAGTGTTTGTAGTAAAGTCCTGTGGTCCACAGTTTGAGAGTATACATTCTCAGTCTAGTGCTCTTCACTATTGGTATTTATGGCCCCCCTTTAGATGGGTGCTATTGCCTCAATTTAGAGACAAAAAATTAATTTACAGATGGTGAGATTGGACTAAGTATGATGATAGTTGAATCAGAGTTAAATGTGTCAAAATAGGGGTCTTATAAACTGGCAATTTACTGGTCTCACCCAACCACAGTCTTCTTCCATCTGTAAAATGGAATCTCCGTGAGATTGCCTCTCTTGTCCTTTCCAACTCTAAGTCCACGAACTCTCTACTTGCTCCTCCAATGTATCCTTATCCTCTTCCCACAAGTGAAGTTGAAGCCACAAGTGGTGATGGGTGCCTAGAAGCCCAGCACTTGGGAGGAGAGGCAAGAGGATCACATGGCCAGTTGAGCTATACAGTGAGAACTTGTCTCAAAAACAAACCACACACACACACACACACACACACACACACACACACACACACAAAACCAAGCTACACTCGACAGAATTCCACCAGGGCCTGTGTCCTTTACCACTTTCTTTGAAGATGATATGTGAAAATGATTTTTATGCCAGAGAAGGAAGTTGGTAATAAAAGCTGGCTTTTTTAGCTGCCCCAATTTCTCTTTAGAAAGAATGAACATACTGTTTTAATTAATCATATGAAAGTAAAATTAGCATGATTGTGTGATAGGCATTGTAAATCATCTCGATTCACATCATTGGGTAAAGAGCATTTAGTTACCAGGAGTTGTTAAAGATTTTATCTACCCAAGTGAAAATTCAATTAGTCCTAGTTTCAGCTTATATAAAATGCAGGATTTTCAACTGTGGAAAAAATACTCTTTGTATGTTTGAATACCACCTTATGCCACTTTGATAAGTTACTATAATTAACTGTATCCTATTCCAGCTAAACAAAATTTACTGAACTGTTGCTCTATAAATGGGATATCGGCTCTCCCCTTGTTGGGGAGATTGCTCTGATCTCTACATGATACTGCTTTGAATATTGTGCTTTTAAAAAATGCTGAGCTCGAAAAACATCTACAAAATTCTAGTTGGCATCAGACAAGGTGCTTGGGTTTCATCCCTCCTCACCTATTCCCCTCCGGGAGCACAAACATCAGCTGTGGGCTTCTCTATGATTCAATTAGATGTGCTACGTTTAATTAGCTAACTGGGGAAACACTGTGAAGGATCAACTTGGAACACTCTAATAACTTAGCCAAAGGGCTGAGTTATTTCAGGAAGGGCAGAGGATACTGGAGGAGGAATGCAGACTCACTACAGTGAGCTGGCACAGGCTCTGCTTCTCATCCTTTGCTGTTCTTACAGACCTGCCTCTGCCCTCCTTCCTGTTCTCTCCCCTAGGTCTTAATTGCACGGCAAAGTGATGTTTTCTCTTTTCACAAACTGTCCAACAACTAACTCTCTCTCTCTCTCTCTCTCTCTCTCTCTCTCTCTCTCTCTCTCTCTCTCTCTCTCCTTCCTTCCTTCCTTCCTTCCTTCCTTCCTTCCTTCCTTCCTTCCTTCCTTCCTTCCTTCCTTCCTTCCTTCCTTCCTTGTCTTTCTTGTCTCCCTTGTCACCCCTCTTCTATCTTCTCTTCTCCCACTTCTCTTTCTTTCAGGGTCTTGTGTCGGTCAATCTGGCCTCAACCCCACTATGTAGCAAAAGATGACTATGAATTTCTTATTCTCCCACTTCTTGAGTGTTGGAATTACAGGCATGCCTTCCCATGCTCATTTTATGCAGATGCTAGATATGGAACCTAGGGGCGCATTCATAATAGGCAAGAGCTCTACCAATTGAGCTGTGTTTGGTCCAGGAGGTATGCTTTGTCTTGTGAACATTTGCTGGGTCTGAGGCAAAAGCACAGTGTGTGAGTGACATCACCATGACAAGTACTTATAGCAATTGACTCAGTAAGGGAAAATATAGTAGCTCAGAGTAGTAGTTTTTAGTCCATCATTATTTGTCTTATTGTTGAAGTTCCCAGACTCATCTGAAAATTCTTGGTTAGTGTTATCAACCTGACAAAATCTAGAACCACCTGAGAGACAGGCCTCTGAATATCCCTTTGGGGAAATAACTTGATTTCATTGAGGTGAGAGAACTGCCCCCTGTGGGTGCTATGATTCCTCAGCAGGGGATCCTGGACTGTACAAAATGGAGACAGCAAACTGAGGAGTAGCTTGTACTTATCTCTGTCTGCTTTCTGGTTGTGAGAGTGATATGACCAGATGCTCCAAGTTCCTGCTGCTTGGACATTTCTGACGTGAAACTATGAGTTTTCTCTTTTAAGTTCTTTTAGTCAAATATTTTATCAAAATAACAGGAAAAGATCCCTCTCATATCTCTTATCTATTCTATCTATCTACCCATTCATCTATCTATCTATCTATCTATCTATCTATCTATCTATCTATCTATGTATCTATCTATCATCTATCTCATCATCATCTCCATTGATTTTCTCTTTAACTAATTGTCTTGATTAGGATTCTATTGCTGTGAAGAGATATCATAACCACAGCAACTCCTATAAGGAAAACATTTTATTGGGCCTGGCTTAGAGTTCAGAGGTTAGTCCATTGTCATCATGGCAGGAAGCATGGGAGCATGTTGGACACAGTGCTGAGAGGTAACTGAGAGTTCTACATCTGGATCAGCAGGCAACAGGAAGAGTAAGACCTGGGCCTGGCTTGAGCATTTGAAACTTCAAAACCCACCCCCAGTGACAAACTTCCTCCAATAAGGTCACACCTTCTCCACCAATGCTATACCTCTCCATAGTGCCACTCCCTGGTGACCAAACATTTAAATGTATAAGTTCCTGTTCAAACTACCACACTAATATAGTTTGACACCGCTCTTTACATTTAAAAAATTGTGCGTATGCATATGTAGAGCCTGTGTATGTTACACGTGCATGTATGTGCATATGTGGCTGGAAGCAAGACATCTACATTGGATGTTTTAGTTTTTCTCTACCTTAGTTTTTGAGATGTGGTTTCTCACTGAACCCAGAGCTAAATAACTGGCTAGCTGGGCTCAGTAAGCTCTGGGAACCCGCCTGTCTTCACTTATCTTCTTTCTCAATTGCTTGCTTTTTCTGTGGGTGCTAGAGATATGAACTTAGTTTCTCAGGCTTATACAACAGGTGCTTGGCCAACTGAGCCATCTTCCCAGCTCTGGCCAACTGAACCATCTTCCCAGCTCTGACATCCTTTTTGAAGATCTAGCAGTGTGCTTAGGCTTAGATATGAAGTGCTATAATTTCCAGACAAATGGAGCTATGGCAGTGAGAATGGAGACAAAAGAGAAAAATAAAGCATCTATAGTCGTCCCACTGACCTAGGGAATCACTGACTGTTTGGCATTTCTTTGCACTTCTAGCCTTGGCCTGATGACATTGTAATTTTGCATAGTTGCAAGCCAAGAGGAAGTAGCATTTTCTGACCCAATAGAATATCCTATGTGGTTCTCTGTGCTCCTGCATAGCACAATCTACTCAATGACAATTTTGAATGGTTCTAGAACATTCTATTAAATGCATATATCTTAAATCTTTGTTGGATTTTGCTTTGTTTTGTTTTGCTTTTTTTTTGAGACAGGGTCTCTCTATATCAGCCTGGCTGTTCTGGAACTCACTGTGCAGACAAGACTGATCTTGAACAAATAGAGATCTGTCTGCCTTTGCCTCCTGAGTGGTGGGATTAAGAGCATGTGTTACTACATCTGACTGGGTCTTTCATTTTCATTCATTTGCTTAAGAAATATTTAGTGAAAGAGGAACACTCCTCCATTGTTGGAATTGCAAGCTGGTACAACCACTCTGGAAATCAGTCTGGTGGTTCCTCAGAAAATTGAACATAGTATTATCTGAGGACCCAGCTATACCACTCCTGGGCATATACCCAAAAGATACTTCAACATGTAATAAGGACACATGTTCCACTATGTTCATAGCAGCCATATTTATAATAGCCAGAAGTTGGAACGAACCCAGATGTCCCTCAACAGAGGAATGGGTACAGAAAATGTGGTACATTTACATAATGGAGTACTATTCAGCTATTAAAAATGATGAATTCATGAAATTCTTAGCCAAATGTATACAACTAGAAAATATCATCCTGAGTGAGGTAACCTAATCAACAAAAGAACACACATGGTATATACTCACTGATAAGCGGATATTAGCCCAAAAGCTCTGAATACCCAAGATACAATTCACAGACCACATGAAGCTCAAGAAGAAGGAAGACCAAAATGTGGGTGCTTTGGTCCTTCTTAGAAAAGGGAAGAAAATACTCATGGGAGCAAATATGGAGACAAAATGTAGAGCAGAGACTGAAGGAAAATCCATCCAGTGTCTGTCCCACCTGGGGATTCATCCCATATACAGTCACCAAAACCTGACACTATTGTGGATGCCAAGAAATGCTTGCTGAAAGGAGCCTGATATAGCTGTCTCCTGAGAGGCCCTGCCAGAGCCTGACAAATACAGAGGCAGATGCTTGCAGCCAACCATTGGTCTGAGCGTGGGGTCCCCAATGGAGGAGTTAGAGAAAGGACTGAAGGAGCTGAAGAGGTTTGCAACCTGATAGGAAGAACAACAATACCAACCAACCAGACCCCCCAGAGCTCCCAGGGTCTAAGACACCAACCAAGGAGTACACATGGCTCCAGCTGCATATATAGCAGAGGATGGCCTTGTCAGACGTCAATGGAAGAAGAGGTCTTTCTTCCTGTGAAGGCTCGATAGATGTCACAGTGTAGGGGAATTGAGGGCAGGGAAGTGGGAATGGGTGGGTGGGGGAACACCCTCATAGAAGCAGGGGGAGGGGGAATGGGATAGGGGGTTTCTTGGAGAGGAGAAACCAGGAAAGGGGATAACATTTGAAATGTAAATAAAGAAAATATCTATCCAATAAAAGAAACTTAAAAAAGAAATATTTAGTGAACTAGAGTCATGTGCTGAGCAGTGAGGATGTCGAGGGAAGAATATTAGCTCTGCTCTGGGGAGGCAGCCAGTCAAGTAACCAGAGTATGTATAAAGACACAATAAAGGCTGTAATAAAATCAGAGATGATGGAGAGCCTGAATGATTGATGGGGATAGGTGCAGCAGCATCAGGCAGGGAGGACAGATAGGAGAAGCCAGTCCTAGAAGGTATCTTAGTCTACTCAGACAGCAGTGACAAACCACAGGCATCTGAGGGCCATCAGCTTTCAGAAGGCTTATTGTATGAGACCTTTATAAACACCAGAAATTTCTTGTCCACAACTCTGGAGATGGAGTGTCCAAGACCAAGCTATTAGTATTAGGTCACGAACCTTTTGCTATAAGATGAAACTACTTCAAAAGACCAGCTGATCAGGATCCAAGTCCCCTCTCCCACCTCTGACAGCCTGTGCCATAGAACAAAGCACCAACAGTGCCCTGTTGTGACTGCTTAAAGCACTTCAGTCTTTGCAGGAAAAGCAAGTGCAGCTTCTCCTACCTCGACCAAGGCAACTTTAAAACCTGACCCTACTGAGTGCCTATGTCTGACCGCATGGTATAAAGCTTGGCCAGCCTCTCCGGAAACACACAAATCAGAATCCTTGGTGGTTCTTTAGTTTTAAGTGTCCCATTACAGCTGCCTATGGCCACGATGCTGTGTCTGTCCTGATGATCTCCCGCTTTAAGGTTCATGGTCACCTTCTGTGGTCACAAGGCTCTCTCTCCTAACAAAGATCTTGAAGGGGAACCATTTGTCAGCTCCTTTCTGCAACTCACTTATTTTTAAACCACACTAACCAGCTGATTCAGGGACCAGAGAGTCTGCCCTGCTTTCAGTTGGTGACCTCTTGCTGTGTTTGCCTAGGGCAGGATGAGGGGCTTCACTAGAGTCTCTTGGGTTCTAGGGATGGAGCCTTTACAACTATGCACTTCCCATCAACCATACATTCTTTATGCTCTCACATTGAGCCTTAGGTTCCAAACTGAGACTTAAAGGAAGAAAGGCCCCTACATTTGGCCAATGCTGACAGGAAAAGGTCATGAGGCAGAAAGGACTTGAGTGATTAAGATACTACTATATGGAGGGTGACAGTTTCAAAGCTTGAGGCTGAACTCTGCAGGTCTTCAGAAGTGATGTTTAGAAATTTTGCCTCATTCAGTCATCTCTTTTTGATGATTTTATATATGGCTATAACAAATTCTGGTCACTTTATCGCTCCTCATCTCCTCTTAGCTGTTCAAACCCTTCCTCCTCCTCAGTGAGCCAGCCTCCTACTTTGAAGATTTTATGTATCTATGTGTGTGTGACTTGCTGTTTAATTATGGTTGCTCGAATGAGCATGGGTGGGAGGTTATTTACTGGATCACAGACAACTTATCTGTGGTTATAACACCAAAGAAAGGGAGTTTCTGGCCCCAGACACCATTAACTATCTAGAGTCCATTAGGGAGGGAGGGCTCATGAACCTCCCACATGTGTATCATTAAATTATAACACAACAGTCACATTAGAGTGGCGCTCCAAAGCCCTTACAGTGTGCAGATATCTTTGAAGTGTTATGATGCTAACCCCATTGGTTACCCTCCCAATTTGTAGGTGAGAGAACTGGCCTAGAGAGGCTAAATAACAGTTTGAAATTTTACTGTGAATGACTGTCTATTTTAAGAATGGAAAACAAAGACATTTAATGTCTTTGCCATTTTGGTGCTGCATGATGGCTAAACTTGGTTGTCAACTTGACTGGAGTTGACTGGAGTCAACTAAAACCCAAGCTTCTTGGTATACTTGTGAGGAATTTTTTTTTTTTTTTTTACCTAATTAAATCATTTAAGTGGGAAGATCCACTTTTAATCCAGATCTTTTGAGGTAGGAAGATCCACTTTTAATCTAAGCCACACCTTCTGGTGACAATTTATATATAAAGGACATGGAAGAAGGAAGTTTTTGTTCTTTGCCTGCTAGTTCACAGTCAATTGGCAAGCCTGTTCCTCCACTGGCATTAGAGCCTACTTCTTCAGGATTCTGGCATATACTGATGATCAGCTGAGACATCTAGCCTTGTGGACTAAACAACTACTGGATTCTTCTGTTGATGAACAAACATTGTTGGACTAGCTGGACCACAGCCTGTAGTTCATTCTAATAAATCTCATATATCTGTATCTATCTATCTATGCACACACACACACACACACACACACACACACACACACACACACACACACACACACACACACAGAGTTCTGTTCCTCTAGTGTGCCTTTCCCTGTATGTTACCTGGATACTCTATCTCTGTCCCTTAGATTTGTAGTTATATGTCCTACCATAGCAAATTGACTATGCTTGGGAGATTGCAAAGGAGGGTGAGGGAAGGAACACAGCAGAGCACACCTAGTTTCGCTAAGTGTAGGGCTCAAGGTGAGGGTTCCTGTAAATAGCCAAGGGGCAGTAGCAAGTGGGGAATCCGGAAAAAAATTGTAATTTTCCAACAGAATCTAACATTGCACTGAGGGGACACAGACAAGGGAAAGCCCGAGGGAAGAAACTTTTAAAGGGAAGGAAAGAAATTGCTCTGCCTATTTGCAGTGGAACAAAACAAGTCTGTTTATTTCATAAATGCCAGGGAATAAGAGACACTCAGGCTGGGTTATAGTGCATGCTGTTTAATTGCACTGGAATGCTTGAGTGCTTGTCACAATACTTCCTTGTCTCTGTCCCATGATCCAGGGTTGGAGCAGCCACTGCCTCTGAGGTATCATATTCTAACAGTTGTTCGTTTCCCTGGCTAATGATAAAACATCAGTGTTTAATTGTGGATCTTCCAGCCGCTGGCCTAGGTGCAGGGTGTGGCGGAATGGCCATGGTAGACCCCTTAAGCTTCCCTTTTGGATATTCCTGCTGCCTTCTCATAGTGCTTCCTAGCTAACACACTACCTCATTTAACCACCTCACTGTAGTATTTATCTCTGGCAAGAATTTAAGTTCCACAAGACTATGGAGTTTTGTCTTTTTTTTCCCCTTTATTTACACCGATAACCTAAGCACAAAGCAACATGGAGTCATTGAATGAATATGTGAACAAGGCCTGTGAGGAATCAGGAAGTGTGCTTGAGGCAGAGGCACCTCACTATGCAGATGCTGGCTCCAAATGCAAAGGAGCTCAGGGTGCTTAAGGGTTGGAAGAAGGAAGGGGAGAGTGAGATAGGAGAGTGGCCAGGAAACTTCTCTCCAGCTCTTAGGAGTTTTCCTTCCTTACACTGGGAATCTCTCACGTAATTAATCTTGAAGATATCACCTCTGGTCTTAGCCTTGGAATAATAGCAAGACATTTGAGGTTGAATAGTGAGATCATACACTCTCCCTCCTGAGTTTTCACTAGGTTGGGGGCTCTAGTTTCTCTGACAAGGATGACATTTAAAAATTCCTTTTTAAAAAAATTTATTCTCTCACACAATACATTCTGACCCAGCCTCTTCTCCCTCTACCCCTCCTAGTCCCCCCTCCCCCTGATCCTGAGATCCACTTTCAGTTTCCCTTCAGAAAAGAGCAGGCCTCCCAGGGATAGCAACCAAACACAGCACATTATTCAATAAGACTAGGCACAAATCCTCATGTCAAGGCTGGATAAGGCAATCCAGTAGGAGGAAAAGGATCCAAGAGCAGGCAAAAGAGTAAGAAGCACCCCCACTCTCACTGTTAGAGGTCTCTCTCTCTCTCACACACACACACAAACTCTAAGCTAAATCATAACATATATGTTGAGGACATAGCACAGACCCATGCAGACTCTATTGTTGCTTCATTGATGAGACAGACATGGGATAAGCCTGAGCAGAAATAGGTCCATTCTAGCTGGTAATAATATATTTTTGATATAATAATAAGTTGTAAAAGAATGATACCATTTCATAAGGTCGAGAGTGTCTAAGGCTACATAGACAGGAGAATCAGGACACATTTCTCTGAGGGAACCACTTCAGCTCAACCATGAAAAATGGATATTTCTTTAAACCTTCTGGAGTTATCTTTTGTGTCTCTCCTTCCCTGTAGTACTGGAACCTCAAGTATTATAAATGTGGGTGTGTCCTTTAGAACCACGACCTCCCAGTCCTTGCTTTAGACAAGTACCCTTATTTTATTTTATATTTTGTTAGCTGTTGCTCAGATGACCCAGTTTAGCTTCTCAAAATTCTTCTCAATCAGCTCTGGAGGACATATGTATATATTTAATTGGATGCTCAGAATGAAATATGACTCATGACGGGGATGCAAGGGCCTTTGTCCTAGATGCTACATTTTTATCCATTCAGTAAAAGCAGAAACCTTTTATTTTTGGTTGAGTAAATCACATTGTTTTCTTAATTGAGCTTGCAGTCAAATAAATCATGGAAGTTGTTTATAAATCTTGGAACTTGGGCCATGGAGTTTTGGAAAGCAAACAAGAAAGGTACCATTTATTTTTAGTAAATTAATCTTGTTTGCTTTGGTCTAATTCTTCAAGCCAGTCTCAAGCTCCTTATTTTCTGATTCTTACAGTGAATGCCTGTCATTTCTTTAGTCATTTGCCTAGGAGGCTAAGAGGACGTGTTGAGAGGGAGGTAGTGGCAGATTGACCTAGAGTGGTAGGCTACACACAAAGGGATGAAGATGGACTTAGAGCATACTTGGATGTTAAGCTGATAGGCTAGAGTCAGGAAGGGAACAGAGGAACCAAGCATAATTTCTAGGGTCGGGACCTCACTAACAGGTCTAGTTTGTGTTTAATTAATATTAAGTTGCATAAGAATTCTACATGGTTTCATTTTCATACATTTTATCCATTGGAATGATTTCTAGGGTAACTGCTGTATTTCTTCTTGGGTCATTGAAAAAAATTCTTAACCTCTCTTAGTTTTGGTATCTTCCCCCAAATAATGAGGGGGGATACACTAGACCAGAGATACTTGTTAGACAACATGCTTCCAATAGCAGGAAACCCTTTCAAAAATAACATGCCTGGCTTGAGAGTAAGATCTCAGGCACTAAAGCTCAGGTATGAACAAATGTCAGGAGAAGTTCCCTCAGTGACCCTAGAATGTACTTCAGCTAAAACTCCCTGCATACAGTAGGTGTCTGTACTTTTCCTTCTTGTGTAACAGGACTGGCATGATGCCACCTAACTCAAGCAGAGGACAACTAAGTAGGCAATGTAGTTGTGAAGAATTATTTTGTTCAGCAAGATTGTAGTAATTATTTTTCCTTTCTGTTTCCTGAAGTGCTGTGTGTTAATGTTAGTATTTGAGAGCAATAAATAGAAGGTGCAGAGATGAAAGCTGATTGTTGGCATTAAAGTAAGACATGGAGAACCAGGTGTGGAGTGGAGCAGATACTTTGTTTTGAAACTAGACTACAGAAACCAGGGCTGTAGTCCTTGAAAAGGGGGAGGTTCAGAGGTGACCCTGCTGAGCTATACAGATTTCTGAGGGGAGTAGAAATGAAAGATGTTCTTGGTCTCTTTTAGCTTTTGTAAAACACAAGCACCAGAGGGCCTGATTCAATCTGCTGGAAGACTGAGCTCTGAGGAACTGTGGGCCAGGGGGTGAACCTGGAGCAGTTAATATGGAACACACTTGTAGAAGAAGAGCAAGTCAGTATAAAGGCTTTTCAAAGATACTTCATATTAAGAAAGCAGAGCATTTTTTTTGTTATTATTGTTTGCTAGACACAAACCTTTGGTTTGATGCAGGTTGTTGGCCAAGTTATCTTCTGTCTAATCCTGACAAACAGAAGGAGGAGCTTTTAGGTATCTATTGCAATGCAGGGATTTAAGCTAGGAATAATTTCATGATATTTACCTGACATTTATTTACACTAGGGTTCTACAACTTGAGATTTTGCTTCCAAGCTGGGCACGTTGGTCTGAAAAGAGTTCCCCTCTCATTTAATACACTCTGCCAATCAAGGTCCAGTGTCTTACACTCTGAATACTGAGAGGAAGCGAGAAAGATGTTTGTCTAACTGTTGAGAATAGAGCAGTATCAAATGTGGATGAGCAAGTAACCTTGTGGTAGGATATAGAGTCCTTTTCAGAGAAGTGCAACCATCACCTTGGGAGTTGTGTTCGCCAGAGACAATAATCTAAAACCAGATTGTCTGATCTCTTTATGCTATATTTCATAGACTTATCACTAAACAATAAACACCAAGTAGTTGTAGTAATATACGTAGATCCGGGGAAAGAGAGTTGAGTAAAGAATAAACACAGTGAGATTTATATAGACTTTATTCTATTATGCGAATTAACATGGCATGTACAATTATGCATCCCACACACTCTTACACATATTTTGTAAAGATCTACACGAATCATCTTATAGTGGTTACCTACTGGAAGAAAGGGAATAGGATGCATCTGTGCATGGAAAAACCAAAAACCAAAAACAAAGAAGCAAATCTTAAGAGCAAGGGTCTGACTCACCTGGTGGTGAGGGTGTGCCATGAATTGACATACAGAAATGTTCATTGCTCTGCATTCAAAGTATTATAAAAGAGGACTCTATGGTGAAAAGTGAATGATATAGAAAATGTGTCATGTGTGTATGTTATGGCTTAGTCTCCATAGACTTGTGCTTTAAACACTTGGTTCCAGCTTTCTGTATTATTTTGAAGGCTGTAGGATTTGGAAACAGACTGTTAGAGGAGAGCTTTGAAGGTTTTTTTTGTTTAAAGATTTATTTTACTTTGAAGTGTGTGTGTGTGTGTGTGTGTGTGTGTGTGTGTGTGTGTGTGCGCGTGCGCGCGCATGCGCATGCGTGCACACGTGTGAGCTCACATGATTGCATGTGCTCTTGAAGGCCAGAAGAAGGTGATGGGTACCTGGAGCTTGACTTACAGGGGGTTGTGAGCCACCTGATGTGAATACTGGGATTGAACTCAAGTACTCTACCACGCCTTCCCAGCTATGATGGACTGAAACCTTTGAACCCATGAGCCACAAAAATCAAAATCAAAAACAAAAACAAAAACAAACCAACCCCCACACCAAAAACCAAAAACCTTTCTTCTCTCAAGTAGTTCCTGTTATATTTTTTTGGTTACAACGACAAGACAAGTTACTCATATAATATATAATAGTGTCATCAAGCTATAAATGGAGCTAAAGTCTAATATGATAACACAGGGGATTCTTTTTGTTAGTTTTGTTTTTCGAGACAGGATTTCTCTGTATAGCCATGGCTGCCCTGGAACTAACTCTGTAGACCAGGCTGGCCTTGAACTAACAGAGATCTGCCTGCCTCTGCCTCCCAAGTGCTAGGATTAAAGGGGTGCACCACCACGACCACCTGGCTTCACAGAAGAGCCTTTTTTTTCTTAAATTTATTTTTGATACTTTATTTACATTTCCAATGTTTCCCCTTTTCTGGGTCTCCTCTTTGGAAACCCCCTATCCCCTCCCCCTCCCTGCCTCTGTGAGGGAATTCCTCCTCCCACCTACCCGCCCACCCATCCACATATTCCCACCTTGACATTCCCCTTTACTGGGGCCTCTAGCACCCTCAGGCCCAAAGTCCTCTCCTTTCTCCCTGATGGCCATCGAGGTCATCCTCTAACACATACGTAGTCCAATCATGGGTCAATAGATGTGTATTCTTTGGTTGGTGGTCCGAACTCCAGGACGACCGGGGGGGGGGGTTCGGGCCCATTGACGCTCTTGCTCCCTCCATGGGGCTACAAATACCCTCAGCTCCTTCAGACCTTTCTCCAATCACTCCATCTGGGACCTCACTCTCAGTCCAGCGGTTACTGTTAAGTGAAACTTG
>CM052710.1:67532341-67555130 GCA_028551405.1 Uromys caudimaculatus
GGAGGAATTCCCTCACAGAGGCGGGGAGGGGGAGGGGACACGGGGTTTCTAAAGAAAAGGGGAATCATCGGAAATGTAAATAAAATATCAAAAAATAAATAAATAAAAAAAAAAAAAAAAAAAAGATTTCTTAGTGAGGAAATGTTGAGTAGGAGGACCAGGGATGAGAAATAAAGAAGACAAAAGCAATGGCTGGGACCAGGAGGTCTTACATAAGTTGATGACCTATGCCAAGCACGTTTAATAAGAAGTACTGCACCATATGTACTAGTTGCAAGGAGGAAAATGGCCAACACCAGCAGAGAGCTTAAGTCACACAGTGTTGGCAAAGAGAACACAGGATACCTCCACACTTAGGACTGATAACCACAGCCAAGGAGGAAGAATCAGTCCCTAGGAACTACAACCTTGACTCTTCTAAGATACTGGCTCCCTCCCCAGACAGGCCTTTAGAAAGAACTAAAGTTCCCTCTGCTCTATCATCAGGGCCTCTGAGATAGTCTTGGGTTGGTCTGACTCCCCACATGGATATATAACAGTAATGTAAGTGGAGCAAGATGGCAGTTGAGTAAGATGCTCTGATAAACATCTCTGCGTAGAAACACCAATTTGGACAGTTAGTCCTGCACAAAGCAATTTCTTAAGAGCTAAGGGAACCGAATTAGAGACTATATTACCTGGCTTTAGCATAAGAGGAAGAAAGGAGACTTTGAGGAATGCAGGAAGGGAACTGTTTCCAGCCATCTTCCTCCTCTAACTCCAGTCAGTGTAAAGGAGAGAGACATTCTGTGTGGGGAAGAGAGAAACACATTCAGGCTGACATTACTCTGCTTCCCATTTTTGTGATAAAATGCTCGAGGCATAAACTTGAAGGGAGGAAAGTCTTACCTAGAAAGCTGGTTTAGTTCACCTTACAACAGAAAGCCAGATAAAGTGGGATCAAAAATTCAATGTGTATAGGCATAAACACAAATATAGATTTTTTGTCCGCACATTTATTTTATAAAAATGACTTTATTATAATGAGCTCATAAAAACAAAACAAAACAAAACAAAACAAAACAAAACAAAACAAAACAAAACACTTAGATAGCCTGGTCCCAAACTCTAAGCATCTTGGTGAATTTCCATACAGTTTGAAAGGTATTCTGAAACCATGAAGCTTTGTTTCTGGTTTAATATTTGACTATCACTTACATTTTTATGCACTTATTGAACACTAATGACAACAAACACAACTAGAAAAATAGCATTATGTCCTCTTCGAGAACTCCTGTTCCTTTGCCTGCATTCCATCCTTCCTCATCTCCTGATATTACCCTTTCTTGATTTCTTTTCTAAATGTTATACTATACACCAAACTTAACATCTGTTTACACATACACATGTATGCATTATAAACTTAACATCTATTTACACATATACATGTATGTATTATAAGCTAGGATATACATATGAGGAAGAACATACAATTTTTCTTCTGTTTTGTGATCACATTATAATTTATTGAAGTTTCAGGTTCTAAGTCTCTCTCTCTCTCTCTCTCTCCCTCTCTCTCTCTCCCTCTCTCTCTCTCTCTCTCTCTCTCTCTCTCTCTCTCTCTGTGTTTTAAAGAGAAATAATTATTTAGAAGTTTATATGAAAGGTGAGCATCTAGGTTTGCTACCAACAGTTGTGGTGTTGGGTTGGAGGGATAGCTCAGGTATTAAAGGTTATGTTCACAACCAGAAGCCAAAATGTCAATAGATTTAGATTTATAGCCTTCGTTGCCTCAACAGTTCCATGGAAGTTGCATACTTTTTCTTTCTTTCTTTCTTTCTTTTTTTTTTTTTAAATTATTTACATCCCAAACGCTGCCTTTCCTCTTGGTTTCCCCCCTTGGCAGGTACCCTCCCCCATATCCTCTCCCTTTCTCTTCTGAGAGGATGGGTCTCCCTTTGGTAGTCCCCCCTTGGGTGTTCCCCAATCAAGTCTCTGTCAGATTAGGCACATCCTGTCCCACTGAGGCTGACAAGCCAACCCTGTTGGGGAACAGACACCACAGGCAGGCTACAGCTTAGGGAGACCATCTGTTCCAGTTATTGGGGAGACCACATAGATACTGAGCTGCACATCTACTATATATGTGCTGGGGGACTTGTTCTAGCTTGTGTGTGTTCTTTGTTTGGTGGCTCAGTCTCTGAGAGCTCCCAGAGGTCCAGGTTAGTTAATTCTGTTGATCCTCCTGTGGGGTTCCCATTCCCTTCAGGGTCTTCAATCCTTCTCCTAACTTTTCCATAAAAGTCCTGGACCTCTGTCCAATGTTTGGCTATGGTTATCTACATCAGTCAGCTGCAGGGTAGAGCCTGTCAGAGGACAGTTATGCTAGGCTTCTGTCTGTAAGCATAACAGAGTATCATTAATAATATCAGGAATTGGTGCTTGCTCATAAGATCCGTTTCAAGTTGGGCCAGTTAATGGGTAGCCATTCCTTCAGTCCTTGCTCCATCTTTGTTCCTGCCTTTCTTTTAGACCAAATAAATTTTAGGTTGAAAATTTTGTGGGTGAGTTGGTATCCTTATACTTCTACTGGGGGTCTGCCTGGCTACAGGATGTGGCCCCTTCAGGTTCTATGGCCCCACTGTTAGGCATCTTGGCTAAGGTCAACTGCATTGACTTCTGGGAACTTCCCCCATCTTAGGTCTTGGGCTTCCTAAAGATTTCTCCACCCCCTACCCCAAGCAGCTTCAGATCTCCATTTATTCTCCTGGCCTTCTGGGCCTCTCTCATCTCTCTGTATACCTGATCATGCCTCCTCTCCCCCTTCTCACTTCCCTTTCACACCCACTTCCCTCCCTTTCTCTACTTCCTATGACTATTTTGCTCCCCTTTCTGAGTGTGACTCATGCATCCTTATTTGGGTCTGCCTTCTTGTTTAACTTCTTTGAGTCTGTGGGGAGTATCATGGGTATTATATATTTTATGGCTAATAGCCACTTATCAGTGAGTGCATACCATGCATGTCCTCACTCAGGATGATGTTTTCTAGTTCCATCCATTTGCCTGCAAATTTCAGGATATCCTTGTTTTTAAGAGCTGAATAGTATTCCATTATGTAAATGAACCACATTTTTTTATATTCATTCTTTGGTTGAGGGATATCTGGGTTGTTTCCAGTTTCTGGCTATTACAAATAAAGGTGCTGTGAACATAGTAAAGCTGTGTCCTTGTTGTATGGTGGAGCATCTTTTTGGTAGATGCCTAAGAGTGGTATAGCTCAGTCTTCAGGTAGAACTACTTCAAATTTTATGAGGTACCTCCAGATTGATTTCCAGAGTGGTTGTACAATTTGCACTCCCACCAATAAAGGAGGAATGTTCCCTTTCTCCACATCCTTGCCAGCATGTGCTGTCCCTTGACTTTTTGATCTTAGCCATTCTGATTGGTGTAAAGTGGAATCTCAGGGTCATTTTGATTTGCATTTCCTTGATGACTAATGTTGTTGATCATTTCTTTAAGTGCTTCTTGGCCATTTAAGATTTCTCTGTTGAGAATCCTTTGTTAGTTGTATTCTCTATATATGTGTATGTATGTATGTATGTATGTATGTATGTATGTATGTATGTATGTATGTATACTATCATATCATCTGTTAGATTTATACTCCATTTTTAATTGGGTTACTTGGTTTGTTGGCGTCTAACTTCTTGAGTTCTTTATATATTTTGGATGTTGGCACTCTGTCAGATATAGGGTTAGTAAAGATCTTTTCCCAATCTGTAGGCTGCCATTTTGTCCTATTGACAGTGTCTGTTGCCTTCCAGGAGCCTTTTCAGTTTCATGAGGTCCCATTTATCAATTGTTGATCTTATAGCCTGAGTCATTGGTGTTCTGCTCAGGAAATTGTTTCCTGTACCTATGAGTTCAAGTCTTTCCACCACTTTTTCTTCTAAAAGATTTAGTGTTAGCATTCTGTTCAAGGTGGGAGGTGGGCCAAGTGGATTCTGGGAATATGGTGGCTGTTGCCTTGGCAACAGATGGGCGGGTCGTGCTGTTGCCTGGGTGTGACATCACCGGTTTGGAGGTCCTGATGTCAACATTTATTGTATCCGGTTTTATGTTGAGGTCCTTGATCTACTTGGATTTGAGTTTTGTGCAGGGTGATCAATATGGATTTATTTGGATTCTTCTACATGCAAACATTTGTTGAAGATGCTTTCTTTTTTCCACTGTATGGTTTTGGCTTCTTTGTCAAAAGCCAAGTATCCTTAGGTGTGTGGGTATTTGATTCAATTCCACTGACTAACCTGTTTCTGTACCGATACCAAACAGGTGCTTTTTTTATTTTTTATTTTTTTATCATTATGTCTCTTTAGTATAGCTTGAGGTCAGGGATGGGAATTCTTCCAGAAGTTCTTTTATTCTTCAGGATTATGTTTGTTATCCTGTTATATTTTCCTCATATGAAATTGAGAATTCCTCTTCCAAGGTCTGTAAAAATTTGTGTTGGAATTGGATAGAGATTGCATTGAATCTGTAGATTGATTTTGGTAAGATGGCTATTTTCACTATGTTAATCTGATCTATCCATGAACATGAGAGATCTTTCTTTCTTTTTTTTGATACTTTATTTACATTTCCAATGTTTCCCCCTTTCTAGGTCTCCTCTTTGGAAGCCACCTATCCCCTCCCCCTATTTTGTACAGTAGTTTGAAGAGTATTGGTATTAGCTCTTTGAAAGTCTGGTAGAATTCTGAACTAAAATGATCTGGCCCTGGGCATTTTTTTGGTTGGGAGACTTTTAATGACTGTTTCTATTTCCTTAGGAGTTATGGGACTGTCTACATAGTTTACTGATCTTGATTTGACTTTGGTAAGTGATATCTGTCTAGAAAATCATCCATTTCATTTAGACTTTCCAGTACAGGGTTTTAAAGGAAGACATAATGATTTTTTAAAGGTTTTCAGATTTTTATTGTTGTTTCCCTTTTCATTTCTGATTTGTTAATTTAGATACTGTCTCTGTGCCTTTTAGTTAATTTTGACAAAGGTTTTGTCTATCTTTTTCATTTTCTCAAAGAACCAGTTCTTTGTTTTGTTGATTCTTTGTATTGTTCTCTTTATTTCTAATTGATTTGATTATTTCCTGCCATGTACTCCTCTTGGGTGTGTTTGTTTATTGTTTTTGTTTTGTTCTAAAGCTTTCAGGTGTGCTGTTAAGTTACTAGTATGAGATCTCTTCAATTTCTTTATGAAGGCACCATGAATTTTCTTCTTAGCACTGCTTTCATTGTGTCCCATAAGTTTGAGTATGTTGTGCCTTCATTTTTATTCTAGAAAGTCTTTAGTTTCTTCATTTCTTTCCTGACCAAGTGATCTTGAATAGAGAGTTGATCAGTTTCCACAAATATGTGGACTTTCTGTTGTTTCTGTTGTTGTTGAAGTCCAGCCTTAATCCATGGTGATCTGATAGGATGCAAGGGGTTTTTTTCAATCTTCTTGTATCTTTTGAAGCCTTCTTTGTGCCTTATTATTTAGTCACTTTTGGAGAAGGTTCTGTGAGATGCTGAGAAGGCATATTCTTTTGTTTTGGGGTGAAAAGTTCTGTAGATATCTATTAAATCTATTTTGTTTATAATATCTATTAGTTTCATCGTTTCTCTGTTTAGTTTCTGTTTCCATGACCTATCCATTGGTGAGAGTAGGGTGTTGAAGTGTCCCACTATTATTGTTTGCAGTTCAGTGTATAATTTGATTTTTATTAAAGTTTTTTCCCCTGAACATTGGTGCCCTTACATTTGAGATGTCATATTGGTGGATATTTCCTTTGATATGTATGATGTGTCCTTCCCCAACTCGTTTGATAACTTTTGATTGAAAATCTTCTTTATTAGATATTAGAATGGCTACTCCAGCTTATTTCTTGGGTCTGTTTGCTTGGAAAACTTTTTTCCAGCCCTTTACTCTGGGGTAGTTTCTATCATTATTGCTGATGTGTGTTTCTTGTATGCAGCAGAATGATGGATCCTGTTTATATATCCAGTCTTTTAGCCTGTGTCTTTTTATTGGTGAATTGAGTCCATTGATGTTGAGAGATATTAAAGACCAATGATTGTTAGTTCCTGTTATTTTGATGTTGGAGGTGTTTTGGTGTATGTGTGATTATCTTCTTTTGGTTTTACTGTGAGATGATTAATTTCTTGGGTGTAGTTACCCTCCTTGTTTTGAAGTTTTCCTTGTGGTATCCTCTGTAGTGCTAGATTTGTGGAAAGATATTGTTTAAATTTGGGTTTGTCATGGAATATCTTGTTTCTCCATCTATGGTGACTAAAAGTTTTGCTGGGTATAGTAGTCTGAATTGGTATCTGTGGTCTCTTAGGGTCTATAAGATATCTGTCCAGGATCTTCTGGCTTTTAGAGTTTCTGTTGAGAAGTCAGGTGTAATTCTAATAGGCCTGTCTTATATATTACTTGGTCTTTTTCCCTTGCAGTATTTAATATTCTTTCTTTTTTCTGTACATTTAGTGTTTTGATTATTATGTGGTGGGAAGATTTTCTTTTATGGTCCAATTTATTTATTTTTCTGTAAGCTTCTTGTATGTTTATAGACATCTGTTTCTTTAGGTTAGGGAAGTTTTCTTCTATGATTGTGTTGAAGATGTTTTCTGGCCCTTTGAACTGGGAATCTTCTCTTTTGTCTATTCCTTTTATTTTTAGGTTTGGTCTTTTCATAGTGTCCTAAATTTTCTGGATGTTTTGGGTTAGAAACTTTTTACATTTGGCATTTTCTTTGACCGATGTATCAATTTCTTCTATGGTATCTTCTACACCCAAGAATGCCTCTTCCATCTCTTGTATTTTGTTGGTGATACTTATGTCTGTAGTTCCCATTTTCTTTCCTAGGTTTTCCATCTCCAGGGTCGCTTCAATTTGTGTTTATTATTTCTTCTATTTCCATTTTTAGTTCTTGGACCATTTTATTCATTTCCTTCTCCTGTAAGATTGTTTTTTTTCCCCCTGTATTTCTTTAAGGGATTAATTTGTTTCCTCTTTAAGGGCTTCTGTTTGATTGTGGTTTCCTGTCTTTCTTTGAGGAATTTATTTATATCCCTTTTAAAGGCCTCTATCATCATCTTGAGATGATATTTAAGGTCACCATCTTGTTCTTCAGGTGTGTTAGGATATTCAGGGCTTGCTGTAGTGGGAGAGCTGGGCTCTGATGGTGCCATATTGCATTGACTTCTGTTGATTATGTTCTTGTGTTTGCCTTTCACCATCAGATTGTCCCTGGTGTTGGCTGGCCTGGTATTCCCTGGGAGTAGTGAGCCTCTGGGACTAGTTATCCTAGAGCACTGCAGGCATTCCACAATGCAACCAAGCTGTGGCTGGGTTGTAGGGTGCAGATCCTCCACTGCAGATGGAGATGTGGGCTGGAAGGAAGATGGAGCTCTGATAGGGAAAAACTCATGGCTGCTTGGCTTGTTGGGGTACCAGCAGGTGTATGTGGGGTTTAGGGTGTAGTTGTCTCACTTGTGTGTCTCAGGTTAGAGCATGCCTCCTGGGAAGTAGGTGGAGCTGAGGTGGGGAGTAGTGTGCTGATCCATGATTGTTTGTTGGAGGTGTTATCATCTGATATCTTCTTCAATTTCTTTTTCAAAGACTTGAAGTTTTTACCCTATAAGTATTTCATGTGCTTGGTTAGAGTTTCCCCACTATATTTTATATTATTTGAAGCTATTGTGAAAGGTAGTTTCTCCTTAATTTCTTTCTCAGTTCATTTGTCATTTATATTTATGAGGTCTACTAATTTTTTTGAGGTAATCTTGTATCCAGCTACTTTGCTGAAATTGTTTATCAGCTGTAGGTGTTCCCTGGTAGAATTTTTAGGGTCCCTTATGTATACTATCATACCATTTGCAAATAACAGTACTTTGACTTCTTCCTTTCCAATTTGTATCCCTTTGGTTTCCTTCAGTTGTCTTATTGCTCTAGCTAAAACTTATTGTACAATTACTGTATTGAGTAGATATAGAGAGATTTGGCATTCTTCCTTATCTTATTCCTGGTTTTAGTGGAATTGATTTGAGTTTCTCTCCATTTAATTTGATGTTGGCTATAGGCTTGCTGTAAATTGCTTTTATTATGCTTAGGTATGGGCCTTGTATCTCTAACCTCTCCACAACTTTTATCATGAAGGGGTGTTGGATTTTGTCAAAGGCCTTTTCTGCATGTAATGAGATGATCATGTGGTTATTTTTGTTCTTTTTTTTTTTTTTAATATGATGAACTATGTTTAGTGATTTTTGTATATTGAGCTATTCCTATATCTCTGCAATAAAGCCTACCTGATCATGATGGATGTTCTTTTTGATGTGTTCTTGGATTTGGTTTGTAAATATTTACTGAGTATTTTTTGGCTTTATGTTCTAAGGGAAATTGGTCTTTTGTTGTTGTTGTTGTTGTATCTTTATGTGGTTTGGGTATCAAGGTGACTGTGGCCTCATAAAATGAATTAGGCAATGTTCCTTCTGTTTCTTTTTTTTAGAATAATTTGGGGAGTATTAGCATTAACTGTTCTTTGAAAGTCTGGTACTAGTCTGTACTGAAATCATCTGGCTCTGGGCTTTGTTTTGCTTGGGAGACTTTTAGTGACTGCTTCTCTTTTCCCTAGATATATAGGTATATTTAAATTGTTTGTCTGATCTTGATTTAACTTTTGTAAGTCAAACCTATTGAGAATATTGTCCATTTCATTTAGATTTTCCAATTTGGTGGAATACAAATTTTTAAACTATCCTCTTATAGTTCTCTGAATTTCCTTGGTGTTTGTTATGTCTCCCTTTTCATTTCTGATTTTGTTAATTTAGATATTCTCTCTCAGCCTTTTAGTTAGTTTGCATAAGGTTTTGTCTATCTTGTTGATTTTCTCAAAGAACCAACTCTTTTTATTTTATTAAATCATAAATGTACAACAGCTTCTTAACTCTACACACTCACTTAAATTTTTAAAGGAAAAACGTTATGTCTTATTACACCATGATCCTGGCTAATAGTTTTTCAAAATTTTTGAGAAAAATCTTAAAAAAGGTTTCACATGTCACCTGAAACCTACAAATTTAATGTTATCAAAGAAGGAATGCTTCTACACTCTTACAAAGAACACTAGAAAGAAACAACAATTAAAAATCTAAGAAACTGTCTCAAAGGCATTTTTTTTTTTTTTTTTTTTTTTTTTTTTTACAATCCTTCCTCCACGGTAAGGTAATGTTATTAAATTATCCAATCCATTCACAAAATGGCTGTCTGCATCTGCTCTGGTGTCTTCTGCTATATCACTGCATATTTATGCATGACTGAGATAAGAGTTTCCTTAACATTGTTATTTTGATAACCTGAAGCTGTTCTGTTACCTCTGGGCTTTCATACCCTCCTTATTTATACAGTGAAGCCCATGGTAAGTAAGAAGAAGCTCAATATCGACTCCTTCCACCATATCCCCCACTTCCTCCACTTCCTCCAGGACCATAGTTCCCTCTACCATATGGTCCTCCCATGTTCCAGCTACCACCAAAATTTCCACTCTTCATTGCACCACAGTTAGAAGGTTGCTGTTTATAATCCAAATCATTGTAATTTCCACTTCTATAATTTCCTCCTCCACAGTTGTCATAACCACCTCTATAGCCCCCACCCTGGTAACTATATCCAGGTTCCCCACCACCATATCCTTCTCCTCCTTCTCCATAATCAGGGCTACCTCCAAAACTGCCACCTCCAGATCCTCCTCCACACCCATTATAGCCATCCCCAAATCTACCACCACTTCCGTATCCATCAGATCCCCCCCTAAAGTTGCTTCCTGGTCCTGGTCCAAAATTGGCATCGTCACCATGAGAATCCCCCAAACCAAAGTTTCCTCCTCTTCCACTCCTAGAACTTTGGACTTCCTGCATTTCTTGTCTAGACAGTGCCTTTTTAACTTCTGCATTGTGACCATTTACGGTGTGATATTTTTGTAAGACAATTTTATCCACAGGATCATGGCCATTAAAAGTAACAAAGCCAAGGCCTCTTTTCTTTCCAGATTGCCTATCGGTAATTATTTCAATAGTATCAATTTTTCCAGTCTCTAAGGTGGTGTTCCTCAGTATCTTCCTTAATTCCATCAACAAACAGCTTCTTCACAGTCACATGGGCTCCTGGTTTCCAGACTCCTCTCTTGCTACAGCACATTTTGGCTCAACTACCCTGCCATCAATAGAATGAGGCCTTGCAGCTATGGCAGCATCAACCTCGGCCATGGATGAGTCTGTGAGCTTTCCCCATTGTTCGTAGTAGTTTCTCAAACTTTCTTCTGTGGTTTCAAAGCTTAAGCCACCAATAAAGAGCTTATGGAACTGTTCTTTTTCTATTTCCATCAAGGACTTAGTTGCTTCAGCCTGATTTCCCACAGTCCATTGAGATGAGAAAGACCTCTGCAGAAGAACACTCATGGGACTTGTTCTGACTGCACTGAGGAGCCAAGAAACTGCACCACAAGGAGCTCCTGCAGATGGGACAGGTGCTGCTGCTACTGAACCAACTCTTTTTTCATTGATTCTTTGTATTGTTTTTTTGTTTCTATTTTGTTGATTTCAGTCCTTAGTTTTGACTATTTATTGCCATCTGTACTGGCTAGTTTTGTGTGTCAACTTGACACAAGCTGGAGTTATCACAGAGAAAGGAGTTTCAGTTGAGAAAATGCCTCCATGAGATCCAGTGGTAAGGTATTTTCTCAATTAGTGATCAAGGGGGAAGGGCCCCTTGTGGGTGGTACCATCTGTGGGCTGGTAGTCTTGGGCTCTATAAGAAAGCCAGCTGAGCAAGCCAGGAAAAGCAAGCAAGTCAGTAAGGAACATCCCTCCATGGCCTCTGCATCAACTCCTGCTTCCTGACCTGCTTGAGCTCCAGCCCTGACTTCCTTTGGTGATGAAGAGCAGCATGGAAGTGTAAGCTCAATAAACCCTTTCCTCCCCAACTTGAATCTTAGTCATGATGTTTGTGCAGGAATATAAACCCTGACTAAGACACCATCTATTCTTCTTAGATGTGATTACTTCTTTTTTGTTCTAGAGTTTTCAGGTATCCTGTTAAGTTGTTAGTACGAGATTGCTCCATTTTTTTTTTAATTTTTAATTTTTTTTCCCAAAGATCAAAAAAGCTTTTTAAAAAGTTCTTTAAAAAAATACATCTTAGCACCATTTTTATTGTGTCCAATAAGTTTGAGTATGCTGTGTATTCATTTTCATTGAATTCTAGGAAGTCTTTAATTTCTTTCCTTATTTCTTCCTTGACCCATTTTTCATTTAATCAAGTATTGTTAAATTTCCATGAATTTATAGACTTCCTGTTGTTTATATTGTTGTTAATATCCCGTTTTAATCCAAGGTTGTCTGATACAAGGAGTTATTTCAATTTTCTTGTATCTATTGATACTTGCTTTGTTACTGAGTATATGGCCAATTTTAGAGAAAGTTCTATGAGGTGCAGAATAGAAAGTATATTCTTATGTTTCAGTGAAATGTTCTGTAAATATCTGTTTAGTCCATTTGGCTTATAAAGCCTGTTAGCTTCAGTATTTCTCTGTTTAGTTTTTATCTGGATGACTTGTTCATTGGTAAGAGTGGAGGTACTGAAGTTTTCCATTCTCAGCATGTTAGAGTCAATATGTGATTTAAGCTGTAGTAGTGTTTCTTTTACAAACTTGGCATCCTTGTGTTTGGGGCATAGATGTTAAGAATTGAAATGTCACCTTAGTGGATTTTCCCTTTGAGTATGTAGTATCCTTCCCACTCTCTTTTGATTAGTTTTTGTTTGAAGTCTATTTTGTTAGATATTAGAATAGTTACACCAGCTTGCTTCTTAGGTCCATTTGCTTGGAAAATCTTCTTCTAACCCTTTATTCCAAGGTAATGTCTATCCTTGATGTTGAAGTGTGTTTATTGGATGTAGTAGAAGGATGGATCCTGTTTTTCACATACTTCACGTTTGTCTTTTGGGGGCAATTGAGACCATTAATTTTGAAATACACCCATGGCCAATGATTGTAGATTCCTGTTATTTTGTTGTTGTTGTTGTTGTTGCTAGTGTGTGTGTGCCTGTTTTCTTTCTTTTGATTTTGCTGGTGTAAGATTATTTTATTTCCTGTGATTTCCTGGGTATAGTTAAACTCCTTGGGTTAAAGTTTGCCTTCTTGTTCCTTTGTAGGGCTAGATTTATAGATAGATATTGTTTAAATTTGACTTTATTATAGAATATCTTATTTTCTCTATCTATGGTGATTGAAAGTTTTGCTAGGTATAGTCTGGGCTGGCATCTATGGTCTCTAAGTCTGCAACAATCTGTCCAGGCCCCTTTGGCTTTTAGAATCTCTGCTGAGAAGTCAGGTGCAATTCTAATAGGTCTGCCATTATATGTTACTTGGTCTTTTCTTCTTGCAGCTCTTAATATTCTTTCTTTGTTCTGTATGTTTGTAAGACTGTGAAAAGCGGTCTAGTTTCTGGTTGAGCTAAGGTTGGAAACCCTGGTGACCCTGAGAGACAGTAGGCATTTTGCCATGCTCCTGGACACCAGGCTCCTGGCATGAGGCTACAGCCCTCTATAGATTTGTGGCCATCGGTAACATAGGGCAATACCCCAAGCCCCTCCACATGTAGAGGATGTGACCACAGGTCACATAGCCTCAAGACAGATCTCCATTTTAATGAGGTACCTGGAGGCTTAGACAATAAACTCCCCTTCCCAGACACCTCTCCCTGCAAAAGGTATTTAACCTCAGGCCTGCTCTGAGAACTGAGTTACAGTTTTTTACTTATCAACTTCCCGCCATGACAACAAATGTCTTATAACCATGGACTGTCTCTTTTCACACATGGGATCCGCCATGGGGAGCAATGGAGGGGGCCTTCATCTAAAGAGCCGGTCATCTAATCTCCTGTGGAAGGCCTCTCAGTGCTCCCAACCACGACCACTAAACCAAGCCAGCTGCCAACAAGCCAAGGACTCTCCTCCCTGAGGGACCCAGCCAGAGCTCTCCCCTCTTCTTCCCTTGGCACCCGGCTAGATCCAGCCTGTGGGCCCCCACTCCATTGTCAGCTCTTCCGTGACATCCAGCGGTGCCTGGGTGTCCGAGAGCCTGAGAACCAGATGGCCCCAGCTTCTGCACAGGCCTGGAGACCCCCAAGCCAGCTCCAGCAACCCTGGGGCCTCAGACTGTGCTCCCTCATCCCCGGAGCTGTGTCCTGTAGCCTGATACCAGTCCTGCACCTGGGGTAAGTGCAGTCAAACTTCCCTCATCCTGCTTCCCTGAGCGGCCCTAACCCTGTGGCAGAGTGGACAGGGGTGGGGGATGGAGGGGATGCTCCATTAACCCTACATATGTTTAGTGTTTTGATTATTTTGTGCCAAAGGGTCTTTCTTTTCTGGCCCAATCTATTTTGTGTTCTACAAGCTTCTTGTATCTTGATAGGCATCTCTTTCTTTAGGTTAGGAAAAATTTCTTCTATGGTTTTGTTAGAAATATTTTCTGGGCCTTTGAGCTGGGATTCTTTTCTTTACTGTATTCCTATTATTCTTAGGCTTGAACTTTTCACAGTGTGACAGATTTCCTAGATGTTTTGTGTCAGAAGTTTTTTCAATTTAGCAGTTGCTTTGACCAATGTATCTCTCTTCATTTCTTGTATTCTGTTGGTTGAAGCTTGCCCTTGTAGCTCCTGTTTGAATTCTTGAATCTTTCATTTCTAGAATTCCCCCAGTTTGTGCTTTTTTTTTTTTTTTTTTGGTTTTTCTAGACAGGGTTTCTCTGTGTAGCCCTGGCTGTCCTGGAACTCACTCTGTAGACCAGGCTGGCCTCGAACTCAGAAATCCACCTGTCTCTGCCTCCCAAGTGCTGGGATTAAAGGCATGCGCCACCACTGCCTGGCCAGTTTGTGCTTTCTTTATTGATTCTATTTCCATCTGTAGGTCTTGAACAATTTTCTTTGTTTCCTTCAACTGTTTGTGTTTCCATGGATTTCTTTCACAGATTTATTCATTTCCTCCAATTTTCTGTCCCCTCCCCCTGGATATTTTAAAGGGATTTATTCATTTCCTCACTGAGGATCTCTATTGTCTTCATATAGTTTCTTTTAAGTCTTTTTATTATGTTTCAGTTATGTTGGTATATTCAGGTCCTGCTATGGTAAGTTACCTGGGCTTTAGTGGGGACACATATTTTTCAATGTTATTGATTGTGTTTTTATGCTAGTGTCTAGGCATCTGGGTTTGGGATGTTTCTATTTCTACATGCTCATTTTTGGATTTGCTATGTTGGGTAGGTGGTTGGCTCCTTGTTTTCTGTTTCCTCTCTGGCTTTTCAGAGTGTGATAGTTGTGTGTTGCCTGTTTTCCTGTTCTGCTCCTCTGTTGTGTTCAAAGGGAATGCCTGCTGGTGTTGGAGGCTACAATACTGGGGTGAGTTGGGGGAAAGTAAGCTGAAGAAGATCTTTGAGGTCCCTTGGGGATGAGGTCAGAGAGGAAAGGGAAGTCATAACGTGTTTCCTGCTACAGAGCTGGGCATGAGACTAGAGGGATTGGATTTCAGGAACAGTAAGATAGGTGTGGGCCCACCTTCAGTCTATTTGTTGCCCTAGGAGAAGCAGCTCTTGGTTTGCAGGGGTTCCTGTTGGGGTTGGGGTATGAGACAATACAACAGGTTGGGGGAAGAACAAGAGAAGGGGAGGACCTGTGGGATCCCCTGGAAATAGTAAAAGGTAAGCAGGGGAGCCTGCCAAGGGTTTTCTGCTGCAGAGTTGCAGATGAGACTGGGGAATTGGCTCTAGAGGAAGAAAGAGAGAGAGAGAGGAGGTCTGTGGGCAGCCTACCTGGTTTTCTGGCAGGTGTGGCCTGTGGGCTAGCAAGGGGTGCATGCTGGATTTGGGGACTGGGAAAATGCTACAAGTCATGGGGGGAGATTAGAAGGGAAGGATCTGTGGAATCCACAAGGACCGGGAGCAAGTGGAAAGGACCATTACCAAGGGTATTCTGCTGTGGAGCAAGGGATGAGACTGAGAGTTTACATCTGGGAAGACAGAGGGAGAAGAGGTCTGCAGGCAGTCTACCTGGTTTTACTGGCAGGTAGAGCCTATGTCTTGGCAGGAGATACCTGTTGGAATTGAGGGCTAGGATACAGCATCTGAGTTGAGGGAGGGAGATTAGAAGGGAATCCACAGGAGATGTGGGCAGCAGGGGAAAGAAGACTGCAGCTGGTGTTCTGTTTTAGCTCTAGTGATAAGACTGGGGGATTGGATTTGGAGGGAAGGAGGGAGTGCTGAGGGTCTTCAGTTAGCTTACCTGTTTCCCTGTTCCCAGTGATTCTGTTCATGTATTTTTGTTGTCTATGCAAACCAGCCAAAGCTCAGAGGTATTAAATCTACTTGTCATCATTTTGTATTCTATGGGTCAGATCTTTTCATCAGAACACTGAGACAGCCAGGGCTGAAAGATCAACTTCCAAAATGACTTTTTATTTAATTTTATTGTATTAAAATCTATGTCTGGAAACTTGGGCTGAGTTTAGCAGACTTTGTGGATACCTACACTTGACTTCTGAAGCATAGCAGTCTCAGGGTAATCAAATGACTTATAAAGTAAATGTCTTTCCTTCAGCCAAGAAAGCCAGAAGTGAGTGTTTAAGAGAATAGGCAGTTATCATATGACTTATGACATCACGTATCTGCTGCCATACTTATGTGCTGGTTGATCAGATATACTCTTGGATTCAAGGAAGAGGGTGCATGAAAGAATTTGCATATCTCTGTATGTGGGTCACGATGTGCATCTCTTTGTGTTTCAAACAGTCTTATGACTCTCTGCTCTTTCTCCTCCATGCTGATAATAGGAACTAGAACCTCTGAAGTCTAGTAAGGAGACTGCAACTATTCTGTGTATCTAGTCTGGAGGTTGGAAAAAAAATGTCCCCAGAAAGCTCTACCCATAGGCTGTTTTTCAAATGTCATTGTCTAGAATTGTCCTGTGCATTTCCCTAATTCAGTCATTGGCAAAAAGAGTAAATTAACATTGATTATCTTAGCCTAATTACTAGTCATCTACTTTGAATTACGGGTTGAAGTCTTTCCTTGATAGTAGGTCTCATGGCATAGGCAAATGTTCTTCTTACATGGGACTGTACCATAGTCAAGTCCCAAGAGAGTGGATTTCTGTAAGCGACCAAGTGTGTCTGGCTAAATCCTCTGTAAGGAGAGTCTAGACTAATCGGGAAGGGGCTGAGGATAACTTTCATTGTGTCTGTTGTCTAAGGAGCCTAGAAAGCCACCTTCCTTCCCTCTATCATTTTTATTCTTCTCACTCCTTACCTCTTTTCAAAGATCCATTACCATCTTTAGTACCAAGAGCAGATGGTTTCCTTCTTGGGAAATCAGGTAATGGCACAAATAACATGTTCTTAAAACAAATGTGACAGTTATGATAGGGATTCAGACCCCTAGATGGGGTCATCAGAACCCAACTGGACAGCTACAATGCATCATTGATTTCTTATGATGAGCATGACAGCCTCTGAGAACATCTCAACCCAAACTGGGTTATGAATGATTGATTACTAAGTGCTGAACAGATCACCACATGCCAGTTCTGCTACAAGCCAAAATCTCCCATCGAGCATGTACTTAGCACTGGGCTCACCGAGGGAAGATTGCTCTTCCTAGAACAAAGTCAGGGCTAGAATGCTTGTCACAGCTCCCAGTGAAGGAATCCCACAGAAGGAAATAGGATTTTCCACATTGGCCTGATGAAATAAAATTGTTGTTTAGCATATCTGTATTCTTTTGTGTCTTTAATTTTTGTATGTATGTGTTTGTATGTGTGTTTGTATTTACCTATGTTTGTATGGAGTCACTGCATCTCTTTGTGTATTTGTGGTTTTGGGGCAGTTTTATAAGCTTTTTTTCTTTTCAGATAGAATCTCATTATATAGCCTAGTCTGGTCTTGAATTCTCAGTCCTTCTGCCTCAGCCTCATAAGTGCTATGATTACAGATATGTGCTGCTATGCCTTGCTCTGGATGGTTTTTCCTGATTGTATGCTTCTATATCTTGCTTTTCTGAGAATATGTTTGATTATCTGTTTCAGTGTGTTGGCCTGCTCCTTTCTGGTGGGCACCCTTTTCTGTGTGTAGGCTTCTCTGTATGCATGTGTGTGTTCATATCTATATGTGTATGTTGTGTGTGTGTGTGTGTTTAGTTCAAGTGGAAGGGCTGCTCCCTCTGTAACATATTAATGAATAGTGTGATGTCAGGCAGAGAGTATGGATATGGGGGTATGGAAGTTGGGGTCCCCTGGATATATTACCCAGTTTTGCTTCTCATTCATTAGGTGATTTTCTGTAATTCATTTCAGCCCTTTAGGCTTTCATTCTCTTGGAGATAATACAACTTGCTTAACCTAGTTCTCAGGGATTTTCTGAGTGCAATAGTAATGTAATTTACAATGCTTTTGAAAAAGTCAAAAGTACTATAAGAAGAAAGACATTAAATGGATTAACATTGGCCTTGATTCAAGAAAGACCTGTGTGCTCAAAATAGTCATGGAAAGGGGACTTTGATTCAAATCAGAATCTTTGGTAGGTCATCAAGTCTGAGCCAAGCTTGCTATGGGAGGAAGGGAGGACATCAGCTCTGTGATCTGAATCAGCAAAAGCAAGATTCATTCTGAATGCCAGCTCTGCTCAGTTAATGGCTGCTTGGGACACTATGTGGATGAGCTATTGAAAGCCATGTCTTGGCAAAAAAATGATAAGGTTATTAGGGGTAGCTGCTGTGAATGCCAAGGAAGGGTACTTATGGCATTCAGGGGTGTGCTCACCCCCCCGGAGTGTGGGTGGGTGGGGGCAACACCAGAGATCCAATCTAGAGATGGGCTAGTGCCTTAAAAGTTGTCAAAGTAAAATCTTCCTAAGTTTTGCGATTGATTTTAGAGTCTCAGTTCACACTGCTTTGGTGATTTTCTCTCTTTCTCTCTCTCTCTCTCTCTCTCTCTCTCTCTCTCTCTCTCTCTCTCTCTGTATGTGTGTGTATGTGTGTGTATGTGTGTGTATGTGTGTGTATGTGTGTGTATGTGTGTGTATGTGTGTGTATGTGTGTGTATGTGTGTGTATGTGTGTGTATGTGTGTGTATGTATGTGTATGTGTGTGTATGTGTCTACTTTTCTTCTGTTCTGGGAATATATTAGCTAGCAACTTTATGCTAGTTTACATACATATTAGGGTAAAATGATGCAAAGATGCAGCTCTACTAGAACTGGTAAAAGACATGATTTAGGTTATCATTATGGTTGTAAAGGAACTTTCCTTTTCAATGGATTTTGTCAAAATTAGAGGAGATATTTTTACTTAATCCTCAGAGTTTGCATTGTTAACAACTAGAACCAGAAGGCACAGGGAAGTCCTCTAGCACCCATTCCTGTTCCTTGCCACTGTCTGCTGAGCGCTTTCCTGCCCTCTCTGCCCTCACTGGAAGCTTTGTAGGTCTTTCCACACAGCTTCATGACTCAGCACTTATGCTTTGCTAATGCTCCTTTATGTAGCCTTCTGACTTGAGTATATAAATCCCTTCTCTTTTTGGCTGAATGGATAATTGGTGTCACTTTGTGTTGTGACCATGTTTAAGCTTGTGCATTGGTATCAGATACCATGCACTTAGACTACTGATTCCTTGAAAAAGTCAACAGGAAGAGAAACACTGTGTTACTAAATTGTGGGCATCTGTTTTTCCCAACTTAGGAGACTGGAAAAACAGTTGAACATTGCTTTTTAATAAAGTAGTTGATTTTATGAAATACTTCATTCCAGGATCTGTTTTATTTAAGGTCTACACTTTAAGCAATGGGGATATGATAGGAACAAAGCAGACCCGACATTTTACTCTCACTTGTGTTGACAGAGTGAGACACAATTTAACACCTAGCTGCTGTGGCCTCAGAACATGGCAGGAAGAACTAGCAGATCTGGGGCTGGGAGCTCAAAGGTAGGGCAAAAAAAGGTTACTGAAAAGTGCTGATGCCTAAGAGATGAAGGAAGTGTTACCAGGGCAATAAGAAGCAGGACAAAGGTGTGGAAATATCACAGAGATAGAGTGAGACAGGCAAGGAACAGTGGGGTGCTCAGGGAGGCTGGATGTGAGGAGATGAGACTGGGGTAGGGCCAGAGACTCTATTTCTGTCTTCCAGGTGATGTTGCTCATGACAAATGATGGGTCTTAGACTGGAGAATGCCGGGACCCAATCATGTGGTAGTAAGGTGCCACTGCTAGGAGATAAGTAAGTGGATGCTGGTGAGCAAACTTGGAAAGTAGAAATCAGAGAGGAGGTGGTGGTGGGAGACAGCCGTGCATGACTTGTCAACTCAGTGGACATGCATTATTTATAACTTCTTTAGCTCTGTCCTACTTGGTTACTCAATTTCCATAGATAATAATTCAATCTATATCTGCCCCTATCCCTAGACAGTGAACTCCTAAGTGGCAGGGCTTAGGCAGTGCATGGGATGAGCTACAGCACAGAACTTAAGAATCTAAGCCTCAGAGTTGGCTGAGCTTATATTTAGGTTGCCCTAACTTCCTACCTTCTGTTGGCTTAACCACTCAGTGCCTCCATTGTCACATTGGCTATAAATGAGAATATCTGCCATGCTGTCGAGAGAATTAAATGAAATGATGTAGATAAAGTGCTTAGCCTGGGTCTGATATCCATTGATTCAAAAAATATATACACAGTCCTTGCTCTAGTGTATCAGGCTTCGGGGATTTGTCAATGAACAAAGTGGATTTGGTCCTGCTCTCATGGAGAACTTGATATACAGTTGTTGCTGTAGCTGAGTTATTCTCAGTTATAGCTCTTCGCCATTGTCTCATTCATGTTGTGCATGGAGTCTGAGCATGAAATTCTAGAAGCTCTTGTGCTGGCAAGTATGTCCCTTAGCACCAAACTGTATAAGCTTTTGAGGATGGACACTCTATTCTATACATTTACTTTAATTGATTCCTCAAGCCCCAGCAATACTTTCAGCTTAATTGCCCATAAAACCGAATCAAGAATACTCAAGGTCTAACATCATTTTCCAGCTCAGTAATCTATATGTGGCTAACCTGAAAACATTACACTTAATGGTTTTCAAAGGCTTGGGTGGGTGGATGTGTGTGTCTCACCATTAACTAGTGCCTACATAGGGCTTCCTATGTAAAATACCTGCTTTGGGTTTGAGGCTGTATGTTTTCAAATGAAGGAGTAAATGCTTAAAGGGAAAGATCAAAGCCGAGAGGGGAAGTGGGTAGTGGTGGGTGGAAAAAGAATTGGTCTTTGGATTTGACTTGATATGAGAGCTTTTGTGAGTTGTAAAACATTTACTCAGTGTCCAGTTGTGATGAATCAAATAGGATGATTTATTTGGAAAGAGTTTTTGCTACTGAAGTGTTTGGGAGGCTTTGGAAGTCAGGTACTGGTGGCAGAAGGTATGAGAGGTCCTTAGAGTACAAGATGCGTTGGAGGGACTAAGTTTTGGGAAAGGCAGCAAACAACTAGGAGTTAAGGGTACTGGGAAGCAGGAAGTGTGGAAAACCTTAAGACCATGAGACATTGATTGGACAACTGCTGGCTGCAACTGGTGTTCTTTCCTTGAAGCATTGATTCCAGACTTCAGACTCTAGGACAAGGAGGCCTGGATGGCTGAGCACAGGCCTATTCACTGTGAGTGTGGACCTCAAGACTCTGATGGCACCTAGCATTAAGTTCCTCTGATTATGTGTGCAGTGGTAAATCTTCCAGAAGAAACAGATGGGAGAGTATCCTGGGGGATAGAAGAAATAGATAAAGGCATCTTTACCTTGTAAAACAAGGCGGGTGACATTAACTAAGAATCTGCTTTCTAATATTCTTCCTTTGAGGTTCAACTAAGTGTTGCTTGCTTTTCTGGGTCTGTGTAGCAAGCTCCCCACCTAATTGTTCTCACTGCTCCTCCCTCTTCCCCCAGCTCTTGCCACACTGTACTGTGAGCATCCTCCGGAACTCACTTCCCCAATAGCCTGGAGTTTTTAGCTCTACAGTACTTGCCAGTGTTACCAATTTAAAAAATACGTATTTTATTAATTCTTTGAAAATTTCAAATAGTTCATTTACAATGTATTTTGATCATGTTTACCTCGAACCTTCCTTCAAAAATTTTTTAGATCCATTCTTTACCACAAAGCCCCCTCCCAACTCTACTTCCCCTTTATTTATTTATTTATTTTTAGGTTCCAAATGTTTTTTTTCTTTTTTTTAAATTTTTTGATACTTTATTTACATTTCCAATGTTTCCCCCTTATCCACTTCCCCTTTAAAATAACCCATTGCACCCAATTTGTGCTGTGTCCACCCTCTGGAGTGTGGTTAACTAGAGACCAGGTATATAAAGAAAACCAATTTTCCTTCCTCTAGAAACCATCAACTGTTTATAGCTAGCTCTTCAGATGGGATGGGGACTCCTGAGTCCCTCCTTGTTCCATGCTGGAATGCTGACTGGCTTGTACTTATGCAGGTCTTGTGCAGGCAAACATAGATGCTGTGAGCTCACAAGTATATTGGTACTGTCATGTCCAGAAGATATTGTTTCTTCTCATTCTCTCCTATTCCTGGTTCTATAGCCTTTCTACTCCCTCTTCTGTGATGTCTTCTGAGTTGCAGGGAGGATGACTTGTGATATAGTTGTTCTATTTGTGGCTGAGCATGCCACGGATGCTTATTCTCTACTCTTTGACCAATGGTCAGTTTCTGTGTTAACCACTGTATCTTCTCTACCAAGAAAGGTCTCTGATGATGTCTGAGAGCTGCACTAATATATGAACATAGAGTTACAAATGAGGAGGCAATTTGATTCTTTGTTCATGAAGGAAACTAATACTAGTAGGTCCACTCTGGAGCCTGTGAGCTCCTCACAGGGGACAGACCCTGACCACAGAGCTCCTCAACATGGTTTCTTGTCCAGATTTACAGTACTAGACATGTGTCTTCTTGCATATAGCAGACCTTAATCATAATCAGAATGCGATTGATAACCCCTATAACATTCATGCCACTATTTTTTTTTTTTTAACTACATAGGTATATCTTGGCAGGCCAGTCATTTTGTAGCTCCCAGGGTTCACAGTTGAGCAATATTGTTGATGACCTTTTCCTCCTAGCAGTCTGCACAGCACCTCCTGGTACAAAAGCTAGCCAATATCATCTGTTTATTTAAAGGGCTTAGAGAAATACTTAACACACGGAAGCCATTGGATGGTTAGAGAAAGTATCTTACCAGAAATGCAAGTATAGGGATCTGGGACATTATTCTGGAAAGGAAACATTTAAACATTCTTTTATAACATGTTCACAAAGACATGCATACTTGAAGAATGTCAAATCAGAAGTAAAACATAAAGCCTATGCATTCTGTGCACAGCTTGTATTCACTTAATTTTAAAAGAATGTTTACTTTCTTTTTTTTTTTTTTGGTATACACTCTTAAATTTTATATATATAAAATTTAAGATATATTTTATATATATATACACAAATATATATATATATATATTATTGGTTATTTTATTTGTTTACATTTCAAATGTTATCCCCATTCCAGGTTTGCCCTCCATAAACCTCTATCCCATCCTCCATCCCCCATTCCCCCTACTTCTATGAGAATGCTCCCCCACTCACCTATCCACTCCTAACCTCCCCCACTCATCTAACCTCACTGCACTAG
>CM052710.1:67555630-67578969 GCA_028551405.1 Uromys caudimaculatus
GGGCAGAGGCAGTGAGCTCTGGGGACGCGTTGCCCCTGCTATGAGCTTTTCTGTGTTCCTGGGAGAGAGAGGATTGTCTCCCGGAGCTGCCTGTCTATGGGATCCTAGTGTCCCTGGCAGAAGTTTCCTGCCACAGCCGCCCGCCCCTGGGATTCAGGGGGGTTTCTAGGCCCGCCTACCTCGGTCCGTGTGTCTCGCGTGTTCGGGGCGGCCCCTGGTGAGCTGTGGGGCGTGTCCTTGGCCCTCTGCTGGGTCCTGCGATCTGCTGAGAGGGATCTTTGTCCCGGTGCCGATTAGCTGTGGGGCCCTGTGGCCCAAGCTGAGGTTTCCGTGAATGTTTACTTTCATAAAGCCTTATTCACTAAAGAAATCTCCTTGCCTTTTTTTTTTCTTTTCTTTCTTTTTTTTTTTTTAGTATTAAGCAAACACTTTTCTTCAATCTAAAGACATGATATCTTCCTCCCCAGGATATTTTGTATTTCCTCAAACCTCTTCCACCTTGATGAGATTGGCTGTATGCTTCTCTTAGTGGCATCTCCAAGTCTGGTAAATTTAGCTGTTATAGCCATGTAGATAGAAATGAAAATTTTAAAGCATTGACCTTTACTCCTAGATAGACAGTGTTATCTAAGGATGCAGAAATTCAAGATTCTGGGTTTTTATTATAAAACAGCATCCCTTTGCCTTTCCTTTAGTGAAGTCATTCTCAGGGGAACCGGGGAAAATGGAGGCTTTTGTGATCCTGACTTCTACCTTCCTTCAGGGGAAGCATTAAAATCTGACTACTAGAATCTGGGAAGAAATGTGTTGAAAGGCCATGGGGTGGCCCACAATTTGGTTGTGGGTTGGAGGAGACTGTATGTTTCAGCATAGATAGAGGGAGGGCAAACAAGCAGGACCAGTGCTAGGGTAGGGGGCAGACCCTGCCCACAGAGCTGTGTTAGGGAAACCATAAGCCACTGGCTGCTGCTCACCACAATGGAAACCACTGGCTATACCTTCCCAGACCTGTCCTAGAATAGCTTCTACACTCTACTGTTTCCTGGGTGTCTAGCTGCTGTTTCTAGACCATGTCCCCAGGCCATGTCCCCACTATCTTCTTCCAATATTGTTTGGAAAGGAGAGCAAATGTTGCATTTTCAGGCGCTGGCTCCTAACACAGCCACTAAAGTCGGCAGGAGAGTTTTGGGAACTCCCTAGGGAGGAGACTGCTTAGTATTTATAGGGAAGGATTTCATATGCTCAGTAGCTGAAAGAAAACGGCTCACGATTTACACATTTTTCTTTTTTTTTTTCTTATTTATTTTTGATACTTTATTTACATTTCCAATGTTTCCCCTTTTCTGGGTCTCCTCTTTGGAAACACCCTATCCCCTCCCTCTCCCCGCCTCTGTGAGGGAATTCCTCCTCCCACCTAGATTTACACATTTTTAAGCCATGGTTGATACTGCTAAATTATCTTTTTGGTGTTTTAGGTCCTGATGATAAAGTGCTTTGTCAGTTCAACACAGCAACATGGGTGGATGGAGGACTGGAAAATCTAACGTTTTTGCCATTTCCTGGGGTTGGGATGAAATGATGTTGGCCATGAGTATAACCCAAAGTCCTGCATTCTTACACCCAGTCTAGGCTCTGTTCCTTACTAGATGAATGACTTGGAAGCATCACTGAATCTTGCAGCCTCAGTTTGCCTATTGGTGAAATAGTTATGACCCTAGAATCTTCTTTTTGCTTATGATACTTAGGTGATAATCTCCACAAAGCTCCAAGGAGACTGCCTAGTGTCTTCTAGGGTTAGATCAGCCATTATGACTGAGCCAGAGGAAGATGAGATCAGGGATTGACCAGAAGGACTAAAACTCAAGGTCTGCTGATATCCAGGATGTGCTAGATATCCATCTTCAAGGATAACCTGGAGTTAGTAGGTCACAATGAAATATGAAGCAATGACCTGCAGATTGGATAACCTCCATCAAACATCATGGGCAAATTCCCAAATGCTGCTGGTCACAGATGCCTGAGCAGAACAATCTGTTTTTAAAGTAAAATTAAACAGACAAAGGCTTGGAGATCTCAAGGGGTAGACCCACCCCAGAGCCCCATATGCTCAGCTTAGGCACAGCAATTAGTGCAGGGGAAAGTGGTCATCTCTGCTTTAGAGGTGATTTTTTAAAGCAGAATCTCTTTACAGAGTCAGAAAGGGCTATTCTTCTCAGACATATTTTGTCCACAACCTCTGTTTGGGTTGGAGTCCTGGGAAGGTCATCAATTTTTTTTTTTTTTTTTTTTTTTTTTTTTGGTTTTTCGAGACAGGGTTTCTCTGTGTAGTCCTGGCTGTCCTGGAACTCCCTCTGTAGACCAGGCTGGCCTCAAACTTAGAAATCCCCCTGCCCCTGCCTCCCAAGTGCTGGGATTAAAGGCGTGCGCCATCACTGCCTGGCTCATCAATTCTTATACGCACTCAAATTTGTGTTTAATCCAGTTAATAAGATTTTTTAACTAGATGCCAGCTCCTGTCAAAGTGTTAATTGAAGAAGCATCTACTTTATGTCTGTTTGTTGAAGGGGAAGGGAAGAGTATGAAGACACAGTCATCTAAGAGGAAATGATTTGCTAGTGTTTCAGGTATGGTATCAGTTTTATTATTATTTAGCCCCCCCTGCCCCAGTTAAATTGGAGAATGAAATATCCAAGACAGAAAGGTTCTAAAAGACATACTCTCTATTTGCTTTCTACAACTGAGGACCATTTGAGTTTATGTAAGGTGTTATCTTAGAGTTTGCACTGAGCTCTAGTGCTGTTGCTTCAAGCTGGGTTGATTGCAAAAAAGCACCATTTAAGTGTTTTCGCAGTGGGATTAGGAAAGGGATGTGCACTCACCGGTCACCTGGGGGGAGGTTGAAACCATCACTTAGCCCTTTAATGGAGGCCGAGGCTGTAATTAACATTTTTGCATATAACAGTGGAATATTACTGCGACAACGACTCATCCCTACCTCCTATCGCAATTATAACAAAATTAAACTCAGGCCTGTGGTTTTGGGGCAACTATAAAATGGGAAATTCATAATTTGTCTGGTGGATTGTCCTAGTAGATTACTTTCTGTGTATTTAATTAATCACCCCCCCAATTTAGTTAAATTGATTGTGTGTGTGTGTGTTTGTAGTGTGATAACAACTTTAGAGAATTGGTTCATTTCTCCCACTATGTGGGTCCAAGGGATCCATCAAAGATCATCAGATTTGGCAGCAGTCATTTTTATCTTGATAGCCACTTTATCTGCCCCTTTTCTGTCATTCATTCTGTCATTTATTCCTTCATTCCTTTCTTCTGGCTAAAAACTTTTAATTTACTGTTTAAACATTGTGCATTCCAATAATTAAAATCATTCTAACAACAGCAAAATGGCACCATGACTAAACTGTCTTTTACAGCCTGGAGGATGCCTTGGACTATCTAGAGTCTTACTCTATATTTCACCACCTCTTACCCAGCTTTTTCCTTCACCAACAGACGAGTTCCTTTTCTTCCCCCATTAGCCACACTGGCAGATGAGCAGGAGAGTCCTGGGGGGCCTCTGGTTTCTGTAGTTCTGAGTCTTTGCCATGAAAGGGGCGGCACAGTCACTTGAATTTGATCCAACCTCTGCATCTTCCAAAGCCAAACAGCTAAAAAGAAGATAAAGAAGTAGGCACTGCTTGTGGATGGTGCAGAACACACTGGTAGTGTCCACCTCATGACGATTTACCAGCGTATGTCTCCTGTCCAATCATTCCTTTTGAAGGCAGAGTGTTTTTCTCTTGTATTTCTGCCTTCCTCAATTTCAACTTATCAGATTTTTTCATCTCGGCCTTTATTGTATTTGTCTGACACGGTTGTGGAAGGAGTGGAGAATGAGGTGCATGAATGAGAAGGGTCAGATCTGCTCAGTGGCCACGGACCAGTCTCCTGGCATTTCTTTACTGTGCATCGCCTGCTGCAAGCGGTGCACCCAGGCTTCCAGATTCACAGAAGCGATTTGGTGAGTGCAGCAAGGCAGATAGGTTTCAGCTCTCAGCTTGAAACCTGAGATCAATTGGTGCTGACTGCCCAGAACAGTGATGAAAGGACTTCTAAATAAAGTTGCCTCTGGGTGCACTGGGAAGGAGGCTGGTGATTGATTAATAATGTCTGCAGCAGTTGGAAAGGGAGGAATAGTGATGATTCTGGGCTCAACAATACCAAGGACAAAGGGTTAGGACTGGGGTCTTGCCTTGGTTTAGCTATAACATGTTTTGCGACATTGGACAGACGTCAATATTCTAGTTTGGGTTTTTTTTTTCTTAAATGTTAATTTGGGGAGGAGAAAAGAAATCATCTTGTAAATAAAAAAGCCATAAGTCTGTTGCAAAGATTCACAAGACTTGAGAGCATAGATTTATGTGCAGTACAGTACAATACATTGCTATGGCATCATTTTCCAAGCTGAAGGCTGACTGGGTAGCTTACAGACTTGTATAAACAAAGTTCATTTTAAGGTGTTTATTGCTTCATTTTGTAAGTACAGAGAACATAGGTCAAAGGGAGTGTGAAATCCTAGAGTAGAAGAGGGAGATTCACTGTTGGCTAGAGACAGATGGACTTTCAGTGTTACCTAAGCGAGTAACCACTCCAGTTGTTTTTGAATTTGGGACCAGTCATCTTTTCCTGTAGGGAAATACCCATTCATTATACCTGATACAATAACTTAGTAAAAAGTGCTGGTCTGTTTGAGGCTGTTTATTTATTTATTTATTTTTAATTATTTATTTATTTTTTGGTACTTTATTTACATTTCCAATGTTTCCCTCTTTCCAGGTCTCCTCTTTGGAAACCCCCTATCCCCTCCCCATCCCCCTGCCTCTATGAGGGTATTCCACCTCCCACCCACCCGCCCACCCACTCCTGTATTCCCACCTTGACATTCCCCTATACTGGGGCCTCTAACACCCTCAGGCCCAAGGGTCTCTCCTCCCCCTGCTGGCCAACAAGGCCCTCCTCTGCCACTTATGTGGTCTGAGCCATGGGTCCCTCGATGTGAGGCTACTTATTTCTTAACATGCTTCCCAGATTTTAGTATTAAACGAGTGCTGTTGAATCCATCTGAATTAAATCTACTCCCTTAGACATCACCAAAAAAAAAAAAAAAAAAAAAAAAAAAAGTGTTGAGATCTTCTTAGCCTGTTAACTTCCTCAGATTCTATAGTGATCTCCTGGGCATTGCCCTCCAGTGTTGCTGCCAAATTTCCTTCATAGTGGCTGAGAAAGAAGGAAGCGATTTGACTGAGATGCATGGTTCTCTCTCTCTCTCTCTCTCTCTCTCTCTCTCTCTCTCTCTCTCTCTCCCCCTCTGTATGTATGATTTACCTGTGTAAACATTAACATAGGGGCATGAAACATGAGTAGATGCAGTTCTAAAACCCTTAAGTGGAGGGAATGTCTTTGGCTCACCACTTTCAGCATCCACCACTGCACCCAACCAATATTGGTCTCACATCTCTTGTGAACCAGGCACTGTATTTAGCTCATAGGACACGGCACTGGGAAAACTGATGTTTTCATAAAAATGTGTATCTTTTTGGGAAAGAAGAATTGAACAAACATAAAAAACCGATTTCAGACTGTAAATATGTGGAATGAAAGTAATTTGTTTGCATACAAGGGACCAGAGAGTGGGGCATTTATCAATAGTGTTCTGTTGACGGAACACTATTGTTTAACAAGCCAATAGAGGTCTATTCTTGGCCACCAGTGGCTCCACACCACACAATGCTGATAGATGTCTGCAGCAATGTGATGAGCCAAACTATATCTATAGAGTTCCCGTGGGGTAAAACAGAAATCCATTTGCCTGATTGAGTGGGAGTTGGGCTCAGAAAATTGTGGATAGAGCTTTTTATTTATTTGTATTTTTGAGCTCTCTGGTGATATTTCTATACCTGTAGTGATGTCATGAAAGAGACTTGCTGTTCGTGGCTAGGGAGCACAGAGAAGCAGTGTGGGGGGATTTGCAGTGACTTGAGAAGGGGTAACAGAGTAGCCAACCTAAAACAAATACCTTTCATAAATTTTGTTGACTAAAGGAAGGGAAAACATTTTTATGAACCCAGGAAACAAAGTAGAAAAAGCAGAGCTCAGGGCTGGGGAAAATTGGCAGTAGATGAGGACTAGAGACTGAAGCTAGTAAGAGAAAGTCTTAGGGAGACTTTGCAGAGCAGAAGAGAGGACTCAGAACTAGTCTCATGTCTTCTATGACTCTGCCTTCCTCCTTATAGGAATAAAAGTAAGAATAGAACACCACAATGTGAACTCTAATCAAAAAATTACAGCATTCCCCCCAAAAGAACTAATGATCTGTGATGGTTAATTTTACTGTGTGAACTTGACTGGGCCACATCAAGTATTATTTCTAGATATGTTGGCCAAGGGTGTTTTCAGATGAGATTAGCATTTGAATTGGTGAATTCAGAGAAGTAGACAACCCTTCCCAGCATGGATGGGAACCATTCATTCCACTAAGTGCTAAGGATTGGCCTCTTCCTGCTTGACTGCTTTGGCCAGACCTTGGAATTGGGATTAGCATCATTGCTCCTGTAGCCTTTAGACTTGGACTATGTATATGTATTCAAAAACTCTTCATAAATTGAAAATACTATAAATAAAATATGTTTATATACATGCAATCTATATTGACTATTTTTCTCATTGCTGTGAGCCAACAGTTGACACAAAGCAACTTAAGGGAGGAAAAGTTTATTTTGGCTCCTGGTTCAGGGTATACAGTCCACCAGTTAGAAGTCATGGTGGGAGGGCCAGCTCCTGTCTGTGGTGGCAGGAGGCTGCTTGAACATTTGATTACATCAGAAGGCAGAGACAAGGGCCCACTGGTGCTTTCCCTTTTTGCCTTGTTTATTTGGTTTGAGACCTGGCATGTTGGATGGTGCCTTCCATATCCAGCATACCTTCTCCATTAGTTAATTCTCTCTGGCATACTTTTCACTTTTCTGCCCAAATATGTGCTTTACTAATGCCATAGGCATTTCTTAATACAACCAAGCTGACAAAATTCACCATCACATAATGTATGATACAGCTTCATTCAAATTGAGGTATAATTATTTCATTGATTATTAGTATTACTATTATTGTGTTTGTGTGCGTGTATATTTGCATGGTTGTAAGCACCATAGCATCTATGTGTGTGCATGTATGTTTGCATGGCTGTGAGTACCATAGCATGTGCATGTGTGCACATATGCATAAGTCTGCATGTGTGTGTGCATGTGTGTGTGTGTGTGTGTGTGTGTGTGTGTGTGTGTGTGTGTTCACGTGAGTAGATCAGGGGACAATGTTTATGAGTCAGTTCTCTCCTTCCACTATGGGTTTCAGTGAACTCAGCTTTTTTAGGTATGCATGGGAAGCACTTATCCCCTGAGTCATCTTTTCATCTTCAGTCCAACCTGTAAAAAATGATTCAATTGCGGATTATGACCCCATGTCAATCTTGTAAATGAATGTGGGGGTTGTAAAAATTTGGCATGAGTGAAAGGTTTCTGAATGTATAACCACCAAAGATTAAATAAAAAAAATCAAATGTGCAATGAATCTGGGCTGTTTCTGGGAGTTCGTGTCTATGCTGTATCCCATGACGTCACCGCAGCCTCCATTCTGAATGTGTAACATGTACATTTTGCATTGCACACAGCATCATGCCACACAATGCCAAAAAATGTTGCCCAAAATACCTCAGTTCAGATTTGAGACTACTGTATGTTATGAATTGTTATGTTTTCTACTATAAATACCATGATTTCTGGTGCAATTATGGAAAGCAAGTATTCTTTTTTTCTTTTTTCTTTTTAGTTTTTCAAGACAGGATCTCTCTGTGTAGCCTTGGCTGTCCTGGAACTCATTCTGTAGACCAGGCTGGCCTCAAACTCAGAAATCCACCTGCCTCTGCCTCCTGAGTGCTGGGATTAAAGGCGTGTGCCACCACTGTCCGGTGAAAGCAAGTGAAAAAATGGATTTTCCACTGTCATTTCTCAGCATATGAATATCAAATTAGTATTTCTTTAGGTTGTGTTGTGTTAGAAGGTTTGACTTCAAAAGCTATTTGAGTTGAGTTTTACAACATATATAAATCACTGAAGATGTGGTGATTTTTGGATTTTGGCTTGGAATTAGAACAGAATTTCTACAATTTCTGAAATGGTGATAAATACACTTCTGTGATTTTGTGCCATGTATTTATGGGAAATAGTGTTCTTAGCATTAATATAAAATTAAAAGTATCAAACAGCCCTGAAAAATGCTGACAATGGTCTGTATCTATTAGCCAAGAGTTAAATTTTTATGTAAAAATATACAAGTACCTTCATCCCATTGGTAAGGATATTTGCTTTCAATATTAATAGATGATAAAATTAATGTATGCTAAAGAACTGCTTTAAAATAAATTAATGATTTGTTTAATGTTTGATTTGTATACCTATTTATATATTTATATACTAGCAACTATATGAAAATAATAGCAAGTGGGACATTTAAGTAGTTCTGATCCAAGGACTATGCTGTTTTATCAACAGAGAACCTGGTAGAGTTGTGGTCCTTTATCCTCAGTTTTATGATTGACAGAGCGCAGCTCGATGCTTCCCGCCATGCTGAGAGTATTGTTAACACTGCTTATTTCTAGCCTAGGCAAACACCAAAATTCAAGTATGCCTTCTACGTATACATGCCACTTTTACAGTGTGATAAAGTTGAAAAATTGTCATTTGAAACTTTGTAAGTTGGGGACCATTGGTAGAGATATTTGCTCTGTAAGTTTGCTTTTCTCGGGAAACGCTGAAAAGTAAAAAAGAAAATGAGACGCCTTAAATAAGAGACATTTTCATTAGTGCTCAGAAAAATCATTTCATAGTGTCAACAGCAACAGTGTAATAGGGTTGGGAAGTATCTTGTCTTTTTTCTTAGGCCTGCCATTGTCTTCTTACAGCTCCAGGTGGAAGGTCTAGAGGCTGATGGTGAAAGAGCAAGCCTAAAGAGAATAGTTTCTTTCTCTTGATATCAGTCCAGTGAAATCCCTAGCCCTCTGGCTCCCTACAAGCAGAGGTGGATAATGGGGTGGTGTGTTTACCATTATTTCTGGCTGCATAGTGAGGTCATCCAGCAGGTGAATGTATAGAGCCTGGCTTCTGGCATCACTGGCCCCCTTACAGCTTGATAATCAGATCATATCACATTTCAACGCTAACACCGTGGGACTCCAGGAGGTGAGAAACCCCAAGAACCTAGGGCACGTGCATTTAGACCTACCTTCCTGCTTCTCAGATCAGTTCGAGTCCCAGCACCCACGGGCCACCTCACAACCATTTGCAACTACAGTTCCAGGGGATGGCACACCCTCTTCTGGCCTCTTTGGGCACTGAGCATGCATGTGGTGGACATATACACACGCAGGCAAACCACCCACACAAGTAAAACGAAAAGAAAACACTCTGGTATTGTGGATTGCTCTTGTAACCCCAATGCTTGGAGGCAAGAGACAGGCTGATCCTTGGGATTCAGGGGTTAGCAGACCTAGGCAAACTGGTGAGCTCCTAGTAAAAGGGAGAGCAAGGTAGAGAATGACTGAGGGAGACGCCTAAGACAGACTTCTAGACTTCTGTCTTCTGTCTTCTTCTCCCTCTGTCTGTCTATCTATCTATCTATCTATCTATCTATCTATCTATCTATCTATCTATCTATCTATTGATCAATCTATCTATCTCACAGGATGTCCATGATGACTAAGTAAGCCGATGAAGTTTTAAAGAGAGGTACAAAGAGAGTTGTCTACAGCTGTAAGTTGGCATGGATTGTTAAGTGTGCTGTGGAGCAGAAAGATGTCGAAGGCATCCCTTTTATTTTCTGCTTATTTTTGCTCTTCAGACACAAATACTTGTCAGCTTCTAATCAATGCTGCCTTTTCTGAAGGGGGTTCAATAGAGGCAAGCTTTTCTCTCTGCTCCTGTCAAGGCAATGGGCCCCTATGGAAGCACTCATTCTAATTTACCTAACCGAGGGCATTTGCCTTCCGCACGCTTACGGTTTTGATGTGTGCTGTGGATTTGTCATGATTAAGGTATCCTCTCTGTTATTAAGATAAAGACTGACCTTGTCTTTCTTGAGGTGAATGACTGATGGGAGATAATATACATCTTTTTAAGCACCCAGTCAGGTTAATTGGATGCTTTCTATTCAGAGACCTACATGTTCTGATTTAACATCAAAATCTCTTTGTAAAAGGCTTGTTGCTGGGAAGATTAAATCTAGGACTAACCAGTGGACACAAGAGACCTGGAGATAGATTTTTTAAAATTGACTCATTATAATATAGAGTGGTATAATATCAAGAAACAGGAATTGGATGGGCCTCTCAGCATAGAGATGCTCATACAGTGTAGGAGAATCTATGAGAAGTTATACGGTTGATTTATTTATTCCAAGGACATGTGAGGAACATTTCTATTATGTTCAATATGAAAGGGGAATCTAGGATATCAAGCCCCAAAGGTATGGATATGGGATTAGTCTTGTTTTTTAACAACTACTGTGAAAGGTAACACTGACTGTCACTGAGACAGGATCTTGAATCACCTAAGAGACGAGCCTCTGGGCATGCCTGTAAAGGATTACTTACACTAGGTTAGTTGAGGTGGGAAAACATATCTTGAATGTAGGTGGTACCATTTCATGGCCTGGGGTCTTGAACTGAACAAGAAGAAAGCAAGCCGACCACTAGTATTCGTCTCTCTTTGCTTCTTGACTGTGGACACAACATGACAACTGCCTCAAGCACTTGTCTACAGGACTACCTTGACATGGTGAACTAACTGTACCTTGGAACTGACAACTAAAATAAATTCTTCCCTGCTTTTGTAAGTGTCTTATCACAGCATAGGAAAAGTAGCTAATACAACATGAGAGTGAAAGCATAGAATTATGGCAACACAAAAATAGTGATCAGGGATTGTCAAAAACTCTTTGTGCATGCTGTGTGCACTGACCCTTGTTCCTCAAGCCATAGTTAGGTCCTCATTTCTCTTCTTGGCCACTCACTTGCTGTGCCACCCTGGGCTTGTTTTTTTTTTTTTTTTTTTTTAAAGATTTTATTTATTTTATATATGTGAGTACACTGTAGCTATCTTTAGACACACCAGAAGAGGGCATCAGATCCCATTACAGATGGTTGTGAGCCATCATGTGGTTGCTGGGAATTGAACTCATGACCTCTGAAAGAGCAGCCAGTGCTCTTAACCACTGAGTCATCTCTCCAGCCCATTGTGAGGGTTTAATTAGATGAAATTAAACTCTGTCATGTGTGTGTATATACTTGTGAGCGTGTTTATGTGAGCTGTTTTCACTATTATAGAACCTACCAGACCAAGGTTTCATGGGTCAAAATTTGATTTTCAAAGAAAAAGGCTCATTGTGTGATATCAAATAGGCCGAAATGGGATGACAATTAGGGGAGGTTGGATCAGATCTCTTGGGCCTACTCTGGTTGAGGCTTGTCTGCCGTGAGTGTCTTAAAGGATCCGTAGTCTCATACTGTGCTCTTCTCAAAATAATTGGGACCAAAAGGCTCAAGTTCTGAAGACAGCTATGATCACCACTATATAACTAACACACACTAAAGGGGTTTTTGTTTGTTTCTCTGTTTTGAGACAGGATCATACTCTGTAGCCCTTGCTGGTCTAGAACTTGCTATGTAGAATAGGTTGGCCTCACACTCATAGAGATCTGCCTGCATCTGTCTCCTGAGTGCTAGCACTAAAGGCATATGTCACCATACCCAGCAGTTCTCTCAATAGAGCCAGATGAAGAATCAGGTGTACTTTCTGTTGCTAGAAGAGTTCATGGTTGTGACTTTTAACTTCTTCAGGTATAATCTGAGCCCAGACAGGAATTCATCTAAGACTCATTACCCTTAGTAGCACAAGCATTGCCACACCAGTAGGGAGTAGTGGGCGTTGGGAGACGCTTTTGCTACCAACATTGCTTAAAGTCACCAGTGGATGTAAATGTACCACAAGTGTGCTTGGTGCCTATAAAGGTCAGAAAATGGTGTTAGATCTCCTAGAAATGGAGTTACAGATGCTCGTGAGCTGGGAACTGAATCTTTATCCTCTGTAATAACAAGTGCTTTTAACATCGGAGCTATCTTCCCAGTGATCCTTCTCAAGTCTTTAAATGTACCGTACCTCTTTGTTGTCTGGACATAGCTCACTGCCCCTATATTGACTGCTTCTGAACACGGGACCTGAATCCTAGGGACTGAAAATCAAGAGTCTTGAGAGATGGCTTACTGGTAAAGAGAATAAACTGCTGTCAGAAGACTGTTCTCAGCACCCATATCAAGAAGCTCAGGAGCCCATGCAACTCTAGCCCTGGGGGAATACAACTCACTCTTCTGTCATCCATGAATATTTATGTGTTGTTTCTACACATGCATATATATATAAACCCACACATAGTACAACTGGATAAAATAGAAAGTCAGAGACTAAGCAGATTGCTTTAAAAGTGAGTTGAATATCTGCTTGCATCTCCTTAACTGAGAGTCAGGGCTAGTAAATTCTTCTTTTAAAAAAAGATTTATTTATTTTTATTTTATGCATATGTGTGTTTTTTATGTCTGTCTGTCTATCTAACTGTTGATGACACACATGCCTGATTCCCACAAAGGTCAGAAGAGGGCACCAGAATGTCTGTAACTACAGTTATAGATGGCTGTGGGCCACCATGTGGGTGCTGGAAATTGAACCTGGGTCCTATGGAAGAACAACAAACATACTCTTAATTGCTGAGCTACCTCTATAGCCCAAATTCTGTTTTAATTTAACCTTAGACAAGTATTTGGCACACACTTAGGTGGTAGTAAGACATGATATATATATATGTATGATTTTATCTTAACAATTCATCCTCAAAAACATGCCATATTCCTAATTTAAAGATGAAGAATTCAAACTCAGATGTGAAGAAACTGTCACAGTGTATCTTAGGTATTTGGCCAGCATCTCGAACCCTCTCCTGTGCTGCATCACTCACCCAGGCCTACAATTGCTTGCAATCGTATGTTTGAAGGGTGATACTTCCTTCAGACAGACTGAAATAAGGTATTGATATCATAACTATAAAAGGGGCTTACAAGTGCTGTCATGGCATGTTGCTGAGGCTATCAGTGAAAGAAAAAGGGCAGAAAACCCAGATGTGGTAGCTCCAGGATGAGGTATGGGAGGTCTTTAGTGTGACATTCACTTCACACTTTGCAAAGGCCTATAGTTGCTTAATGAGGTACATAGCATCTGTTATGTTCTGCTTTCCGAGGTCCTGTCAGTCAGTATTCTCTCTTAGCATACCCAGAGAGTTGCTCAGTTGATCCTTCCCGATTTCACTCCCTCTTTGGAAGCTCACTTTGTCCCAAGGGTCAGAGTATATAAATATACAATATGTGATGTCAGACAAAGATTCCTGAGAAGTCTGATTTTCCATATTAAAAGCGCTCTCCACCTTGTATTTCTGTGTATAGATAGGAGTGTATGTGAACGTGAGATATATATTTGAATGTTTGGTTTCTAGTTGGTGTTGTTTGAATGATCATGGGAACTTTAGTAGGTAAAGCCTTACTATAGGAAGTAAGTCACTGGGGATAGACTTTTAAGATTTATAGTCTGCCACTTCTTATTCTCTTTCTCTGCTTCCTGTGTGTGGGTAAAATGCCATCATCCAGCTTCTTACCCTGGCAGCCATGTTCTGCCTTCCCCACCATGAGGAGATGAACTCTCTCTCTCTGGAACGATAAGCCAAAATAAACACTTTATTTTTTACATTGCATTTGCCAGGATATTTATATAGCAACAGAAGAGTAACACATCTGGCTTGTCTACACCCTCCCTGAGCACACATTGTTCCCAAGAAACTTCTTGGAAAGTTCCCAAGGCAGAAGGCCATCAAACTCAAGCAATAACCTTCAGGGAGTGGGTAGGATGTGTGATGTTTGCTTTCCTTGGCAGTCTTTTCTCCCATGTCTGAGAAGGGAAGAGCCCAGGGCTACATTTCCTAAGTGGTCTCAGAAGGGCCGGAGGCTTGCAGCCAAGTAGCTGGTTGTCACTGAAGGTCAAACATTTGATTTCAAGTTCAGCTCCCACTTGGAATTCCTTTCCCAGACTTCAAAGTGTGAGACATCACTGTTGTTGCTTACTTATTTTTCTTTATTCTTAGCCGTGTTAGCTTTCTGGCAGGAAGTCAAGGTGTTCTGTGAAGGCTACAGCAGCCCTTAGGTATTTGTAAGATGAGAAAAATGCCAGGAAGAGGTGTGAAGGTGCTGTATAGAAATTGGTCAGGAGGGAATTTAGTGAGCTCTGTTATGCTTTCCTTGTTCTTTCTCTTTAGGAACAGAGAAAATCAGAAGTAATACAATCCACAAATGTCCCTTCTTCTGTCTTCTCTTCCATCTCTTCACCTTCTACTTTTTTCCACCCCTCATCCATCCATCTGTCCATCCATGTACCCACTCAGCCAACCATCCATCACCCACACATGCAACATTTATTACTACATATATAAAAAACCAACCAGGCATCTCTTCGTGCTCAAGGATACCAAGGTAGATGTTTAGTCCCTGGCTTCTGGAAATGGATAACTGAGGGGAAAAGACAGCACTGTCATCACCACCACTGAACTTTATGTACTTGGTCCAAACAACCAGGTAAAGAGGGCCATTATCTCTGACCAACATGGGGTTGAGGGTCAGGAGAAGGGCCTCAGAGCAGGGTTCCCAGATGTATCCTGAAGAGTTAGGAATCTCAGAGAGTGGGATCCAAGGTCACATGAAGGGGGGTTGTGGACATGGACAGAAAAGAATGAATTAAAGATGTACCATTACGTAAGTGGCTTTGAAAGACATGTAAGACTTGGCAGCTTTCTAGAAGCTTCTTCTGTCATGTGCCAGGTTGTCAGTACCCAGTATGAGTGGTGGTGGAGTGTGCAAGGGCTGTCATGTCACTGATATTAACAAAAATGGCCACTTCTCCATTTACTTCAGACCAATCCTAGTATGAAGTACTTTGAGGACCTGACCTCAGTGAACCACATGTAACTACTATGCATGTGCAATGAGAGAATTTCTAAGTGATGTGTAGTCGCAGCTCTGAATAATGCTGAATTATAGAGTTATCTTTTTATTTCTTTTTCTGATTACTTCAAGGAGAAAGTTACAGTTTGAAGCCCAGGTATTTTTAAGTGTTTTAAAATCCCTTTGCTAATTTCCGTATTAACACAGAGAACATAGAACCCAGAACCCCCAATAGCAAAATGTACTCTCCTAGAGTTTAACTGATTTTTAGTTTCATTGACTAAGATGAAAATTTCATATGATTCTTCTTGCTATTGTTACGGTTGCCATCAATCTACAGTTTTCATTTGTGGCAGCAATATAATGCTTCCTGCTAAGTGAAACCATGGATTGATTTAAAGGAAAAATATATTACCTAATTCATAGTTCATGCAGATCTGGCAAGCCTCAGGAAGAAGTCTGCCAATGAACATGGCTTGAATTATCTCACTCCTTGTAACAACTGTGTGAGTTGAAAAATACCCATTTAATATAAAGTTTACGTTTTAAGAAATCAAAGGGGCTAGAGTGTGGGAAGTTAGGGCAGTTGGTAGACTGCCTGCCTAGTATGTACGAGGCCTTGATTGGATCCCCAGCATTGCATAATGCTGGATGTGATAGCCTGCTCCTATAATCTCAGCACCTGGGAGGTGGCAAAGAGAGATGAGAAGTTCAAGATTATTTTTTTAGTTACACAGTGATCATGAGGTGAGACTGAGCTACAATTGGACCTTCTCCCAAAAACCCAAACTCAACCCAAAATATGTCGATTATAGAGATTTATAATTTGCCTATCGTCATTTAGCTAGCAACCTTCAGAGCTTGGATTCGAACCCAGGACTTTCTGGCTCTATGCCTTTAACCTCAAGGATACACCCTTTCATAGATATCAGGCGCTGATAGTTGATGAAGGTGGGATTCTAGATGACGGAGTTGGAATGGTCTGGTAAAGCCATGCAGGCCAGTATTACATTAATTCAGTTGCCACTCTCTTTTGAATGTGTTAAGAATTAATCTCATTTAGAACATGTGTTACAAATCCACAGTGACAAACTATGGAGCATCTTCCATGGACTTATAAGTGTCAGTGATTCCTAGGTTCTAAATGTCCAGTCTAGGACACCTGCCTGCTTACTGAGACACATAGTGAGGCTGTGGTATGGACACAGGTGAGTGGTAGGGTCAGACGTTGAGTTCCCCAAAAGACAGAGGTTCGCTCTCTGCCCTCCTATTCAGTGGACCCCAGTACTATTGTAAGAATGTTGGCATCTTTCTGGTTTCACATTCCTCCTGGCCCCAGCTGTCTCTCACTTGGTATCCCAGTCTTTGTAGCTGTTATTCAAATCTCATCTCTACTGTGGTTGTGAGATAATTGTTGTGACTTTTCCCCTAGAAGGATACCTTGGGTTTCTCGTCATGTTAGACAGCTTTCTTGCACTGTAACAGCTACCTGCAGCCATCAATTTATAAAGAAGAAAGGTTGATTTTGGATCTTAGTTATGGAGGTTGTAGTCAATAATTGTTTGACCTTATTGCTTTGAACCCTGGGCTGAGGCAGCTTGGGTACTAATCCTCTAGCACCCGAACCTTTGGGAGACACCCAGGATCTGGTGATGGTGTTCTCCAGATCTGTGACTCACCAACTGTGCATCTGTCATCCCTCTTTGACTCGACTTCCCTCTTCAAGGTCCATCATTTAAATTTCCCCATTGCTTTGGCAATGCTGACCTACCATCCTTGAGCTCATCCTGACTTTCTTACATTTTAGCCTTTGCATGGACTGTTGCTTCTTATTTCTTAAAAAAAAAAAAAAAAAAAAAAGAAACCAGTCGTTCCTTTGATGCAGTCACAAGTCACAAGGCTCTTTGCTTATTTAATACACCCTTCTCAGAGTTCTACAAGGAGGGGATTATTATTCCCACTCACGGTGTAAAGACCACAGGGCACAGAGAATGAATAACTCACTCCTGGTCATGCTGCTGGCAAACCACACACTGGGTTCAAAGCTGCAAAGCGGCCCCAGTCACCTTCCATGGCTTGTGCCCTTGTGTTTGCATGGATGATTTTTGTACAGCACGTTTGTTAGGTCTCATTTTTAAGATGGATTCCTCTTAGAAGTCTTTCTCAGTGCCTCTGGGCTGAGTTAGGATTCTCTTTGTAGCACTTCCCTACAGTATCATCTGCTTCTTCTAGTTAGATGTAATTTCCTCGTTGTCTACAATATCTCCTGCACAGTGAGTGACAGGATGCCATTTCCCTAGTTATAGCCTTGACATCAGAGCTTGTAGTGAACACACTACATGACTGTTGAGTTTGTGCAGCAAGTCTGTTCCCTCTCTCTCAGTTTCTGTTCATACTTCTGAAATGTCTCTCCTCCCTCCCTCCCTCCTTCTCTCCCTCCCTCCCTCCCTTCCTCCCTCCCCCCTTCTCTCCCTTCCTTCCTTGCTCCCTTTCCTTCCTTCCTTCCCTACACATACTCCCATGTCTTTGACTTTATATCATTTCCTTTGTATGATCTCCTGTATGACTGGCAATATTTTCAAGCATTTCTGCCACTGCCACTATGGGAAATATATGGTAAATAGCTGAAACAATCAGTCATAAAGAAAACTGATTTATTTTGGCACATAGTTTTGAAGGTCTCAGTGCACAGTCTGGTGTTCGATTTGAGTGCATCTGAGCTGAGGCTGTACATCAGGACAGGGTACATTGCCAAGCAAAGGTAGACAGTCTGCTGAGCTACAAAAAAATACAATTATTTTTGAACTTAAAGTTGGTCCTTTTTCATAGCTGTGGCTCACCTGGTTCCAGGTAGTCTTTGGATCTGGGAGTGAAGGGCTTTGTCAGGCTGCTTTAACTTTATAGGATATCTGAGACCAAACCAGTTGAAAGAAAGCTGGTCTCAGATCAGAATAAGCTGAGTTTTTTTTTGTTTTTTTTTTGTACAAGGTCTGCTCTAGATGGATGCTTCTGAACTTTGATCTCTGGGTTCTTCAGGAAAGTTATATGGGCTCTGTTGTTTGGAAGGTCGACATATTTTCAGCTGACCCAAACCAAGTCTCAGTACTGCAAATATTTTGGTTCAGAAAGCAGAATGTCCGCAGCCCAACCACATGGAATGTGCTAAAAACCGCATGAAGTGTCAACATAAGCCCTCCATCCCTGTGTACCTAGTCCAAACACAGCTGCGAGCTTTGTTACTAGTTTTTATTCTGACCTCATCTTCACCTTTGACATCCCAGATTCATTTGGTTCTGCCTTCTCACACAGCCCTCATTTCCCCCAAGAAGAAACCAGAAGTTCTTGGCTTTGGTTTTACAATCAAGTAAGTATTTGAGATACCACAGTGAACACAAGTAAATGGGAGGGAGCTATGCAATGGTGATCTCTAGTTTTGGTTCTGGTTCTAAAGACAGAGGACCAATTTCACACTCATCTTTTCTCTCTGAACTAAAAGTACAGGTTCTCATGGGGGGATGTGCTTATGCCAGATGGCTTCCTGGGACCAATCAAAGGTGGTCAGAGGGTGGGGTTGGGTGGGTGGAAGATAATCAGCTACACTTAGCATGGCAGGGAACAGATTTCCCCAGGGAAACATGGAGGCAGGTGAGCTGAAGAGGCTTGAGATTAAACTAAGTAATGAGCAATTAGGAAGTTGGGATATTTAAAGAAATGAAGATTTAGGAGAAACCAAAAGCTTCCTTAATTGTTTGAAAGAGTTTCACCCACAGATACAGAATGCCTCCTCTGTTTCCTGCCTATCTCTAGGGAAGAGAACAAGACCTAGTCAGTACAAGCTAAAGTGAGTTGGCAGGTATCTTACCAAAGCAAACTCACCTTCAAAGTAACCACCAAAACCGGGCTGCCTCTTGAAGTTGAGTTTTCTTCAGGGAAAGTGTTTGAACTGAACTTGAATGAGCTTTTTGGTGGGACCTTCCCATCTTTGGAAAAATGTGAATCCGATGACATTGAAACATTATTTCTAGTGTTTAGAGTTACAAGGGCTTCATTTATAAGATTCTTCTTAAACCGTACTCACAAAGCATTGGGGCAGATACATGTGCACCTCTGCGTTCGACACCTGGCACATGGCATTATATCAGGCTACTTACCCATCCGGCTGCTGCTTCCTCTCCTCCCCTGGAGTGCTTATTGCTTTCAGCTAGGTTTGGGTAGCCCTGGGCTCATTTCATTTCGAAGCAATTATAGTACAGGAAGCCAGCTCAAGGCAGATGACAAACTCACAAACCAACCCTGTTCTTAGTGAGAACACAAGAAAGCCCGATTGCCTGGAAAGACTCGACCAGTGATTTTGAATCACCAAACTCATTGCTAACTAACATTGTAATTAGAGTTAAGCCACAGAAGCCAAGTTTCGGGGACCATCTGGTCTACTGTTTGCAGAAAAGGAGAAAACGTTCCAACCTTGGAGAATGGTAAGTTGCTGGGGCTCAGGAAAATGACCTTGTACTTTTCTGTTCCAGTCTCCTCAGTGATGGATGGCAAATGCTGAGCTGAAAAAACACAGATGTTGTTCAAGACCTTGACGGAGTGGGTTGCTTCTATTTTTTTGGCTTGGATCCAGCCTGTTGAATGAAAGATACTGTGCTAGTCTTATATTTGTACAGGGGAACCACCTTAAAGAGTATCTTAACTGAAGGATAAAAGAGCTGAACGGTTGAAATAACAAATCCTAAGAGGTCAAAGCAGAGGTACGGGACTGATGAATACCTGGAAGGATATTTGAGGTTTGCAGTGATCTCTGTATATTTGTTACAAAGATGTTAGTCCAGCCTTACAGACTTACATGAGTCAAAGTGCATTCAAGAGAATTCAATCTATTATGTGCAAGCCAGCTTCCTGAAAACCAAGACCCACTTGGAGGGCCATGAATCCATCCATTTGAGGAGAGCCATCTTACAGAGTGTTGGATTTAGTAGTCAGGAAACTAAGAATTTCGGATTCCATTATGTATTCTCAGCTCTAGTGTCCAACACTCTTTTTGTGAACTTGGAAAGCAGCCTGTCAAAGGCAGATTTGTTACTGTCTTTGATTCTGAGTTACAAACAACTTGCAGTGCTTATGATAATTTACCGACATGTGCCTCGTTTATTGAGCCAAGAATCTGCCTCTCTCTAACACCCACCTGTAAGGTTTACTTTTGACCTTGAGAACTACATGGAAGAAATATCACTCTGATATTTGATCTTTTGGATTTTGTCTCTTACTTGTTAGCCATCTTGTATATCTGTCTGTTTGTCCCAATATCACTACTTTGGGTCTCCTCCTTCTTTCCCTCCTCTTTCATTTAAAAAGTTTTATGTGTAAGAATGTATAACTTGCATGTATCAGTGTACCAATACATGCTTGGTGCCTGAAGAGACAGATCTCCTTGGGACTGTTACAGGTGGTTGTGATCTGCTATAGAGGTGCTGGGAATTGAATTCAGTTCTCTTGGAAGAGCAGTCAGTGCTTTTCCATTAAGCAGTCTCTCCAGCCCTGGGTACCTTCCTCTTAAAGCTTTTCTCTATAATAATTTTGTTCAGTTTTATATCATGTGACAAAATGATTGGGGTTTATGAATGATTTAAATCTTGGAAGTAGCCATCAACAAGTGCAATTTCTTGTCTTCGGAGGGAATTAAGCAAGCCTCTTGGTATTTTGATCAGCAATCCTCTTTGGGGTGTTGACTATCGAGCCCTAAAAGAAGCATCTGTATCAAAGAGGGCCTTGAAGAAGTAGCTCTCTGTTTCCTATAACTGACTCTTTTCACGTCTAGACTGTCTGCTATGAGCGTAGTCCACATACATAGATAGCACCTATTTCCTTCAGTTGTCAAAGGATGAAGCCCCCATGAGTATTTAATTTCTAGGTAACCTGTAGGCTTAGATTTTTCAAAACCTACTTTAATAAGGACTCTCAAATGTTTCACTCCCCCTTCTAACCCACCATCTAGGGGTAGGGGAGAAGAGATGGTAAATAGGACAAGGGAATGTGGACCTGTTTAGAAGTAGTTCTTTGGGATGATCCCAATATCCATTTGTCAGGATACCAGCAGTTCAGTTCAATAGTGTCAGGATACTGAACACAAATAAGTAGCAGTGGTGTAATCCAGCAGAAACAGCCAGGCTTCCCTTGAATCAGCACAAGTCAGTGGGAGCGACCAGTACAAGCCCAGACACCAAGAGAAGTTCTCTGCTGTGCCTCTCTCAATGAAGTGAAGATCAGCAAAGACTTGAGACAGATGAAAAGCTGCATGGATTACTATGCAAGCACCCCATCACTGTCCATTGAGTCCACTTCATACTCTCTCCAAACATTACATGTCTTCCCACGGGTCTTGCCTCAGCAAAACATCACTTGAGTCTGGATCACATGATACAAGCAGAAACTTCCACTTCAGTAACCGTCACTGTTTTATTAACTTTTGGATGAAGAAGGCAATGATTCAGCAACTGAATCATTTCTTCCTTTGCTCATGCTTTGATCATGTTAGATTCAGAATAAAGATGCAGCTCAAAGTATAGGCTGTCATCAAGATTATAGGCTTGATAGAGAAAGGCTTCTAAGTTATCGGTTTGTGCTTTGGTGGTGGTAATGCAAACATGAGCATAGTAGGGCCATAAGGCAAAGGATGAAAGGGTTGTCATCACTGAGGAAGGCTGAAGGACTTCAGCAGCAGCGGCTCAGAAATACTAGGTTCATACTGCTAGCATGTAGGGAGTATGCTTTGCTCATATGTCTTAGCCCCTGTCCTCTCATAGTGTCTAGTACACTGTAAATGTTCAACAAACATGTCAGAATAAACAGTGATCTGTCATATTCTACTAGGTCCAGAACCCCTGTCTGGAGTTACTCTCCAAACAAAAGTTTGGAGAGGGAGAATTCAAGCAAGATGCCCCTGACAGAGTTTTGCTTAGACAGACCAGAGAGAGTTCACCAAGTTGGCTTCCTTAGCATAATTGTGTCAAGCTCTTCATGTTTAACACTGAACCATTCTCACCCCTGCTGAGAAAGGGGTGAGAATGTTTGGGTTCTGGTGGCCACCTGACTCCAGGGCTGGTCTCAGGGGAAAGGAGAGGCATCCCTGTTACTGTGTGGTCCTTCCTATTTCTCTCTACATTTGAACTTGGCTCCAGGATTCCCAGTGGCTTCCACCTCTCACCTCTCTACATGGTAACAACTCACAAGCCATGAAGGAGACAGGAACCCAAACTACTCAATAGTTCCACATAATGGTTGCAAAGCACCCTACACATTGCTTATATCACCTTCCACAGACACCAAGAATTGAAACTGAAATGTGTTAAAAAAATTGTTCAAGGGCTGGAGAGATGACTCAGTGGGTAAGAGCACTTGCTGTGCATGAGGACCTGGGTTTAGATCCCCAGTATCCACGAAAAGGCCAGATGTGGTTGTGTGTGCACGTGTAACCTAGGGGAAGTGGAAATGAGAGTAGCTGGGACTTACTGTCAAACTGGTCAAAAAACATCCAAGTTCAGTGAGAGATCCCAACTCCAGGGAATAAGGCAAAAAACAACAGAAAAAAACCACCTGATGTCCTTCTCTGACCTTTGTACATATACATATATACACATGAACACACATGATGTATGTGTATATTACTCTACAAATGCCTTAAGATCCTAAGGGGAAGGGCTTGTCATCTTATTTCCTAAGATTAAGCTTTTACTGAGAGCTGAGGAGATAACAGTCTGTTAAGTGCCTGCCTCAAAAGGATGAGGAACTGAGTTTGATACACAGAACTCACATAAAAGTATCCTCGTAATCCTAGTGTTGGAGAAAGGGAGGCAGGAGAAGCCCGGGGATCAGTGCCAGTAGCCTAGCCTAATTGGTGATCTCTAAAACATTGAGAGACTCTCTCAAAGGAGCAGGACAGTGCTACTGAAGATGACACCCCAGGTGGTCCTTTGGCCCTCATACACATCTGCCCAGACACAAACATATATATATCTATAGGTTAAAAAATTAAAAATGGACCGAGGTAGGCAGGCCTAGAAACCCCCCTGGATCCCAATAGCGGGCGGCTGTGGCAGGAAACTTCTGCCTGGGACACTAGGATTCCATAGACAAGCAGCTCCGGGAGGAACGCAGAAAAGCCCATAGCAGGGGCAAAGCGTCCCCAGAGCTCACTGACTCT
>CM052710.1:67579469-67610665 GCA_028551405.1 Uromys caudimaculatus
GTATCTTCTGCACCTGAGATTCTCTCTTCTATCTCTTGTATTCCATTGGTGATGCTTGCATCAATGACTCCTGATCTCTCTCCTAGGTTTTCTAACTCCAGAGTTGTCTCCCTTTGTGATTTCTTTATTGTTTCTATTTCTATTTTTAGCTCCTGGATGGTTTTGTTCATTTCCTTCATCTGTTTGATTGTGTTTTCCTGTAATTCTGCCTGTTTGATTGTGTTTTCCTGTAATTATTTAATGGATTTTTGTGTTTCCTCTTTAAGGGCTTCTAGTTGTTTACCTGTGTTCTCTTGTATTTCTTTAAGGGAGTTATTTATTTCCTTCTTAAAGTCTTCTATCATCATCATGAGAAATGGTTTTAAATCTGAGTCTTGCTTTTCTGGTGTGTTAGGGTATCCAGGGCTTTTTGTGGTGGGAGAGGTGGGTTCTGATGATGCCAAGTAGCCTTGGTTTCTGTTTCTTATGTTCTTGCCCTTGACTTTTGCCATCTGGTTAACTCTGGTCTTACTCTCTCTGGCGTGGCTTGTCCCTCCTGCAAGCCTCTGTGTCAATACTCCTTGAAGACCAGATCTCTCTGAGTGGAATTTGTGTTTGGAGAGCTGTGGCACAGGGTCAGCTCTGGGGTGCAGCCAGAAACCAGAAGGATCTCGTTCCCAGCTGTCCCTTGGTTCCTGTGTCCTGATGACTCTGCAAGGGTCCCTCTTGATCCAGTGAATTTGAACAGAAGTGGTGGTCTTGCCTGTGCTTGAAGGTGTGTTGGCACTCCTGGGATACCAGCTCTCTCCTGGCACTATTTGAGTATGGAGCCCTGTGTTACAGGATCAGCTCCCTGGCTGACAAAAAAACCCAGAAGACCAGTACTCAGTCACTGTGTACTGGGATTCCAGGTGGGTCCCTCTGAGCAGACAGTCTTGTCCACACTCTTTGGAGTCTAGTTTTTTCCCAGCACTATTTGGCTATGGAGCCCTGTGACACAGGCTGAGGTCCCAAGCCACAGATGGAAACCGGAAGTCTCCTGTCCCAGGCTTTTCCTCATTCCCCGTGTCCTGAGGATTTTTGGGCGGGTCCCGCTGAGCAGTGGTGCTTGTCTTAACCCCACTCATGGCTTTTCTACACTCCTGGGAGGCTAGCTTTCTCCCGGCACTATTGGCTATGGAGCTCTGGTGGCCCAGGCAGAGGTCTCCCACCACAAATGGGCCATCTTTTGAAGTATGATTGTTTGAGTTCTCGCATGCATAACTTTGATGATACAAGGCTGCATAAGATAACTGGGTACTTCCTGTGTTAAATTGTTTACATTAATACCACCTGATGAAAATATAATGTATTTCATCCATGTTGGCAATTTTAACCTTTCTAGTGGCACAGTAGAAAAATATAGACAAATTGATGAAAGAATTTTGATAGTTTTTAATTTTTAAAAAGATTTTAAATGAGCAGTTATAGATCTTTGTACTGTGCCCCACTGAACAACTCTTTCTGCCTCCCAGGAGGCCTACTCTAACCCAATACACACAAGGGAGACCACTGCACCAATCTTCTAGACTGCTGGGACCCCAGCAAGCCCAGTAGCCAAGGGCTCTGCCCTGCCCTGTTGGAACACTATCGTCCTTCCAGTCTGCTTACACCTGTAGTCATGGATCAGAGCACCACCCTCCAACCCACCACTTTGCCTGCCTCCTAGGATGCCTGCTCATACGTGGGACACACAGCTCCTCTTGCCTTCTGGGAAGCTTGCTCCAACCTAGGACACCTAGTCCAGCTAACACGAGAGACAACCAGATGATGAAAGGCAAATTGAAGAACATAATCAACAGAAGCCAATGGAATATGGCACCAACAGAACCCAGCTTTCCTACTATATCAAGCCTGAGATATTCTAACACAGAAAAGCAACTTGACTTTAAATCACATCTCATTAAGATGATAGAGGCTTTTAAAGAGGATATAAATAAATCTCTTAAAGAAATACAGGGACATTCAGTCAAACAGGTAGAAGCTCTTAAAGAGGAAACAAATAAATCCCTTAAAGAAATACAAGGAAATACAATTAAACAGGAGAAGGAAATAAATAAAGTGGTCCAAGACCTAAAATTGGAAATAGAAGCAATAAAGAAAACTCAAACGGAGGCAACTATGGAGATGGAAAAACCTAGAAAAGAGACCAGGAACTACAGGCACCAGCATGACCAACAGACTACAGAAGATGGAGGAGAGAATCTCAGGTATAGAAGATACCGTAGAAGAAAATTGATACATTGGTCAAAGAAAATGCTGAACGTAAAACATTCCTAATTCAAAGCATCTAGGAAATTTGGGACACTATGAAAGGACCAAACATAAGAATAATAAGAATAGAAGAGGGTGGAGATTCCTAGTTCAAAGGACCAGAAAACTTCTTCAACAAAACCACAGAAGAAAACCTCCCTAACCTAAGGAAAGAGATGGCTATAAACATACAAGAACCTTACAGAACTCCAAATAGATTGGACCAAAAAAGGAAATCCTCCTGCCACATAATAATCAATGTCTGTACACTAAATGTACAGACAAAGAAATAATATTAAAAGCTGCAAGAGAAAAAAGCCAAGTAACATTTAAGGCAGACCTATCAGAATTATACCTGACTTCTCAACAGGGACTCTAAAAACCAGAAGATCCTGGAGAGATGTCTTGGAGACCCTAAGAGACCACAGATGCCAACCCAGACTACTATATCCAACAAAACTCTCAATTACCGTAGATGGAAAAAAACAAGATATTCCACGACAACCCCAAATTTAAACAATATCTTTCCACTAATATTACAGAGGATACTAGAAAAAAATTTTAACACAAAGAGGATCATTACACCCAAGAAAACACAAGAAATTAATCATCTCACATCAAATCCAAAAGAAGAGAATCACACATATAAAATACCACCACCAACATCAAGTAAAAGGAACTAACATTCATTGCTCATTAGTATCAACATTAATGGACTCAGTTCACCAATAAAAAGATACAGGCTAAAAGACTGTGTATGTATTCATCATTCTGCTGTATATAAGAAACACACCTCAGCAACAAAGATAGATTCTACTTCAGAGAAAAAGACTGCAGAAATGTTTACCAAGCAAAAAGACCCAAGAAACAGCTGGAGTAGCCATTCTAATGTCTATTATATTAGACTTTCAACCAAAAGTTATCAAAAGAGATGGGCAAGGACACCTATACTTATCAAAGGAAAAACCTACCAATTCTGAACACCTATGGCCCAAATGCAAGGGAACCCACATTCATAAAAAAAAATTTTTTTTTACTAAAGTTGAAATCACAAATTGAACCTCAAAAATAATAGTGGGGACTTTAATACCCTACTCTCACCAATGGACAGGTCATGGAAACAGAAACTAACCAGAGATACAATGAAACTAACAGATGTTATGAACCAAATAGATTTAACAGATATTTAGAAAACCTTTCACCCCCAACAAAAGAATATATTTTTTCTCAGCATTTCATGGAACTTTCTCCAAATTTGACCATATAATCAGGCACAAAGCAAGCCTTAGTATATATAAGAATATTGTGATAACCCCATGCATTCTATTAGATCACCATGGATTAAGGCTGAACTTCAATAACAACAAAAACAACAGAAAGTCTACATACTTATGGAAACAGAACAACTTTATACTCAATGATCACTTGGTCAGGGAAGACATAAAGAAAGAAATTAAAGACTTTCTAGAGTTGAATGAAAATGAAAGCACAACATAGCCAAACTTATGGGACACAATGAAAGTGGTGCGAAGAGGAAAGTTCATAGCACTAAGTGCCTTCATAAAGAAATTGGAGAGATCTCATACTAGCAACTTAATAGTACACCTGAAAGAAGCAAGCACAACCAAGAAGAGTAAATGGTAGGTAATAGTCAAGCTCAGGGCTGAAATCAATCAATTAGAAACAAAGAGAACAATACAAAGAATCAACAAAACTAAGAGCTGGTTCTTTGAGAAAATGAGCAAGATAGACAAACCCTTAGCCAAACTAACTAAATGTCACAGAGACAGTATCCAAATTAACAAAATCAGAAATGAAAAGGGAGAGATAACAACAGAAACTGAGGCATTTACAAAAAATTACTAGGTCTTCCTTCAAAAGCATAGCGAAATATAAATGAAATGGATAATCTTCTAGATAAATATCACTTACAAAGTTAAATCAAGATCAAGTAGACTATCTAAACAGTCCTATAACCCCTAAGGAAATAGAAGCAATCATTAAGAGTCTCCCAACCAGCCAGGCAGTGGTGGTGCATGCCTTTAATCCCAGCACTTGGGAGGCAGAGGCAGGTGGATTTCTGAGTTCGAGGCCAGTCTGGTCTACAGAGTGAGTTCCAGGACAGCCAGGGCTATACAGAGAAACCCTGTCTCGAAAAACCAAAAAAAAAAAAAAAAAAAAAAAAAAAGAGTTTCCCAACCAAAAAAAGCCCAGGACCAGATGGGTTCAGTGCAGAATTCTATCAGACCTTCAAAGAAGACCTAATACCAATACTGTTCAAACTATTCCACAAAATAGAAACAGAAGGAACACTACCTAGTTCATTCTAGAAGGCCACAGTTAACCTGATAGCTAAACCACACAAAGGCTCAACAAAGAAAGAGAACTTTGAACCAATTTCACTTATGAACATTGATGCAAAAATACTCATTAAATTTCTCTCAAATTGAATCCAAGAACACACCAAAAATATCATTCACCACAATCAAGTAGGCTTCATCCCATGATGCAGGGATGATTCAATATATGGAAATCCATCAACACAATCCAATATATGAACAAATTGAAAGAAAAAAATCCACATGATCATCTTATTAGATGCTGAAGAAGCCTTTAACAAACTCAAACATCCTTTCATGTTAAAAATAAAAGAAATATACAGCAAGCCAATAGCCAACTCAAATTAAATGAAGAGAAACTTGAAGCAATCTCACTAAAATTGGGAACAAGGCTACCTACTTTCTCCCTCTCTATTCAATATAGTACATGAAGTTCTAGATAGAGAAATAGGACAACAAAAGGAGATCAAGAGGGATACAAATTGGAAAGGAAGAAGTCAAGGTACCACTATTCTCAGATGATATGATAGTATACATCACTGATCTCCAAAATTCTACCAGAGAATTCCTACAGCTGATAAACAACTTCAGCAAAGTGGCTAGATATCAAATTAAGTGAAAGAACCTAGTATCCCTTCTTTATATAAATGATAAATAGGCAAAGAAAAAAATTAGGGAAAGAACACCCTTCACAATAGTCACAAATAATATAAAATATCATGGTGTAACTCTAACCATGCAAGTGAATTATCTGTATGACCAGAACTTCAAGTCCCTGAGTAAAGAAATTGGAGAAGATATCAGAAGATAGAATGATCTTCTATCTTCATGGATAGGTAGAATTAACATTTTAAAACTGGCCATCTTACGAAAAACAATCTACAGATTCAGTGCAATCCCCATCCAAATACTGACACAATTTTTTACAGACCTTGAAAGAGCAATTCTCAACTTCATATGGAAAAACAAAAAACTAGGATAGCCAAAATTGAGAAAAGAATTTCTGGAGGAATCACCACCCTGACCTCAAGCTGTACTACTGAGCTACAGTGATTAAAAAAACCCTGCTTAGTATTGGTACAGAAACAGAGGACTGGATCAGTGGAATAGAATTGAAAGCCTAGAAATAAACGCACACACCTATGGACATGTGAGTTTTGATGAAGACTAAACCATACAATGAAAAAAAGAATGATCTTCAACAAATGGTGCTGGTTTAACTGGATGTCTTCATGTAGAAGAATGAAAATAGATTCATATTTATCACCTGTCTTAGTCAGGCTTTCTATTTCTGCACAAACATCATGATGAAGAAGAAAGTTGGAGAAGAAAGGGTTTATTCAGCTTACACTTCCATGCTGCTGTTCATCACCCAAGGAAGCCAGGACTGGCACTCAAGCAGGTCAGGAAGCAGGAGCTGATGCAGAGGCCATGGAGGGATGTAACGTACTGGCTTGCTTCCCCTGGCTTACTCAGCCTGCTTTCTTATAGAGTCCAAGACTACCAGACCACAGATGGTACCACCCACAAGGGGCCCTCCCCCCTTGATCACTAATTGAGAAAATGCCTTACAGCTGGATCTCATGGAGGCATTTTCTCAACTGAAACTCCTTTCTCTGTGATAACTCCAGCTTGTGTCAAGTTGACACAAAACCAGCCAGTACATCGCCTTTCACAAAACTCAAGTCCAAATGGATCAAGGGCCTCAATATGAAACCAGATATACTAAATCTCATAGACTAGAAAGTGGGAAAAAGCCTTGAGTACATTGGTACAGGAGACAATTTCCTAAACAGAACACCAGTAGTCCAGGCTCTAAGATCAACAATTCATAAATGGGACATCATGAAACTGAAAAGCCTTTGTAACACAAAGGGCACTCTCAATAGGACAAAATGGCAACCCACAGATTGGGAAAAGATCTTCACTAACTGTACATCTGAGGGCTAATATCCAAAATACATAAAGAAGTCAAGAAGTTAGACTTCAGTAAACCAAATAACCCAATTAAAAATGTGGGGTACTGAGCTAAACAGAATCAACATAGGAATCTTGAATAGGGCTGAGAAGAACTTAAAGAAAAGCTTAATGTCCTTAGTCATCAGGGAAATGTAAATGAAATTGACCCTGAGATTCTACCTCACAACACTCAGAATGGGTGAGATCAAACTCAAGCGACAGCAAATGCTGGCAAGGATGTGGAGAAAGGGGAACACTCCTCCACTGCTGGTGGGACCACTTGTACAATCACTCTTCCAGATTGATTTCCAATCAATCTAGCGGTTTCTCAGAAAATTTGACATAGTTCTACCTGAATACCCAGCTATACTACTCCTGGGCATAAGCTGCTCAAGCATACCACATGAACTTATGCTCCACTATGTTCATAGCAGCTTTATTTGTAATAGCCTGGAACTGGGAAAAAGTCCAGACATCCCTCAAGTGAAGAATGGATACTGAAAATGTGGTTCATTTACACAATGGAATACTATTCTACTGTTAAAAACAAGGACATCCTGAATTTTTCAGGCAAAAGGATGGAACTAGAAAACATCATCCTGAGTGACCCAGACTCCAAAGGACATGCGTGGTATGTACTCACTGAGATGTGGATATTAGCCATAAAGTACAGGATACCTATGCTATACTCCACAGACCCAAAGACGATGAAGAAGAAAGGCCCAAGTTAGAAAGCTTGAATCACACTTAGAAGGGGGGAACAAAATAGTCATAGGAGGCAGAGGGAGGGAGTAACTGGGTGGGAATGAGGGAGGGCAGGATCAGGTGTTTGGAGACAGGAGAGATGCCCAGAGGGTCAGGAAAATGAATGTTAATCTGTAGTTGCCAGGGGTTGGGGGTTTGGGAGGGATTCTCTAGGAAGTCCCAGAGACCTAGGATGTGGGAGGCTCCCAAGACTCAGTATGGGTGACCTTAGCCAAGATGGCTAACAGTGAGGGGCCACCTCCAGTGAACCCCAGTGGAGGGATAAGGATTTCAACCCATTCACACAACTTTTGACTCAAAATTTGTCCTGTCTAAAAGAAATGTAAGGACAGATGGAACAGAGACTGAAGGATTTGCCAACCAATGACTGGCCCAGTTGAGACCCATCTCATGGGCAGTCCCTGACGTTATTAATGATGCTCTGTTATGCTCGTAGACAGGAGCCTAGCATAACTGTCTTCTGAGAGGCTCTACCCAGCAGCTGACTGCAACAGATGTAGATACCCACTGACAAACATTGGATGGAGGTCAGGGACTCTTGTGGAAGAGTTGGGGAAAGAATTGAAGGCCCTGAAGAAGATAGGAGCCCTACAGGAAGATCATCAGGGTCTTCTAACCTGGACCCCATGGAGCTCTTGGAGACTGAGACACAAACCGAGGAACATATACAGGCTGGACCGAGGCCTCTGGCACATATGTATCAGATGTCCAGCTGGGTCTCCATGTGTGTCCTACATCAGCTGGAGTGGAGTTTCTCCCTGAAGCTGGAGCCTGACTGTGGTGTCTGTTCCCCACAGGGCTGCCTTGTCTGGCCTCAGCTGGGGAGGATGTGCCTAATCTGGCAGTGATTTGATGCACCAGTGGGGCCCACACTCTCAGATGAGAAGAGGAGGGGGAACTGGGAGGAGGGACTCTGTGAGGCAGGACCAGAAGTGGGGGGAGCTGTGTTTGGGATATAAACAAATAAACAATAAATAATAAAGGTTTAAAATGTTTATTTGTGTGTATTGTATGTATGAGTGTGTGAGTTTTTGTGTTCTACATGAGTGCAGGTGCTTGTGGAGGTCAGCAGAGGGCATGATATCTCTTGGAATTAGAGTTACAGACAGTTTTGAGTTGCATGATGTGGGTACTGGGAATTGAACTCAGATCCTCTACAAGAGCAGCAAGTGCTCATAACTCCTGAGCCATCTTTTGGGCTGAATAGCATGTCAGTTATTTCAATATATTCAAACAATATGATTCCCATCTATATGTAATCAATATGAAACTAATAATGATATTTCATAGACTGTTTTTGTGCTTAATTTTTAAAATCTATTGGGCATTTCACATTTAAGCATGTCTTGGAGTGGGTTAGCCACACACCAGGGAGTCAGTAGTCATCTTGGGGACAGTGAGACTGCTGGCCTCCATTATGGTCAGCGTGTCGGCATGGTGGAGTGTAAGGTTTGGTATACAATGTATCATTTCTGTGCTGGAGAGCAGCTATGTGAGCTCATGCTGAGGGAGGGTCCCTTGTTAAAGTCACATGACTAAAGGGGTGTATGACTGACAGGACTCTGCCTTCTTAGTACTTCTCAGTCTAGCTCAGATTGTAGTGAGATAATGATGAACACGCGGTATAACAATCTTTCAAAAGATGGAGAAGCCAGAGTCAGAGTTGTTTGCTGTACATTGCAGTGATGCAACGGGAAATGACTGACCCCGCCAGGGGTAGTTCCATAGCAACTGTTTCCTGCTATGACGTCTGTCTGAGCTTTAAGGATTTTCTATTCTTTAAGGCAAAGCATCCTGTTTCATCTTCAGGAACTTTAATCTTAGCTATTCAAGTGGATGTTGGTACAGTGAGTGGCCAGCAGGTGGAGCCAGAGACAGTCGGTACTCAGGGACAGCCCTAAAGGGCCAGGATTGGAGCTCAGCAGTTGGGCCCTCAGGTGATCATGTGAGAGACTGGATGTGGGAATATGGTGAAATTTTCCCTTTAATGTGGAAAAGGGGCAACCAGAGAGATAATTATTATCGCTAAAATTTCAGTAAAATATTATCTGCTTTGATATTGTCAAAAGGCATTTTCAGAAAAACAAAAAGAAGACTGAAACCAAGGAAATCTTCGCGAGGCAACGTTGAAAGCTTATTGCCAGTAAAGTATATAGAACGTTTCAGAGACAAAACTTACACTGGTTGCATGCTGAACTGTTACTTCCCAGAGAGGCACACAATGAGGGAGGTAACGGCAAAGCAGCAGAGCTGTGCCTTGCAGAGGCAAAGGAGAGCAGTTAATCTCGGGCAGCTTCAAGATGGAGGTGCACCCTCCCGAGTGGGGATGAGGAGGACTTTAGTAAGTAATAGGAATGTGGAAGGGAGATTCTCAGGTTGAATAGAAAGAGTCAACCCCAGTCTAAGGTGCAGCCCCTACTTCTTGTATTTGATGCTTTGAAGCCCCTTGTCAGAATTCGTAAGTAAGGATGTTTGTTCATGAGTTTGAGGGGTGAGAGTGTATGGGTGTACCCGAGAAAACCCAGTTCAGGGTTGGGATGTAGCTCATTGGTATGCTGCTTGCCCTGCATGCCTGAAGCCTTTGGTTTGATCCCTAGCGCCACATAAAACTAGGGGTGGTGCTGGTGCAAACTTGCCACTGGGGAGGTAAGGCCAGGAAGATCAGAATTCAAGGTCATTCTTGCTACATATCAAGTAGGAGGCTAGCCTGAGCTACAATGAAGCTCTACTGAAAAACAAAAAAACAAAGGTAACACAAGAACACCCGATTTGGTAGCTTTGCTAACTCACAGTATATCAACAAACTCTCCGGTCTCTAGGCTGAATCAAAATGATAACTCATGTTAGCAACTGTCATGAGGTCAATGTTGTCACTATGTAAACACCTGTATTTTCACTGATGTTTTTCTGACTAGAGACCAATAGTGGCTGCCCAGTTTGGTCAGGACAAATATTCCCATGCTTGCCTGGCTTTGAAATAGACTTGTTTTTCAGCCTCCCAGAGAACAAATGCAAAACCCAGGACATGATTTATGTTCGATGAGATAAAAGGAGAAGTCATCATTTTCTTAAACCGAGTGATACCAAAAGAAAGTAAAACACAATGAAGCTCGCAGCAGGGATTCTGGGTCGGAAGCTGGAGAGTTGAGTCCACCCTGTGGAAGATTTAATCAGAACTGAGATAGATTTCAGATGCTATAGAATATAAGAGAGGCTTAAAGAGATGCAAAGAAGACCAAGACAGAGAAGTCTGGGGACATGAGTGTCAACTATGAATAGTAATTCTCAAGAAATATGTAGAGCAGATCATAAAGAAAGACCCAAACAGCATCAAAGGAGTCCTTCTAAAACAACAGGGAAAGAGAAATGACAAGCTCCCAGGGCGAATGGATCTGTTCAGCTTCATGCACTGGAAATTTAAACCCCAACGCAGCGGTGGGGAGAGCCGAGACCTTGCAGAGGTGACCAGAGGGTTTGGGGTGCAGCTCAGCTGCTAGAGTGCTTGCTTAGCTCGGGTTTGGTCTCTGGCAGAACGTCAACTGGGTAGCCAGTTCTAGTGGCACGTGCCTGTAATCCCAGCACATGAGAGGTTGAAATAGGAGAATCATAAATTCAAGGTCATCCTGAATTGTATAATGAGAGTGAGTCCAGCCTGGGCTACATGGGATACTGTCTAAAGTTAGGTCACAAGAGCTGTGTACAAGTGAGTAACTCATGAAAGAGGTTTTTTCCTCCCCGTTGCCCCTTTTCTTTTTCCTGGCCCTCAATAGAATGGCAGAGTGACAAGCCCTTTGCCAGATGCAGTGCCCCTGGTTTTGGACTTTCTAGCTTTCAGATCCATAAGCCAAATGCACTTCTGCAACTAACAAATTACCCAGCTTGTGGTATTCTGTCATAGCAACACAGACAGAGATTAAGACAGATGGAAAGTAAGTGTTTGCCCAAGTTTTTCAGGCCGACTTAAAATAAGATCTATGCCAAGACCATCCTGGTAAAGATTTTACATTTCAAAAGAAATAGAGAGCTTGCAAACCAAGACTGAGAGAAAACAAAATAGGTGCTTTAAGAGGATAGAAACCAAATTCATCTCAGCCGTCTTGTTTTAGAGATTCATTACTTTCTCTAAGGATGTTTTCATTAATACTCTGGGTCTTTCCTTTTAGGGTTAAGATTAGGGAAAAGGAAAGAAAGACAAGCCAAAAAAAAAAAAAAATTGTGCTTTAGCTTCTTTTTGAGTCAATTCCTGAATTCTTTTATTAATGAGACCAAGAATCCCAAAAGAAGACCAGAATCTACCCTGTATCAAAAGGAGAACATTGCAGAACTAAGGAAATAGAAACTAAGTAACAAGTCTGCCCCCAGCAGAGAACGGGCTGAGCCTTTTGCTGACTGTGGCCGGGAAAGTGGACGGAGCCATGCAAGTGCAGATGTATTTGTATATGCCTGACAGTGTGTTTACAGAGACTTTGAGTATTCTTGAAGCGCCAAGCCTAGCTCCAGCCCTGGGGCAATGGCTGGTGGGTGGTTTTTCCACCAAGAGGCCAAACAGCAAAATTCATAGTAAGGAGAAAGACAGAAGGACTCACGCCAGGGCTTATCCACCACAGCCACTGCTTCAGAGACTCTCCTATATATTCTGACCTGCAGGAATTGCTTGTCACCAGCACTGTAGATCCAGAAAGTGGAGTCAGTCCTTTTGGTCAAATTAGATAAGGCTTGTGAACAATCAGCTTCAAAGGTTTATTTATTTAAAAATCTTTATTGGGACTGGAAGATAGCTCAGAGGTTGAGAGTACTGGCTGCTCTTCCAGAGGACCTGGTTCAATTCCCAGCACTCATGTGGTAGTTCATCTGGTACTCTGGTCCAGGGGATCCAATGCCCTCTTCTAGCTTCAGAGGGCTATGATGCCAACTGAAGAGATAACTGTACAGAGCAAGCATCTTATATTGTGTTTAGTGTTTGATAAAGTAAGTGTTTCCATTGGGCATGGAACTGCAGGTTCCGACCTGGAGTCTTCAGCAGGTACCATGATGCACAAAATATTTTAAGTGTGAATGCTACCCAGCTCAACAGTTCTTCTGTTTTCCTTTAGATTTGTGACTAATAGTGCACATTGCCTGTACCTGTCTCTGTTACCTTTTGGATTATTAGACTGTAATCAATCCTAGGAGAATATAGCACTTTCCCTCCCCATCTCTTTGTGTGTGTGTGTGTGTGTGTGTGTGTGTGTGTGTGTGTGTGTGTGCATGCACGTGTGCATGCATGCATACATGTTTATATAGGTGCACATGCCTGTGTGTGTACCTTCAGAGTCCAGAGATTGACACTGGGTGTCTTCCATTGCTCTTCATCTTACTTTTTAAAAACAGGTTTTCCAAACCTGGGACTCACACCGGCTAACCAGCAATCCCCATTGATCTTTCTGCATCCTCCATCTGCCAAGGTTGGGTTATGGTCATGTATAGTCAGAGCCAACTTTTATGTGGGTGCTGAGGTCACAAACTCAGGTGCTCATGCTTATGAAGCAAGCACTTTACTCACTGAGACATCTCTCCAGCCCAAATGACTTGCTTCATACAATTATCTCTTTTTGTGGTGACAACACAGCCCTTTGAGGCTAGAAAAGACCACCGGATCCTCTGGAATTGGAGCTATAGATGGTTGTGAGCTACCATATAGGTACTTGGCATTGAACCCAGTTGTTTGGACGAGCAGCCAGGCCTGTAGGATTTGTGAGTGGTGATTCCATTAGCTAGATCTTTTTCTAGAAGCCTCCTCTCTATGAAGGAATGTATCATGGTGGTTAGGAACTGGGTTCTGATGTCAGGCTCCTGATCTCATATCCTTTCTCCACCCTTGAGTAGTTCAATGACTTTTGTTTTAAGTGTAGCTGTCTTACATATTTGTAAGGGCTTAAGGGAGATGATGCCCAGAAATATACAACATGGTTCTCTGGTACTGTGAAGAAAATGAATGTGACCTGGTTTTAGTATTGCTGTTGTTGCTAATGCTACTTCTCTTTCTAATCCTGCCACTGGGTTATACTGTAGCAGTCGGAGGTTTAAGATTCTGTAGATTTTGATGAGAGCTGGAGATGAAACTGAATGTCTCTGATACAGGTGGCTGTCCAATGACATCTTGTGGAAAATTCTATTGCTTTAGGATCTGAGAGTTCTCCGGCCTTAGGATGGCTTCCAGCCTAAGGCTGAGCATCATCCTACCAGTTTACGAAGAGTGCTCATTCAGCAAATGACTCTGGAGACACTGCTGCTCCTAATTTATTCTTCTGGACCTTGTGATAGGGAATTGGGGTCACCAGCTGCACATGGAATGCCTAATATCCCTTGGAAGAGGAAGTTGGTTAGTGAGGGTTCTACCAGCAGTACCTAAGAGTTAGTTACATGAATGAATATGTTAACATGCGAAAACATTTTAACATGTGTTTTGACACAGGATACTGGTTTTTCATGACGGCATAAAACAGTGAAATGATCTATTATTGTATTAATAATATAAGTGTGTATTGAAGATGAAAACTATTCACTTTAGCTGATGAATTGGTCTATATAAGTCTTTGAAGTTAGTAAAAATGGATGCACAGTGGAAATCTTGAAAGAGTTGCAGGAATACGTTTGAAGCTTAGGAAAGGGTGCAGTTTGAACACAAGAATAGCAAGGTTCTTTCATTCAGTATAGTTCATGAAACAAGAGAGGGCTCCCCTGGGAGGGTGGGCCAACCTCACAGGGGAGGCTGTGGGCTTTGTTCCTGTTTTCTTTCCATTCAAACTATGAGAACGATGGAAGGGATGATTGCTGGAGGGGGAGGCCCTCTCCTCAGTGTTCCACACAGTTTATCTCTTGTAATTGTCATGTGATCCTGGGGGATTGGATGGATGCTGCCCCCATTATTGTAGATGAAGAAATCAAGCCCCCTAGTTACTCAGAGGAGGAAAGATCGGACCCAGGTAGCTCTGTCTTGAGTTCTGGCTTTGAAAGAGTATCCCTACATCTTGACCTGGCAGGGAATGAACAACAAAGTAGGGTAGCTTGCAGGACTAACTATATTGCTTGTTGAACCCACTGAAACCCAAAAAACATGGGAACTGTAGGACGAAAGCATGTACTAACAATTTAAGTTTGGTAACAGCACAGAATTAAGCCAAAGGTGGGTCCTTCCCAGTCTTAGGGATCCTGGAGACAGCAGTGTGACCACGGAATCAGAAGTTAGACTAAGATAGGATAGAGAAGGCTGAGAAAGAGATCCCAAATTCCCTCTCTTTCTTTTTTAAGTTGTGAATAATCTGAGATGTTGCTTTTCTTAGTAAGGGTTTTTTACTGATGTGAACAGACACCATGACCAAGACAACTTTTATAAGGACAACATTTAATTGGGGCTGGCTTACAGGTTCAGAGTTTCAGTCCATTATCATCAAGGTGGGAACATGGCAGCATCCAGGCAGGTATGGTGCAGGAGGAGCTGAGAGTTCTACATCTTTATCTGAAGGCTGTTGCAGAATACTGGCTTCCAGGCAGCTAGGATGAGGGTCTTAAAGCCACACCCACAGTGACACACCCACTCCAACAAGGCCACACCTCCTAAAATAGTGCCACTCCCTGGGCCAAGCATATTAAAATCATCACATTGTTGTTATGAAGGGTTGCATGCCTTTTGAGAAGAAAACTACTTCTCACTTACCCAGACAAGGAAGATTCCAGGGCTCCATAATGGTACCTGAGGCCTTAATGTGGCTCCAAATGTCAACACCAGCAATGGGCTTGGCAAATAAGAATACTGTGGAAATTACATTTTTAATAAAACACAGTTTGCAGATTGCTAGTGGAATGGACTTCCTGGGCTGGAAACACAACCTTTGTAACCTGGCAACCGCATCCTTTTCTGCAGCTTCCCCTCCCCTCATGCTGTTCCTCTATGAAATCTTGTTCATTTGTAAAAGAGGTGTTCTCTGACTTAAACTTTCTGATTCTTCCAGTTCCTGCCAGTTTACCTGGTAAAAGGAGCAAATGTCACACAAATATCCATCTATTGCCTCTTGCTCATAATATGTCTGTTAAATGAAATAAAGACTCATCATTGTTTAGTGTATTGGCAGTTGCAGGCCATGATGATAAATATTTTTAAATAGGGAAGGTGTGCTTTACTTGGAGTTTCCTCAGAAAATGCAGTTATTTTTTGTCTTGTCAAACAATTTCGAGACCTGAAAGTCTAGACAAAAGAAAATATATTTCAGAAATGATTAACCTTTTAGGGATTGAAGTATACACTATTAGGAATTGATGAATCTCTAGAACCCTCTTTCCTTTCCCCAGTCTGAAAAATTGGGATTATAGTCTAGGAATCCAGAATACATGGTTTCAGTTTTTGTTGGTGATGGTGGTGGTAATGATGATATACATGCCATTTCTTGAGCATTTATTGTTGTGGACTCTGTACATGTCATCTAATTTAATTCTTAGAATAATTAAAAGATAGATATTACCATACCTATTTTTATTCATGGGGAAATGCAGAGAGAGGTGGAGTAGCTTCCTAAAGGTCACACAGATCCAGTGATTGGCTTGAACCCAGGTCTGTTTTCCTTCCAGAGCCTACATTTTCCCCTAACTGTATCACTTCTATGCCATGCTTTATTTAGAGCCTTCATTCAGTACCTGGGGCAGGATCAGAAAAGAAGCTTCTGCATTTCATGATCATGTTCTTGGCTCTGTGGTAGACTGCCAACTTCAGATAACACAATGAAAGAAATGCTAATCAGAGCGCTTCAAAAGACCTATCTCATTTTAACTCTAATGATCAGGGTCAGAGAACTGTAAGTCTATTGCAAATTGATCAAATGGACTAGGGTTTCTTGTAGACTACTTAAGTAATCAGAGTGAGATGTACCAGTGTAGTAGAAAAACAATTTTGCAACCATCAACTTGATTTTGAGTCATATATGAATCACTTAATTGTAAGATATTGGGCAAGTAACTTCTTGACTTTAAACTTGCTCCATTATTTAATCGATATGAAAGGGGAAGGTTTATAGTATTTATCTAACATTGTAGTTGTGATAATAAACAAGATCTTATTTAGGATGTTTTCTAGACTAAAATACAGTCAATGTATTTCTTGTGCCTGATAACTTATATTCCTGTTTTTCTTTGCCGTTTTGTTTTTCTTTTACCTTATAGACATTTTACAAGCATTTTTATTTGTTTTTCTTATGAGATTTCTTTGACTAACTTGATGGAAAACAGAGATTTCTGCTTTGTAATCAGAACAAATGTAATTGGCCACATTGTATTAAATTGGAAAATTACATCCAACATTAGGATTGTAAAAGTCATGTGAACAGAACAGGTTGGAAAGAATGTTCAATAATAGTTAATGTGGAAAAGTGATCAGGTAGCTGGAGAGATGGTTCAGTGGTTAAGAGTGTGTACTGCTCTTCCAGAGAACCCAAGTTCTCTTCTTGGCACCCATGTTAGGTGGCTTTCAACTTTCTGTAATTCCAGCTCCAGGGGATCCAGCGCCCTCTTCAGGCTTCCATAAGCACATGCAGCCACATACACATACACAGGCACATAATTAGAAATAAAAACAAGTCTTTTTACAAAAGCATTTGGAATGTCAGCTGATGGCAAGCTCGGTAAGAGCCAGGACAAATCAGCTGGATGAGTGAATGGACTCCGAGTATCAAGAACCATGGGCATGGCTTTATCTAGAGCTGGTCAGCCCACACTACATTCAATATGCGATTTGTTGATCTTTTGTGAAGGGGTGAATTTTCCCATTTGTGCCAATATTCTGGGTCACCAATCTCTTAAAATATGCCTAATTTCAATGAGTGAGAAGTGGGACCTTTCTATGGTTTTAATTCCCTAAAAATTAACTAGATACCTACTTCCAAGAATTCATTTGTTCTCCTTCTGGGTATTTATCCAAGAGAGATGAAACACACACCCAGACAAAAACTTGCAAAACAGTGTTTATACCAACTATTCAAAATGGCCCCAAATGGAATTAGGCAAATGTTGATGAACTGGAGAATTAAGAGAACCAAATTCTGATATATCCTTACATTTGCGTATACAAATAAATAACTAAATAGACAGAGAGATAGAAAGGTAAAGCTCTTTGGCAGTTTACGGTAATGTGGATGATGCTAAGAAGTCAGTTAAAATAGAACCAAGGCTCAAAATTACTGTGTGAGTACAGGAAAGAAATTAGCCCATGGTGATAGAAAGGAGACAAAGGATTATTCTACAACAAAGGACTCCAGGGAACTCTCTGAAGTGATATTTCTATAGATGTATGAATTTTATTAGCTTGTATGTGTTGTCAAAACTCATTAACCTGTCACCTTTAAACTGTATTTTTTTTTTACTATGGGTTGGTTACACTTCGATAGAGTCAATGTATAAAACCTAATATTCTACAGAGCTTGTGAAATGAGTGCTTTTGAGATTTTGGGGGGGGGGTGCTTTGGAGACCTCTGAAATTCTTCCAAGAAGAATCCTAAAACTTACCTATGAGTGGAGACATGAATGCTGGCAAACCACTTCTATCCTCAGCCTGCTAAGGCCTTTCTATGAAGAAATAGGATTCTAGGGAAACAGAGTTTGTTATCCATGGAAGGAAGAGGATGTTGTAGGATGTGCTGGGATGCCTTGGGTGACTACTAGCTCCTTGTCACTCAGTGTGGCTGAGTAACCGCCTACAGAATAGCAGTTCAGATTCTGCAGTTAGGGGTTGTCTTGGATAAGAGGTTATGTATGAGCTTTGGAGTCAGCCTATCTAGACCTAAATTTGGGGCTGTGTAGCCTGTCACTAATAAGACAAATGCTTAGGCAAGCTGAGTTCTCTAAGCCCAATCATTTTATAGTAGAAATGGCATTTCATGTGAGTGTGGGCACATGCCATGCCTGTGTATTTAACTCATGTTTATTTCCTTCAAGTCTGTGACCCACTGCAAAAGCTGAACATCCGCAAACAGTTGTACCTGAGGTAGGCTAGGTGAAGAGGGTAGCCAAACTCTGCGCACATGCATCAAGTGCACAGTGTGTGCTCAATGAATTTTAGCTATCATTATTGTTATTTATTTCTATTACCAAGAATCTAAGAATTTTAGCCATGAGTAGGTATTTAGGGAAACATTTAGCAGCTCATATTAGATCCTTTCCATTAGACTCAAAGTGCCTGTTACTTCTAACAAAAAGAATAATTAACCTTACATAGGATGGTTAACAATGAAGAATTAGTCTTTGTAGCAGAGTGTCAAACTTTGAGACTAATAAAATGAGAAGTGTGTGTATGTCTTTATGTTAAGTGGATTCCTTTTACTTAGTTGTTGTATTCTCCCTTGGACCAGAGCCACAGCATCATAGCTGACCTTACCGGGAGAGGCTGAGTCGATGAGATTAGGCTTATGTAGATCCCTATCTCATGAGATCTGTTGCTGTAGCGTCATGAGGAGAATCAGTGCCCAAAGGATCAATGACCAATAATCTAGGCCAGAATGCATTGCTTCCCCAGAGGTTAGATAGATTAAAAATTTCATCTACTTAGAAACAGGTCATTCAATTTCATGGCTCATAATTTTAAAGTAATGAAAGGATGTACATAACACATTTTCCTTTTTTCCCCCAGCTACCCACCCAGCCAACCAGATCCTCTGCAGTGGCAACCTGGGTAACCATCTTCCTGTGTATTGCTCTAATGATGTCTTATTCCCTTCATGGAGTCTTGTGAATCCTTGATGCATTTTTATTTTCAATAGGCTGCCCCAGTGTGTTTTCTACCTTGTGCTGATCATTTAACAATATGTATGTAATGTTTCATTTCAAAGCTGAGGGGAGACTCTAACAGAAGGAAGAGACAAGTAGGAGGAAGAGAAAGACAGGCGAGGCTAAAAGGAGACGAGAGGTGAATACATGGTCCATAGGAAACCTGACACTACATTAAAGGAATATATACCAATCAACAGAAAATGTGCTGTATGTAAAACAAGTCATTTCAGAATTTGAAATCTTTCTCTTTCACTGTAGTATCTATCAACTTATATTCCCCTATATATCTTGTCCTCTGTTTAACCAGTTGGGTGCTGGTAGTCTTTAGGTTGTCTCCCACACTGAGCTAATTAAACATAACTTTAATCAATACAGTATCTGGTTCTTCCGTCATTGCGTGTGTCCAACTATATTTACAGAATATTTTTTAAAAGTAGATTTGTTCAGGGTCTGGAGAGATGTCTCGGTGGTTAAGAGCAGCTGCTGCTCTTCCAGAGGACAGGGCACTCAACATCATTGAACTCACACCCATCTATAACTCCAAGTCCAAAAGATCTGATGCCTTCTTCTGGCCTCCATGGGCACCCATTTACACATGGCATACACCCACAGAAACACACACACACACACACACACACACACACACACACACACAAATGCGCACATGTGCACAGAGAGACAGAGAGAGAGATGGAGAAACAGACAGAGACATAGAGACAGAAACAGAAACAGAGATCTATGAAAATGATTTTTCCAGTAAACTGGCACATGCATATTCTAATCTTTTTAATAGATCTACCATTTTTCCTCTATTAAATTCATAACAATTTACCTTCCACCAGCAACATAAACCCAAATACCAAACTGGCATGTTCTCACAGTTCTTGATCTTTGCCAATTTGGTGAGAAAAAGGGAGTTCAGCATCTTTTCACATATTTAACAGTGAATTGTGTTTGCTTTCTGTGCATAGTCTGCTTATATAACCTTTTGTAAACTTTCAGATTGGTGAAGTATGACAATTTTTTGTTGTTCAATTCTTTAGAATGAGTATGCTTGGAATATTCCATCTGTATCCCATTTCCCTTCAGATTTTATGCTTATTTTAAGGTTTAATGTACAGTTAGATTTAGGTTTTTTTGTCTTATCAGCTTAAACACATTTTTTCAATTTGTGTAACTGTCAGGATATAACGGGGCAGAAGAGATGGGCTCATTAGTTAAGAGCACTAGCTGCTCTTCCAGAGGATCCAGATTTAGTTCCTAGCACCCGCAGGGAGGCTCACAACCATTCATAACTCCAGTTCCAGGGTTTGATGCCCTCTTCTGGTCTCCATAGGCACTAGGTATGCATGGATACCACTGTCTAGAAAACTCTGAGCTGGAGCTCTTTGTAGTTGGCCCCTCCCTACTTCTGAATATTGACAACCATTGTTCTGCTCTCCCTACCTATGGTTTTGCCTTTACCCCAACCTGATGTGAATGGAGTTAAACAATGTCAACCTCTGGAGACTAGTGTCTCCATCATCAAGCCTGGAAGAGTCACTCTTGGTACCACATCCAGGAACTGCTTTCTCTTTATTGCTGAATGACATTACATATATGTACATGTAGCAATTTCCTCATCCATTCAGCCACTGAAGGATAGTCACATGTTTTAGAGTTAGATAATTCTGCTTTAAGTGTTCATTTATTTTATGGCCATGGGTGTTTTACTTGCATGTTTACAAGTGCATCACATATGTGCCTGGTGTCTGTGGAGGCCAGAAGGGGTGGGGTGTTATTCCTGAAACTGGAGTCACAGTTGGGTGTGAGCTGCCAAGTGGGTACTAGGAATTGAACCCTGGTCTTTGGGAAGAGCAGCCAGTGCTATCAACTGCTGGGGTATCTTTTCAGTTCCAGAATTCATATATATATATCACACACACACATACACACACACACACACATATATATACACATACATATACTTTGTGAATTTCACATCATTCACCCCAATCCTACTCATCTCCCTGTTCCTTTCAGGAAAAAAACCAAACCAAACCAAACCAACAATATCAACAAAATATCATCATGGAAGCTGCAATGTGTCACAGTGTGTCATAGAGTACACCTTTTTGTCTACACATCTTTACTTGCAAATGTTCATTGCACTGAGCTATTGGTCTAATTCGAGGTCTCTCAATTCTGCTATACCATCAATACTGGATCTTCACCAGGACTCCTCTTAGATATCCTGTTGTTGCCCCGTGTCATAGAGATCCTGCAGCTTTGGCTCTGTGGGACTGGCCTCTTCTTGAGGTTCAGCCATTCTTAGATGAGGTAGATATTGGGGTGGGCCAACTCAAGGTCCTGGATCTGGGTCTGGGTGGTAGCTGATCTCATCAGCTTGCCAGTTCTCCTGCACCCACACCACCACAAGCTTTCTAGTACTGTCCCAGCTAGCTCACCTAATGCCCAAATGACATTAATGGCAAAGGGTGGGGCCAGTTCTCTCACTTTCATGCCCTTGGGTCTGGCTCACCTACATCTATGCCACCAGGATCAGCTCTCCTATGCTGCCAGGGCAAGGTGCTTAGCCCACTCTTCTGAATGTTGCAGCTAGTGAAGGACAGGTCAGTTTTGTGAAGTCGTTGGACACCAACATGGTCCCAGGTGACAGCATAGATCAGAGACATCAGCATGGCCTTTGGTGGTAATGTGGGCCACAGACAGACACAGATCCCTACTGCTGTGTGTTGACCTACCCTGACATGGCCCTCAGCAGCAGCATGGGCAGGACGTCATCATGACTGAAGGTGGTTGGGCAGGCTACTCACATCAGGCTATTCCTTGAAACTCTCCTATCTTCAGTTCTGCCTCTTCACAGTGCTCAAACCAGTTTGCTTCTCTTTCTCTACCATCTCTCCACCACATTCTTGAACACTGTAGTGCTCCAACTCTGGATGAACTACATGGCAGGTGAGCCTCTGGGTGTCTTCTGCCCACATGTGCCATGTGGCAGCAGGCGGGCTACATTTTTGTTCTTGTTAATGTAGCCTCAGGTTTGCACAGAGGCAAAAGTGGGCATGCAGCTTTAGAACCTCTGAAGGCTGCCTGTAGTGTCTTCTTTGATAATCACTGCTCTTGGGAATGGTTTCAGAGGTTTAGTCCATTATCATCATGGCAGCATGCGGGCAGACACAGTACTGAAGAAGGAACCATAGGCAGCAGAAGCGACTGACATGTTCATCCTTTTAAGCACACATAAGTAAGTTTGCATTTCTGTAAAGTGTCTCTTCACTATTTTCTTTGCTCACCATGGTGACATTTAAATTTTCTTTTAATTTTAATTGTTATTTATGGATAAATTTTGTTATTTGACAATTTCATACACACATTAACACACACACACACACACACACACACACACACACACACACACACACATACATATGGTGTGTTCTGAGCAGTGTCTCTCCAATCTTTTCTTATTTTTCCTTATCTCTACCAGTTCCTTTTTTTTCTTACAAGGCTTCTTTTCTCTTTTTTAAAACTACTTTTTGTTTTGTTTAGTGTCTCACAGAGTGTATTGAGGGCTGTTTGTGTGACCTTGAGTTTGCAACAAACCCATCTGAGCCTAATGGACTCATCAGTGGATATACAACTGTTTATTTTGCCTTTCACTCTCCCAGGATCTGTTAATCCAACAGATCAACAGTAAGTGGTGGTTCTACTCCCATGAGAACCTTTCCCCTTTAAAAATGACTTTTAAGTAGGCATGACTTGTGTGAGCCCATTGGTTGTAGGCATGTAGACATGGTTGCTATGAGTTCATGATTGTCATGGCTATATTGTGCTTAGAAGCTGGCATGTTACAGCCCTTCTATATCTTCTAGCTCTTGCATTCTTCCTGCCTCTTTTTTTTTCTTTTAGTGTCTTTTGAACATCATATCATATATAAATCGTTGATGGTATATTTCCAACACATTGAATTCTTTCATCATCCTCTGAGAATAACTTTTCTTTGGTACACAATGAAATTATTAAATAATGTAGGCTTGGTTGTGTACTTTTTTGTGCCATATAGAAAAGCCTGCATGGCTTCCACACCCCTCTGGTTTGTTGGGACTCAACCTGTAAGCAGTTTCCTCCAAACTTTTCCATGGTTTAGTCTAGGGCTTTGTCAAGCTAAGCCCAGAGTAGACCTTCTCTTAGTTAATGGCCTTTACCCTTAGAGGAAGTCTTTCTGGTGTGTCAGTGTGCTATATGAGAAGTTAATGAGGTGTTAAATAACATTTCCACTGGGCTAGCCTCCCAGACTGCTCGAGCACTGCTTCAACTCCAGTGCCTCTGTTCTGTCCTCAAGCTGATGGCAGCCCTTCCCTGGAGAGCCTCATGTGGTCTCCTCTGTAGCACATGAGCTCAGTCTTGGACTGAAAGCTTTGGGCTTTCTGTTAGGTATTTTGGATCTGCAGGACCCTACCTCATAGCTTCTGATAAACCAACTGCCCTGAACTTTTCTCTTTGCTACTCTGACTCTGTGACATCCCTATACTGCTTGGATTTCAGCTTGTAGGTTAGGAAATTATGCCCAGGCAGATTGTCTCAATGTGTGAAAATAGACCCTCTACTTACCTATTTTCATAGCTTATGTGCATGTGTGTGTATGCAGATATGTGTGTGTGTGTCTGTGTCTGTCTGTTTGCCTATCTCTCTCTTTCTCTGTGTGTGTGCATGTGTGTGTGTGTCTGTGTGTGTGTCTGTGACTGTGTGTAGGCAAGTCTGGTACAAGATGCTTGCTTGAATGACAGATCCAGGATGATTTATTAAGAGCCAGGGGTCTTTTGCTTCCAACCCAACTTTTCATCAAGGACAACTTTGCCTTTTCAACTGTCAGAGAAGCCTGTGTTGAAGGTCCTGGGGATCTGACCTGGTTTGGTAATGTTTGTACTCTTATGTTTGTTAAATTGAGTGAATTGGGAGCCCTTTTCCAAAGAGCTGAAACATAGCTTCTGTAAACTGCACTAGGTAATGAATTTTTAATTTTCAGCCCAGTTCTACCACAGCAGTAAAAACAAGTTCAATTATATGCTTATTGGGAATTCTTGATTCTTATAAATTCTAAAGCATTTTATTACAGCAGGGATTAGATTTTTTCCCCTCAGCACAGCATGACTTTGGGACAGTTCTGCCCTTCTCAGAAGGGAGTTTTCTTGTCTGTGGGATAGAGACAAGATCAGGGAAGGAGAGAATAAAACAAAATTGAAGAACTGAGCATGGCAGTACATACCTGTAAACCCAGTGCTCAGGAGGTGGAAGCAGAGGGATCTGGAGTTCACAGGCATCTTTGGCTATGTAGTGAGTTTGAGACTACCTTGGGACACACAAGGCCCTTTTTCAATCAATCAATCAATCAAATAAAAAAAATTGGAAATATTCTCTTTTAGTTTGTCTGGTGTTATGTAATGACAAATTATAAGTCATGGTTGCATAAGCCTTCAGATGTGGCCATGTACTTTTATGCCACTTTCCTCATGTCTAGTGGCGAATGACCTGGTCCCTCTCTTGTTAAGCTCCAGGCAATGAGTCAGTGTATGGCAGTCTTGCAGTCCACATACTTGCTCCTTGAAAACTTTGCCACAACCACAATGTGCTGTAACACCTGGATGTGATGTCCCAATGGCACATGGCAATAGGCTGTTATTTTTTTCTTTTATTGAAAATAGGTGTTTTTCCTACAATATATCCTGCTTATGGTTTCCTTTCCTTGTGTTCTTTCCAGTCCCTCCTTCCTCCCCTCCCTTCCGGATCCACCCCATTCTCTCTCATTAGAAAACAAACAGACTTCTAAGGGATGATAATGACATAAAACCATAAGCTCATGTGTTGGGTTGGCTTTAGTTTGACTGTGACAGGTCTAGCAGGAGCTGCAAGCTCTGTTCTTCTTGGTCCAGTGACAAGTATCTCCTGAATCTGGGGGAACTCCAAGACCTCAGCACCAATGACATGGGCACAATTTCCATCACTGCTGCATGACATTCCCTAATATCCCATTGGACAAAGCAAAAGCTTGTGACTAATTCCAACACAAAGAAAACAGGGAAGATACTATTTTTATGGCAGTGGCAAAGGGGAAACAAATACAAGAACTCACTGTACAATAGCACTGAAGCTGAAAAGATCAGATGTGGTTACCTGTTCCAGCATCCCTCCAACATGGATCCTGGACCTTCAGGGCTGTGATGTTCTGAGATGTTGAATAAAAAAAAATGAGAGGTGTAATTCTAATGAAATGGAAATGTTCATGCTTTTAGGATTTTTCTTTTAATTTCATAGTCTGGAGGATGTTGAACCTGCATCTCTAGCAGCCGACTGGAGAACCGTGTTGTTGAACTGAAATCCCCTGGTATTAATAACAAGGTATGCTGTGATTTTGAGATTTAAAGCCATGATCTCATGTGAAAACTGCAGTTGGCCAGGAAGCTGTTCGGGTTTGTAACACTTCTAAAATCACTTGTGCGAAGTTGCTGGGGATTAAATGGAAAACTCATAAACAAGTCTGCCCAGAGGACGTGCCGGAGATTTGTTTCAGGAATACTCAGTTAGAAAGGTTCAACAGAAAGCTGAAATATGCAAACTGTACAAACACTTGAAGCAACAAGCTAAGGTTATTGGGATGAATGGCTACAGATACCAAGGGAGACTGTGATGGATGTCAGAGAGCAGGGTAGTGGATGGGAAAGGCTGTTGTCTTCTGCTTCCTCTCTTTTTCTGAGAGTCTCTCCCCCCCTCTTCTCATCAAGGTTACAGTTAGGCTTTATGAAAGTAAAGAAAGCCTGGGCTATGTTCATAGCCTTATGATTTTCATTCCCCAAGTCATCTATAATTCAGGAGAGTAAAGTCAAAGAGTCTGAACTGAAGACTTGGGCATATGGTACCCAAGAGCCCAGATTCTGCAAACCCTGACTGCTGACAGCATGTGCAAAAACCAAACAGAAGCTGATGTTTGCAATGGGTGGCGGTTAAGGCAAAGACTCCTAGCTGGTCAAAGTGTTGAGAAGAAGTGACTATTGAGCGCTTGTCCTTAAAGAGAACATCTATATCACCTCCCACAAACCTCAGAGAACAATACAGAAGAGAGGTACAAGAGCCTGAGTATGGGAGGGCATGCTGTGAACAAAGCGCTGGCTTTCAGATGTGAAATGGCTCTCGCACCTATGAACCACATTCATAAGGCATGCCCAGGACTGGCTCTACCAGCATTCCATCATAGTTAAAGGAGAACCTTATAAAACTACCCGTCTCTGAGGAGTTATGGGCAGTTGATGCTTGCTGGGGGTGGAGAGTAAGATTCCTCAGTGTCGGTGTTGGTAAGTTTCCCTTGTTCAAGTAAGTAACCTCCTACTCATACTAATGCAGGCAGCCTTAACTAAATGCAATGGGACACACACACACACACACACACACACACACACACACACACACACACTACAAAGTTGGGAGGAGCACTTGTTGAGAAGGTGGTTCCAGTAGGTGGGGGAGTGACATAAAGACAGTATGATCAAAGTACTCTAAGTATAATGTGAAGATGTGAAAGACTAAAAATAAATGAACAAATAAGAAAAAAAACAATTCTGAACAAAGCCTAGAAGTTAAAGAGGGAAACATTTACTGAGATATTAGAAAAATATCTCAGTTTGAGCTGTCTGTTTGAACTGTCTGTTTTAGCAGTTAAGGAAATAAAAGATCTTTCCTGAACTGTGAGTCTCTGTCCAAAACAGAGCCGCTGTTGGTTCTTATGGTGGCCATTAACTGAGCCATTACATCTACTGAGCACTAGTCTACATCAAGGGTGTTTCCAAGCACTGTATGAAAATAACTTTGTATTCATTGAAACTCAGTGAAGTGGGCATATATATTATATAACTGAGGCACTAAGATACCACACAATTTACCTAATTCTATACAGCTACTAAGTGGGGAAGCTGGAATCAAAATCCAATACTCTGATCTAGAGTCTGGACCTTCTCTACACTGTGATGAGATTAGCTAGTTAGATAAGGGTATTAAAGGCCTTGAACAGACATGACTGTTCCTCTTCCTGGAGACTTGCTTCTATGGAGAGCCAGGAGGATGGGAAATGTGGTAGGCTGCACAGAACTGTGGTAAGACCAAGGGACAGCCCATGAGCTGTCCACGGTGCTGAACTCTGTCTCTGTTTTTGCCCATTAGCCATGTTCAACAGCAATTTATCCTGGGAGTCTAGAATTTGAGAGCTGAGTAGGCTGCGACAAGCAAAAGCTATATTTTTAATTTCTGATGGGGACTTAGGTTTGTTATTCTACCAAATCTGCAGTAATACGGTGCCCTTTACTCTGAGGAAGAGAGGGCGGGAGATGAGCTGCTGCTCACTACAAAGCAGAACCAAACAGTTATTTATTAGAAATATAAATAGTGGCATGTAGACAGAAGTGAAGAGAGATTATTTATGGAGTCTTTGAAGGGGAGCCAGAGGTGATAATTCCAGTAAGGTTAAAGGAACAGAGTGAGTGGAGAAACAGTCTGTTTGAATGAAGCATGACAGATCTGTGTGTTTCTGCTGAGGTTATAAAACACCCAGAATACTTATTTCTGGTCCCCTTCATACTGCACAACAGCATCTCCGAGTGATCTTATTTTCCCTTCTCCTTTGAAATAGAACCTTGGCATCCTTCCCAAAACAAGCTTCAGGCACGCACCATCAATTGAGCAGTGTGATAATGGCAAGAGAAGCGGTTTGGTCTTGCTAGAGTAGCACATTGGTAAGGTGGTTATTCAGTGGCAGGGTAGGTCATCAACTCCATCCTTCTTTACTAGAAGGTGATGCATCTTAAGGTGGGAAAAATAAATATTTAGTCCTACAACAATAAAGTGGAGGAACCAGAAGGACCAGGGCCGACGTGTTATGACTAGGATCCTACACAGCGGCTGCCTGTCTGAGGATTTCTCAAAGTTAGATTCAGAAGCCAGTTGTATCTCTTCCAGCACCAACACTCAGATGCTTAATAAAAGTGTAAGGTACTAAATTATATGGAATGGAATTCCTAGAAAATGGGTTCTGAAATTTATTTCTGTAGGACGTTTTATGAGCAGCAAAAGCTTTACATGGAACATTGGTTGTCTGTAAGGTTCTAGTGGGAAACGAACACTCACAAAATTGTTTCTTCTAGAAGTGATTTAAAACATATGTCACAAAATAACATATTTATGTAGTTCCCTGACTCGCACGGAGATCTTCTTTTAAGAACACTCTCCTTTATTTAAAAATCAGCTTCTCGGTGGTTGATTTCCCCTCCTGCATTTATTGGCAGAGGAATGCTTTTGAATACATTTTTCAGTTCTTAGACACTTTCTTTTCCTTTATGAAGATGGGACTATAACAAGTGTCTTGGTGAAGTTACTGTAATGATTCTATAGACAACACTAATAATTAGAATACAGTGTGGCATATAATAAGTAGTTTTAAACTATGATTATCTTTAATATGTGTTATAATGTTGAAGGCATAAAATATTGCAGCTGTCTATATGCTTTTTAAATTTCTATATTTCTTATTCAAAATGTATTATATCTTTGAAATCCCTATATTTAAAACATTTTAATTGCACTTATTTATTTTGTGCATATCTCTGAGTACACATGGGCCACAGAACACATGCAGAGGCCAGAAAGACGTTCAAAGGAGTCTATTCTCTTCTTCCTCCATGTGGATTCTGGGAATTGAACTCAGACTGTCAGGCTTGGTGACTCAGTTACTCACTGAGCCAACTGCCGGCCCTCCTGTTGTTTGTTATTACTTTTTAGTTAAAAATTGATATTTATTTATTTTTTCATTTTATGTGTGTGAGTGTTTTGCCTGCATTGGTGCCTGTTGAGGTCAGAAGATGATGTTAGGTTCCCCTCCCCCAACACAGAGTTACAGGTAGTTGTGAGCCATCATGTGGATGCTGGGAACTGAACAAGGGTTCTTTACAAGAACAACAAAGTGCTTTTAATCACCGAGGCAAGCCTCCAGCCGCCATTTGAAGTCAGCATAAGTTTAAAGAATAGATTTCTTGTATTCAATGCTGCAGCACCTGCTTAGCACACATACAGAACTGGGTCGGATTCCCAGAACTGAATAAGAAAACTTCCTTGATCCAAATGTAGTTGTTTTGAATAGAAGCATGTCATAATTAAATCACAAAGATAGGAAGCAGGAGGGCATCATGAGGGGTCTCACATACTATGCTGAGTAGTTGGGAATTCACCCCACAGGGAGCAGACATTGAGAGTTTGATCTGGAGAATGATGATGCAGTGTCTTGGGAAGATTAATTTGGCACAGGATACTGGAGACAAGTGGTCCATTTAAAATACAGTAGCAGGTTAAGCATGAAGGAAGTGATAAATTCCTGCCTTAAGTCTGGCCACTGGGAAAGTGGAAGGAGGGAGGGAGACTCAAGTAAGGGGTCTTTATCAGAGAATATAAGTATATCTGGATAAATGGGTGCTGGGAAGAATAAGGGATCAAGATGTCTCTGACTGAAATAGAGTCATCTAGAGGAAGATCTGGATATGGGGAGGAAATCAGTCTATCCCTTGTTTCTGCCTTAAACATTGTGAAGTGTGGTCACAGGCATTTGTGCTATCTCCTCTACCTATGACTAACCATAACTTAAAAAGTTTCTTTTTATTTCCCTTTTTGTTGCAAAATAAGTAGCTTTTGTTTGCCTTAAACAAGAATAGATTTATAAAATTAGTCTAAAATTGTTGGCAGCTTCTTATGGTATACAATATATTGCTCTCCTACTTCTTCCTTTGATTATTTTTCTTATACTCCCCCATTTCTTTTGGTTTCCAACGAACCAAGCAACCAAGGACCAAGTAACCAAGAAACCAAGCAATCGAACAATCAACCAAGGGCCAGGCAAACAAGAAATCAACCAAGCACTTACCATTTTACCATCTCCTCAAGTATTCCATTTCATGTTTTATACCTCCTCCTTTTATTTTATTTTATTATTAAAAAATTTTTATTTTTTGATACTTTATTTACATTTCCAATGTTTCCCCCTTTCTAGGTCTCCACTTTGGAAACCCCCATCCCCTTCCCTCTCCCCCACCTCTATAAGGGAATTCCACCTCCCAACCACCCACCCGCCCACTCCCGTATTCCCACCTTGACATTCCCCTTTACTGGGGCCTCTCCTCCCCCTGATGGCCAACAAGGCCCTCCTCTGCCACATATGTGGTCCGAACCATGGGTCCATAGATGTGTATTCTTTGGTTGGTGGTCCACTCTCCAGGAGCACTGGGAGGTTAGGCCAGTTGACATTGTTGCTCCCTCTATGGGGCTGCAAACTCGCTAAGCTCCATCTCCTCCATCTGGGACCTTACACTCAGTTCAATGGTTACTGTGAAGTGAAACTTGGGTATTCAAAACTTTTGGGCTAATATCCACTCATCAGTGAGTACATAACATGTTCGTTCTTTTGTGACTGAGTTACCTTGCTCAGGATGATATTTTTTAAAAAAATTAATTAATGAATTTATTTTTGATACTTTATTTACATTTCCAATGTTTCTCCTTTTCTAGGTCTCCTCTTTGGAAACCCCCTATCCCCTCCACCTCCCAGCCTCTATGAGGGAATTCCACCTCCCACCCACCCACCCACCCATTCCCATATTCCCACCTTGACATTCCCCTTTACTGGGGCCTCTAACACCCTCAGGCCCAAGGGCCTCTCCTCTCTCCCTGATGGCCAATGAGGCCATCCTCTGCCACATATGTGGTCTGAGCCATTGGTCCACAGATGTGTATTCTTGGGTTGGTGGTCCAAACTCCAAGACGACCGGGGGGGGGGTCAGGCCCATTGACGCTCTTGCTCCCTCCATGGGGCTGCAAACTCCCTCAGCTCCTTCAGTCCTTTCTCCAACTCCTCCATCTGGAACCTCACTCTCAGTCCAGTGGTTACTGTTAAGTGAAATTTGGGCATTCTGAACTTTTGGGCTAATATCCCACTTATCAGCGAGTACATACCATGTTCATTCTTTTGTGACTGAGTTACCTCAC
>CM052710.1:67611165-67638263 GCA_028551405.1 Uromys caudimaculatus
TCATTCCCAGGCCTTAGTGTGAGTGCCTTAAAGGACTCACAGTCAGTCACATAAAGGATTGTTGAGAGGTATTACTCAGAGACGGGCAACTTCCCAATTGCATTAATCAACCTAAGACAGAGAATCCTGAGAATGACAGGATTACTCAGAGACGGGTAAGATAATGACAAGATGGGATGACCTAAGACAGAGGATACCTAAAAAATGATAACAATACCTTTCACTGATGCCTGCGCCATTTTCCCAGCCAGACTAGAGGCTTTGACAATTCCTTAAGAGGTCCGATTGGCCTTATTCATATATAGAAAAGGGGGACATCAGTCTGTCAGTCTGAAGATTCAGAAAGGACATGGAATCTTTTTTTTTTAATTTAATTTTAATTTTTTTGATATGGTATTTACATTTCCTATGTTTCCCCCTTTCCAGGTCTCCACTTTGGAACTCCCCTATCCCCTTCCCCCTCCCCCACCTCTATGAGGGTATTCCCCCACGCACCTGCCCACCCACTCCAGTCTTCCCACCTTGACATTCCCCTTTACTGGGGCCTCTGACACTCTCATGCCCAAGGGCCTCTCCTCCCCCTGATGGCCAGCAAGGCCCTCCTCTGTCACATATGTGGTCCGAGCCATGGGTCTCTCGATGTGTATTCTTTGGTTGGTGGTTAAAGGTTGAAAACTGACACCCATCCATCTTTGATGAGGCTCTTGAATTCTGTGCCTCCCCAAATCTCCAGAGGAAGAATGTTGCTCTGCGATCGCTTGCTTGGGCTGCAATACCAGAACAGGTGAGGTAATCTCTTTTCATTCCCTCATTCAACAGGTATTTGTAGAGCTTTGTGCTGAGTACTGTGTGGGATACAGAGAAGTGCAATTTATAGATTTTGCCCTTTAAGCTTTTATTGCTTAATCACAGTGAGAGGGAGTCAAAGAGTCACAATGTGAAGCTGTAGCTCGATAGAGTCTGAAGTTTCAGTTCTAGTGGTTGAACTTTAGGTAAAATCATATGAAATATAGACCATCTTTCCTTCTAATCAAGCAAATATCCCACAGTGGAGAAGCCATTTATCTTTTCCTGTCTTGAGCTGACATGTTCAGCCTATGGAAGACGTTTTCTCATCATGGTCAGGATATATATTTTCTGTATGTGAAACTGAATGTAGGAAGAAACAGGAATGGATGAGCCTGCTCCTGACCATTCTTTCATACCCCCTTTCATGTTCAAGGATAACAGGCAGCCATTGATTCTTTCCTTCTAAGTCACCGGAGCCTCATTTCAATGGGGTTGTATGACCTTGAAAGGGTACACACAAGAGGCAGCACTTGGCCCTTCCCTCAAGGAGAACAAATAGCAGCCGTACAGAGAATATAACTTTTGAGGTAGACCAGTTGGATTTGCATTCAGTTCTTACTACTAAGCAACTATTAGACCTTGGACACATAACTTCTCTGTTACATGTCTTAGTTTCCTAGCCTAGGAAGCTGATGTAATAATGGCAATTCAATGATCTAATCTGTATAAATTTCATAGCAAGAACCCTCTAGTCACACAGTAACTATACTAGCTGTTATCATGAATGGCCTATAGATGGCTACATGAGTGCTATGTTTCCTCTAAGTTCAAGTGTTGAAACCCTCTTCTTTAAAATTATGGTATTAGTGGGTGGTAGTTTTGGGAGGGAAATAGATTATAGGGAGAAGTCTTACAAATGAGATGATGGGATGAGAATGTCCCTAAAGACAGTCCTGATAGAGAGAGACAATTTGACTTTCTATTATTTGACGTCAGAGTTACAAGGTGATACCTATGGTCAAGAAGGTGGCTCTCACCAGACAGGAAATCTGCCAACACTTTGATCCAGGGCTTTACAGCCTTTGTAATGGTGAAATATACATTTCTGGCATTTGTAAGTCATGTAATTTATGGTGCTTGTTACGGAATCCTAAACAGATGAGACAAGGGGTTATGCTTCCCCTAAGGATATAGGAAGCTAGAAGGAGCATCACTGTTATTCTAATAGTAAGAATAAGCAGCTAAGTTACAAAAGATTTTGGGACTCATTAGAAAGTTTAGGTCACAGAATAAGCAAATTACCTGCATGAGGGGAAAGAAGAGGCCCCTTAGAAGAGAAACTGGACATGTGGATTCTACCCTCTGTGATGGTCATTGAGAAAGGGAGGGATAATCTATAAATCAATAAGAAACCAACAAGCACCTTAATACTTTTCTATAGGTTGAATATGGGTAAGCATGAAAGAAATCCCAGGGACCCCCCAGGAAGAAGAGGAATTTGTACCAGATCCTGGGTTCCTTGCCGTAGATTTTGGCCATGACAATCCCTGTGGAAGAGAAGAGAGTAGTGAAAAATAAACTCTTAACAGTGTGTGGGAGGAAGGGTTGACCACTGTGCGAAAAGCAAAAGACTTCCTTTCCTTCCTGGCACCTTGCCTCCTATAGGGACAGGCATCCAAACTACCTGAGAATGACAGCCCTGTCATTCTCAAGGAATATGGAAAGACTGGTTGTGTCCAGAGAAAAAGCCGAGGGTCCAAGAACCAGAGATGAACTGTGTAAGCACATTTCCAGGCAGCAGTTATCCTGTGAGGAAGATTCAAATCCATTTTGATGCAGAGCTACTTTATTTTCACTTGCACATACGTCCTATCTGGCATGCTATAAGAATATGGAGGCATGGCTGCCTATTCCTTCCTTCCTTGTGATAGTAACATATGCCTGCATCACCTGCCAGGTGGCATCCCATGACTTGGAGCTGCAGTGGGTCCACTGTGAGACTGATTAGCATTGCTAAAGTCTGCATCTCCAAGTGGTCATCATGTTCCAGCAGACTGTGGTAGAGGAAGGCAAGAACATAGACACCTATTACACCATCTGCAGTAAGAAGTTTGTCACTTTTAATGCCTAGGAAAGATTATCTTAAGTCCTGGCGGCATACAGAGATGAAGGTGGTGCAGGCTGTGAATCACCAAGAAAAGATGATGAAAAAGAGCTCGGAGAAGGCACTAAGTGCAGATAGTGTGGGCAACCTGCCATAAATGCAGCCATTAAGGCTCAGTCATTCACATGTCCCAATAAAGTGACTTCAGCTTCTTCAAAAGAGTTCAGGCATGGCATGCCTGGGAACTCACAGCTGAGCCTGGGTGGAGAAGCCATCTAAGCTTGAATGGTTTGTTCAGCAGATGAAGCTGACCAAGCAGCAGGTATAGGAAAGCAAGGAAGAAGAGGAGGAGGAGAAGAAGGAAAAAGACCTAGATAAAGAAGGTTGAGAGTATTCTGATACAGATGAAGAATTTGACTATGAAGGTAGTGACACCATGGGCCACACTGAAGATATGAAAGATGAAGAGTCTGAGCAACGCCCATACTCGGGTGCCATCTCAATGGAGAGTGCTTATTTCCTTTCCACTACTGAGTATCCCACACAAAGAATGTGACTCACAGGACTGAAATCCACAGCTTTTTTATTCCTCATATAGAATATCTCTCAGACACAAAATGACCAATTAATGACCCAAGAGTTGGCAAGATTTACTTGTGGTACAATGAGAGAGGAAAATTGTTCTACCCTTCGGAAGCCGTCCAGGTACACAAGAATGACAAGAGCCACTGCAAGTTTTCACATATGGTAAGACTACTTTAGAATTCCCAGACGCCTGGGATTTTAGGAGTAGCTACACAGATCATAGGGAAGGGATGAAGCTAAGGAGTTGCCTTCAGATAAGAACTTGGAATGGGATGATGAACCTGTGGTGCTGATCCTTCCAGGGCCAGATCAGCTCATCACGCCTTGATGAGGTACCACAGATGGTGATTTGGCTTCTCAAGAGCTGTGGAAACCAGAAGGCTGTGGGCTGGAGCTGCTCTCATGTAGGAGTGTGCTGTGCAGTATGTCCAAAGAATGAAATCAAAGAGAATGCTGAAGACAGGAATGAAGCAAAGTCAGTCAACAGATGCGTGTCAGGACCCAGGCAGGATTTCGAGCAGCTCAGACTAAATTGTGTTTCCTGCCATATTTTCTCCTTGCCCGAGGACCAGTGGAAGCCAGATTGTGGAATATATTTACTGCCACTTCGTTTGTTATTCCTAATTAGAACAAAAGTCACAGTGAAAGAAGTGAGAAGACATAAAAAGTGTGTTTAAAAAACACACTGCCAAGCCAGGTGTGGTGGTGCATGCTTGGAATTCCAATACTCTAGAGGTAAAGAGAGGGGGATCAGGGATTCGTCCTAAGTGATATAGTGAGTTCAATTTCAGCCCAGGCTACATAGACCATCCCCTCCCCCCCAAACCAAAACAAAGCTATCTACCAAGAAATAAAGCTACCAATAACACCAGACTCAGAGAAAACCTAGATATTAGAACTATTAGTCTAGTACTTTATTTTTTTGAGGCAGGCTCTCACAAAGTTAAGTCATGCTTCAAACATAATCCTCTTGGCTCCATCTTCCCAGTGTTGGAAGTGTAGGCATGAACTTCCATGGCTAGAAACTTCAAAGTGTCTAAATTCAGAAACTATTTTGTACTTACAGTTGCTATATTAATGAATTGGGTTGGAGATGTACCTTGATAGAATGCGTACTTAAAGCTCAGTGTTTGATACCAACTATGGCATAAAACAGGAGTGATACTGCACATCTGTAATCCCAGAATGTGTGGGACAGAGAAGTTGGAAGATTAGAAGACCTCAAGGTCATCCTCAGCTACACAGGGAGTTCAAAGCCAGCCTGAGTTAGAGACCCTGTTTCAAAAAACCAAAAACTATAGAAAATATATGAAAGGACCTAACAAAAATGGTGGATAATTTACATGAACATATGTGGAGTTTCCATGGAAGTAGGAAGAATGTGTAAGAAAAATGAAAATGGTAGAAATATAAACTTTGGAAGTCATAAGTCAATAGTAGAGGTAAGAGAACAATGGGAGCAGGGAGGTCCAAACGTGGTCTTATGATGGTTGTGATTTTGCTGGCACGGGGTGAGAAGTCTGGTAAAGGTGTTGGCTTCAAGAGTGTGTCCTGAGCTTAGTGTTGAGGGGAAAGCTGAAAAGGCATACGGGGCTTGATTTTTGGAGACATTTAAAGACTAAATGAGAGATAAAATAGGTTCCCTTCATCAATGTAATGGGCTCCTAGACTTTAGCATGCCTAACGCCACCATTTTAGAGGCACCTTTCTGACCTTAAAACCCAGCAGGTAGGTCCCAGCACCTGCCAAAATAAGAACAAAGACCTAGTCCATAGGAGAGTTCCTGAACAACAACAAACACCACCACCACTGCCGCCGCTGCCGCCACCACCACGATCACCACCACCACCACCACCATCACCACCACCACCACCACCACCACCAATTCCTAACTGTACTAACTTGGCCTTTTGGCTTCTGTAGTTCCACTTCTTGCAAACTGAGTGTTAACCAGAATGTGGTTTTTGTGCATAAAAGACAAAGGGTTGTAAGTCTTGGGGCTACATGATTTGAGCAAGTTCCTCATGCAGCTGCCGGCCGGCAATACACTTTCTTTTTAGCTTTAAGGGTGTCCATGGGGTGTGATCTCTGGTGTGCTTACTTCCCAACATAAAATTTAATAAAATATTTTTCTTCCAGCTTGGATTTATGGTGGTCCTTCACAGGTTCCATGTGCTTAAATGATAAAGATGCCTTATCAGGAGTCTGTGAGGTTCTCAGGGACGCTTGCATTCACATAAGGAAGTAAAGTTACGTATCCCTTTGAAGAATACTGTGGGCTTAATTTCAAGTGTGAAACTTACTTTTCAGTAGGAACACCTAGTCACGGTGTATAGGGATGTTTGTTGTTTATCTTGGCCAAATTCTTCTTAGTCCATTTTTATATGACCTATGAGTCTTGGGTGGAAGCCGATAGGCAAAACCAATCCAGCACTCATGATCGCCGATGGGCATCTAACCCAGGACACAAAAGACAAGCCCAAATTTGGGGATTTAAAGTTACCCAGTGGCCAGCTTCTTTCTGTGTGGATATAAAGGTTTCTGGCCACCACAAGAAAATATGTCTGACAGTGAAGCCAGCTCTGAAGTATTTTTAAAATTATGTAATCTGGTGAAAGATCCTGAGGTCTTAACCCTTGACCTTGACTGCAGATCACCTAGCCTAGTGTTTCACTTTTTAAAAGCACACACACATGTGAATACATGCTGATATGTGTACGAGTGCACACGTGTATCTATCCATATGTCACTGAATACATCAGAAGTTGACATTGGGTGTCTTCTTTGATTTCTCTGTACTTCATTTCCCAAGGTAAGTCTCTTTCTAAACATAACAATCCCCGATTTTGCTATGCTAGCCAGCTACTCTGCTCTAGTATCCCTTGGCTCTGCCTCTACACCTGCCCAGTTTTTACACAGATGCTAGGGCTTTGAACTTTGGTCTTTATGTGTGTGTGGGGAAGCACTTCATCCACCAATCCACCTGCCCAGCCTATTTTCATTTAACTACATGGAGGCATAGCTTTGCAACAAAAATTTTGGTGTGTGAGTAATTTCAGTAAATTATCATTGTCTTCATTGTAGTTTCCTAGTTAAAAATCTTTCTCAATTTTTTTTTCTCCCATTTTCTCTTTTTGGGCACCATTTTGAGCCTTCTTGTGGACTAAAGGTCAGCGATCTCCCCATTTTCTCACAGTAGCACTTACTCCAATTGACATTTACACTCGAGCAAACAAACTTCTCTGACCTTTTTTTTAAGAGCTAGATTTTGAAGAGATATTTTCTCTGTTTAAAAACAGGATGCTATTGTTGCTGTTCTTTGTAAAAGGCAGCACCACTGCCTCTCCTTTTCCCTTATAGATATTTTGTATGTCCATTTAGGTTTGTTTTTCTCTCTCAAAAGCGGGACCTGCTCCTTCTCTTCCTCGTTCCCCAAAGCGGGAGTTCCCCTATCTCCATATGCTTTGTGGAGATGTGAGAACCACTCGGTGGTAGTTAAAGAGTATTTAGCCATTTCACATGCTGTTCTTAGTCATGTAAAAATAAATAAGGGGATAAATCAGCCCTTAAACATCCCATTTGTTGTAGAATTTGAAAAGAAACAGATGTAGGTATTTGTCTAGCATGAAATATTGATAGAAGTCTGAAGTCTAGACTGGCTCACAAATTCAATTCAGTCTGAGAACGTTATGTTTAGCCCCATTTGATCAGCCCTTGACCTTCTGTCTCATGCCAGGGCTCAAACCGACAGCGTCTACATTGGACTCTAGGACTGAGCAGTGCCTTCAGTTTGACTAGTTTGTGATAAAATGCAGGAAAATCAGAAGTATGGCCGTGGATCTCACCTGTCAGGAACATTTTAGCTAATCTTTTTTATAAATGATCCCTATTTCTTCTTCTAGCTTGGGAATGGTGTTTCTTATCTGATTTCTGCTAAATTCAATCAAACATTTCCTGGATCTTCTCTCCCAATGCTATATAAGATTGAGTCCTCTCTAGGGACATTCTAAATGCTTTGCTGGTGTCATTGTATCTCACTGTTATGACTGGGGAACATAAGTTTTTATGGTAGATATGATCTGTGTCATAGTCAAGCTTCTGTGGTCAAGTTGGCACACTTGGAAAGATGTAAATTCAATCAAGGAGCTTCTTCCATTACTTTGACCTGTGGGTATACTGACGGGGGCATTTTCTTGGTTGCTAATTGATGTGGGAGGGCCCAGGCTATTGTGAGCAGTGCCATCCCTAGGCAGATGGGCCTTAGGACTGTATAAGAAAACAAACTGCTGTATATGTGTCGGAGGCCTCAGACCAGCTAGTGTACGCTGCCTGGTTGGTGACTCAGTGTCTGAGAGATCTTGGGGATCCAGGTTTATTGAAACTGCTGGTCTTCCTATGGGGTCGCCCTCCTCCTCAACTTCTTCCAGTATTCCCTTAATTCAACCACAGACGTCCCCAACTTCAGACCATTGGTTGGGTGTAAGTATCTCCTTGGGGTGTAGGAGTGTGGGAACATTTTGGAGACAGGGGTGGGGGAAAGAGGAATGGGATGAGGAACTGTTGGAGGGCAGAACTGGAGGGATATAACACTGGAGTGTAATAGAAGATTAAAGATAAAAAAAGAAAGCAGACTGAGCAAGCAGGAGGAGCAAGCCAGTGAGCAGCACTCCTTCACAGTCTCTGCTTCAGTTCCTGCCTTGAGCTTCTTCCCTGGCTTCTTTTACTGATGGGTTGTAACTTATAACCCCTTATACCCCAAGTTGGTTTTGGTCAGTATTTTATTACAGCAACAGAGAGAAAATTGGGACAATCAGTGTGTATAAGGAAACAAGTTTGGGGGTAAGAAACTTGCCTGGAATCCCCTTGAAACCGAGGTTTGTTTGAGTTGTGAGCCTGTATGCTTGACTGTGGCTGAGCACCATCCTTTGGCTCATGCTGAGGCTAAAGGCTGATGGGCCAGATGACCCTACTGACTATACGAAGCATTTTATAATGGGATATATTCAAGAGACCAGAGGACCAATCTCTCAGACTAATTTCATGCTGCTGTAATCATCCCCTTGGGAACTATTAGGGGCTGAAATGTACTCCTATAACCACAATCTATTGGAGTCACTAAAGAATTTATGTCCATTAAAGACTCATTGGTTCTCTAAGGTCTTCCCTTAGTGTCTTCTCTAATATTTCTATTTCCCTAATGTTGCTTCTTGTCACTCGCAGTTACTATTGATTGCCAAGTGTATATAAAACAACGAGGGAACAGTATGTGACATAATATACACCACTTCATGGTAGTCTGTGTCACATACATTAGATAATGTGCCTAAACTAGTCTCTTGAGGCTCTTTACTAATTTTCTTAATTTTCTGGGCACCTTTGTTTATTTTACTTCATGCCCTCAAAATTCTAAGAGACCTTAAGTTCCTAACCTGCTCAGCTCTTTCACTGACATGTCACCAAAGGCTTTTCATTATCTGTCTTTTGTCTGTCTGTCTCTATCATCTATCTCTCTACTATCTCTCTACTATCTTTCTATCTATCTATCTATCTATCTATCTATCTATCTATCTATCTATCTATCTATCTCTATCATCTGTTATCTATCATGTATGTATGTATGTATCATCTAGTGCATGTATGTATGTATGTATGTATGTATGTATCAGCTAGTGCATGCATGTGTACATGTTCACATGCATACATATATGTATGTATGTATGTGTGTACATGTGCTTATGTGTAGAATTCAGAATCAGATGTCTTTTAGTGTTATCCACCTCATCTTTTGAGACAGGGTCTCTCACTGGAGTTTACCAATTTGACTAGATTGCCTGATTATTAAGCCCCAATGATCTTCCTGTCTCTGCCTCTCCACCACTGGGAAAATGGGCACCTGTGGCAGTGTGCAGCCTTTATGTAGGTGTCAGGATTTGAACTCAGGTCCTTGTGCTTGTACTGTGATTAGTCTGCTACCTAAAACACATCTCCAGCTGCCAAAGCTCTTCATTCTTCTACCCAGTGATCTCTCTTCTCCACTCTGTTTCAATGCTAGCAGTCAGGATCTTGTTGGTTTTGCCAACTGAACTTCCTGGCCAGCTTTCCTGAAGTACTTACTGCGGGACACAGTTGAGTACTCCCTGACATGTCCTTGGTTTTAATGCCTGCTCATTGGCCCAAGAAAACACGAAGCAGATCATGAAATGTTCACTCTTTTATCCCACCCCCTCCCATCCTCCTGAGACAGGATTTCTCTGTGTAGCCCTGGCTGTTCTGGAACCCACTCTATAGCCCAGGCTGACCTCGAACTCACAGAGATCTGCCTGTCTCTGCCTCCCAAGTGCTGGGCCTAAAGGCGTGCAACACCACCACCACCCAGTCAGGGTGTACACTCTTACTGTCAGAATGACTCCAGACTAGGACCCATAGACTGATGGAAAATAAGTTCTCTGAGTACTTGCTCAAGTTTCTGACTACCATCTGGATTTTAAAACTGAAACTCCCTGCTACTCAGGACTACACAAGGAGATTTCTCTGTGTGCCGCTCTGGAGGAAATGATCACTTTATTAAGCAGTCCTTTATGCTTCTGACTCTGAGATATCCACATTGGTTATAAAATAACAACTTTCCTTGGACCAATCTTTGATCCCAGCCTTATAGCAGGGTGTTTGCCATCATTGGCAGTGGAAACTCTGACACTGTTGGTCTCAATATCAGGAGGACCAGAGGACTGAAGCTCCACTTGCCTGGCTTGGCATGAAGACATTTCCCCCTTGTGGATATCCCCTCTCAGAGGTATGTGGGAATTGGTAGCAGTCAGCCCCTACCTGGAATAAGCAGAGTTGGAATTCTAAACCTGGATCAATCCGTAAAGGCTCAGATACTACCTTTGTGATATTCAAGTTCAGATAGGAAATCAGTTTGAAAAAAGAAACCATATGGAATTGGGATTGAATAGTGGTAGGGGATGGGGAGGGAAACGGGGCTGTGGATTTGACCAAAATATGTTATATGGTGTGGTATCGTGTTCTGCTTCTCTTTGCCCACAGTGCCTGGGCTCTGCCAGTTCACCGGTTCAGAGAGGAGAAAAGCAGTCTTCTGCCTGCGTTTCCCTTCCTGGCATCAGCGCACCACTGCTAGTCAGATCGAAAGGGGAAAGTGGGTCTAGGAGAAATGCTGTGGTTCCTGGTTTCCTCTGGATACCCGGGCACCACCAGTATACCGACTAGAAAGGAAGTCAGGAACAAGGTCCATGGTCCACATTTCTCCTTGGTGCATCTGCACACCAGGCAGGAGGGGGAAAGCAGAGCCATGATGAGCAGGATCCAGTCCTATTGGGAGCGAGTACCAGAGGGGCAGGAGAAGAGAAAAGGCCTTCTTTGGGAGTCTCAATGTCATGCTCGTTGAGGCAAAGGCCTTCCCAGTGGTGATCCTTAAAGAAACAGCTCTTTGAGATGATTCTTGCTTGTTCATATTGCTTTATTGGGGGTGGATGTGGACCCATACCCTTTATTCAAGGTGAACTAGGGAAAATATACTTTTGAAGGAAGGGCATGGCCTTGATACCTCATTAGCATGGACAAGAACTCCAGATGATATGCTGTATGAACGGAGTCCTCTCAGTTGGTGGTCTCAGAGCAGGCCTTGGAGCTGGATAGGGGGCAGCTCCACTTCTGCCATCTGAGGTCTCTGAAATTACCAGGGTTTGAGCTTGCCCCACTTTACCAGTTCTTACACCCATTTGGTAGCGCGCTCTCACTTGTCCTAAAAGATGCATGCATAAGATTCTCAAAAAATTAAATACGAAATTTACTTTTTAGTTATTTACTTGATCTGATTGAAGATACACATGCACATACCCCCTCTATGTACACATGCATATGTATGGATATGGTGTATTGTGTGTGTTCATGTGGTTGTGTGTACATGTGCATATGAGTGCACGTGTACGCACATATGGGTGTTAGAGGTCAATAGTAGATATTCTCATCTATCACCAGTTGTCCAGGCTCAATGGCACATGAGATCAAGGGTGTCCCTCTTTCTCACCTTCACCCACAGTACTGGGTTTACAAACTCCTGTTGTCAATGCAGATTATTATGTGGTTGCTGGAGATTAAAACTTAAATCCCCATCTTTGCATGGGAAGCACTTTATTGATGGAGACAAGATACAGTTCTACACAAGATCTTGAAAACTATATTGAGTTAGGTTCTTGGAGGGCATTCCTGCACAATGGTTGGCTGGTGTTTCACCAACAGACTCTGGTTTGTGTGTTAAGTTATTTTGATCAGTCCATTGTACACTAAGTCACCCACCAAAGGTACAAATACAATAAACAGGAAGCTATTTATGAGGAACGGGTGTTTACAAAATAATTTTATTCTGTAATAAGAGTCAAAGTTAGAGAGAACATCATGGTGATATTGTCTTTGTTCTAAACAATCCGTGAAAACTGTGGCTGGTGTCAGTTCCATGACAGGCTTTTCTGCCTTACCGAGCACATGGCATTTTCCAGAGCAATGATTCTTTTGCTTGCACTCAGGAAGTTTTGAGTGTTCTTCACATCTCCTGAGAATCAGTCATAACACGAGGCATTTTATGACACATTGTGTAAACCATAAATCTTGTTGACCTTGGAGTTAGAAGCATTTAAAGCCACATCATTCTGTTCCTCTTGAGACTAACATTTGAGTACATTCACTTGTCATTTGTGAAGCAACTTCTGGAAGCTTGGCCCTGCCACCCAACAACAAAAGCAAATACGGCTATTTCTGCCCAATGTGACAGATTGGCTTTTAAGGAGACACCCAATTTTGAAGTAGTTATCTAAATGACTTTCACTTGATAAATTTGACTTACCAGATGGTTTAAAATACCAATTCAAGCTCTAATGTTTGTACATTTTCCAGCTATGGATATGAGAAACAGACACCTCTCATAATTCACAATGTTACTTCAGTTTCTTGAGGTGCAGGAAGGACATAGACATGAGCCTGATGCTAAGTAGTTCACTGGCAACAAAGGACTCTCAGCTTACCCTTTTTTTTTTTTTTGTCCAACACTGCCTCATTCAACAAACAAACACTGTGTTTCTTTTGACACCTGCATTTGAGGAAAGTCACTTGTTAAATTTTAAAGCAACTTCTAGATACTTGGCTTTACCCTCAAACAGAGAGAAGTATGGTAGCCATTTCTGGTCAACATACAGATTGCCAGATACTGTTACAGGTGCAGAGGCTGTAACAGCAATAAAAACAGATGCAACTGCTGATTTTATGGAGCTTATATTTTGTTAATGTTTATTTTGCTATTTTATTTGTGTGTGAGGAAGGGAAGTGCCCATGCAGGTCAGGACAGTGCATTGGATCCCCTGGAGCTGGAGTCCCAGGCATTTGTGAACAGCCTCATGTGGGCGCTGGGATCTGAACTCCAGTCCTCCATCAGAGCAGAAAGCATCCTTAAGGGCTGGGTTATCTCTCCAGTACTGGAACTGATACTTTAGAGTGGCAATAAAGCTGAAAATCTCAACTGTAATACATGGGTATGAAGAAAGGGAGAGAGAATGAAAGAGGTGTGTGGGCTTATTGATGAAAAGCACAGAGTAAAGGCAGGGAACTGACTAATGGCCCAGCTTTTGAAATAGTGGGTGAAATGTTTTCTTTTTTAGAAAAGATTTATTTTTAATTTTTATGTATATGATTGCTTGCATATATATATGTATATACGTACTATGTATGTGCACTATAAATGCATACAATATTTGTGGAGTGCCTGCAAAGGCCAGAATAGAGTGTTGGAATTCATGGAACTGGAGTTATTACAGGTTGTGTGATGTCATATGGGTTCTGGGAATCAAACCTGGGTTCTCTGGAGGAGCAGTTGGGGCTCATAACTGCTGAGCCTTCTCTTCAGAGATTCTGTTCACTCCATCTTCTCTGAAGTCCCTTAAGACTTGGAGGGGTGGGGGAGGAGGATGAAGGGTAGATATAGATGTCTCATTTAAGGCTGAGCACTCATCTGTCGCTCTCATCACTTTGACCAGTCAAGAGTCTCTGGATTAATGGCTGTTCACTGCAAAAGAAGCTTCCCAGGCCAAGGTCTTATCCACTTAAAGACGAGTAAGTGAATAAAATCTCTATATATTCTATTTCTACAGTCCAGCTCAAAGCTTTGTAGCAAAGTAGCTACTCTACTCCATGGTGCCTCTCCATCTGGCTCACGCTGACCCTTCTCTGCCCCTGCTTTCACGGCAGCCAGGGCTAGGATGTTTTCATCAAAAGTACCTTTTCAGTTGCATCCGAATCTCCAGTGAGGATCATTGATGATTTCAGCTCAGCTCTGGAAAGTTCAGGAAGCTTACTGACTGTTTTCCTTTCTTCTTCATGTTGTGATTGCTGCGATAGCATGAAGGCAGAGTGTCTGGAAGGTGGCAGAGGCCATCTGATTTTAGGGGCAGATGATGATTTAGAAGCAGGGGGAGGTTAGAGATTACTGCTGCCTCCAGCTCTCAATCACAGCAGAGTTACATCACATGGGATCTTGAGTTAGGGTGGTAGTTCCTTGACTGATGGGTGCATCAGCATCTCCTGCAGGAATTTGTAAGCTGTGTATTGCTGGGCTTGCTCCAAAGTTCACATGCAGCTAAGCTACATTAAGATGAGCATTGTATTTTAACTTGTTTGGTGGTTTGAATATGCTTGGCCCATGGGAAATGGCAATATTAGGAGGTGTGGCCTTGCTGGAGTGGGTGTGGCCTTGCTGGAGTGGGTGTGGCCTTGCTGGAGTGGGTGTGGCCTTGCTGGAGTGGGTGTGGCCTTGTTGGAGGAAGTACATCACTGTAGGGGTGGGCTTTGAGGACCTATGCTCATACAGTTCAGAAGAGATTCCCCTCCTGGCTGCCTGCAGAAGAGTCTCTCCTAGTTGCCTTCAGATCAAGAGATAGCACTCTTAGCTCCTGCAGCACTATGTCTGCCCGCACCCTACCATGCTTCCTGCCATGACGATAGTGGATTGAACATCTGAAACTGTAAGCCAGCCCTAGTTAAATATTGTTCTTTGTAAGAGTTGCCTTGGAGCCGGGCAGTGGTGGCGCGTGCCTTTAATCCCAGCACTCGGGAGGCAGAGGCAGGCGGATTTCTGAGTTCGAGGCCAGCCAGGGCTATACAGAGAAACCCTGTTTCAAAAAACAAAACAAAACAAAACAAAACAAAACAAAACAAAACAAAACACCAAAAAACAAATAAGAATTGCCTTGGTCGTGGTGTCTGTTCACAACAATGAAACCCAAACTATGACAACAGATTTCTATGTGTTGCTGATACCACAGATTAGGCTTTGAGAACCTCTAAACTGAGGGCCAGAAGGAAGGATGAAGAGACAGATGGCAGACAGACAGCAATTATTTTTAAGCGGGGGTAGTTCACCATGTCCTTGCCTCAGTAAACATGCACCTCCTTCAGCTAGTGTTCCATGAGTGGTATCCTCAGACTGCGGTTCGATATCTTAAAGAGCTAGAATCCTCCATCTTTGTCTTGAAAAGCTTGTAACAAATTAATGCTAATGAAGAAAGTGCTACTTGATCTGAAATGAGTGCATGTCACAGAATAAATGTCCAGTGCCGAGCAATGGGACTTGATGGAAAGAAACAGCCTAGGCTACTGAGCCCTTGAGATTTGAAGGAAGGATCTGGAGAGATGGCTCAGAGGTTAAGAGTACTTGTTGCTCTTGCCAGAGATCTGGGTTCTGTTAACCACTCCCACATGGTGGATTACAATCATCCTAACTCCAGTATCAAACATGAAACAGAATAACTTTTCAGGAAGTAGCAATGGGGATGTGCAAAGGGCTTGGTTCAGGGAGAGGAACATGCCTGCCCTGGGTTCCTCTTCCTGTTTAAGCAGCTACTGCTGCCTAAGTAGGGACCAACTGCACTGGACTCTGGGACATGGTGTGTTTCTGTTTTTTAAGCAGTTGGGAGGAAGAAACTTCAGCACACAGATGAGGATGGGAAGGTATAAGCATCAGAGCACAGTAGAAAGGCTGGAGCCCTTACATGAACCAGGTGTGAGCATGCTTTCATTTTTATTTATTTATTTTAACTCTCCAGTATTGTGATTTGCAAAATCAACTTTCATAACAGGCGAGAGAGTTGTGGAGAATTCTAATAATTCTCTCACAATGTGTATTTGCCTTTGGTTCTAAAATGTAATAAGGTAATGAGGCCCTTTGTTGACCCTCTGCACAGTTCCTAGGATTGTCAAAGGATACCAAGAATTTAATAGTAGGCTGAACTGTAACTAAGCAAATAACACCTGAAACATGACTAGCCTTTAAATTATTTTAGGGTAACAGCAAGGTAAATGATGGGAAATGAGAGGTTTAATACCAATCATAACACTTCAGTAATATGATAATCAGTGTGGTCACATGTTTAAACTGTTTATTCTCTGAAGGCTCTCTCTCTCTCTCTCTCTCTCTCTCTCTCTCTCTCTCTCTGTATACACATGCCACTTAGTGTGTTTATAACCAGGCAAAATCCTTTTGAAAAATACTGTTTATGCTCTGAAATGTGCATATATGTTTGTAATACATTTGGATCATATCTATCCACCATGCTCTCCTTCTTTCTGCCCCTACTGTCTCCCCATCCCAGCCCCTCCCCACACCATGTTATCTTTTTTGTTTTAAATTGTTACTACCCTTCAGATCCAATGAGCGCTGTCCTCCTGTACATGGATGTGGCGTTGTCCACTGAGGAGTGAACACCTACCAGCAGCCATGTCCCCGAAGGCGGAATGAATCTCTCTCCCTTAGTAGCCATCAACTGCCAATATATTCTCCTTTAGAGGTGGGGCCTTTAGGGACCTTCCTCCAAAGGAATTTTTAAAATATAACTTTATTCTATGTTTATTGATGAAGAAATGGAGTAAAATCAGGCAACTGGATTGAAAAAAATAATTGATTTATTTTTAATTTTATGGATATGATTGCTTGCCTGTATGTAGGTATGTGCACTATGTATGTGCAGTGCCTGCAGAGGCAAGAAGAGAGTGTTGAGTATTGGAGCACTTGGACCTGAAGTTACTATAATGTTGCGTAGTGCTGGGAATCAAATCTGGGTTTTGGAAGAGCAGCCTGTGCTCTTAACTTCTGAGCCATCTCCTCGGTCCCTTAAAATGTGTATGTAATACATGGTCTTTGTTTTGACTTTAGTCCAACTTCTTCCATGTGCTGTAATTTTTGAGATATACCTATCATGCACCATGTATGAGAAGTTCCTCCCTCCCTCCCTCCCTCCCTCCCTCCCCCTCCTCCTCCTCCTCCTCCTCCTCCTCCTCCTCCTCCTCCTCCTCCTCCTCCTCCTCCTCCTCCTCTTCCTCCTCCTCCTCCTCTTCCCCCTCTTCCTCCTTCCTCTCTCTCTGCTTCCTTTCTTCCTTTTCCTTTCCTTCTTTCCTTCTTTCGTTCTTTCAAGTTAGGGTCCCATACATCCCAGAGTGGCCTTGAATTTATGACCTGGAATTTCTGATCCTCCTGTCTCTACCTCCTAAGTGCTGAGATTGTAGGCATGTGCAGCCATGGCCCAGCTGAGCTTTGGGCATGCTAGGCAGGCATTGTACCAACTGAGCTAAATTCCTGGCCCAGGTTCATTCATTGTTATTATCAGTAGTGTTCTGTTGTTGGACTACATTTGCTTGCCCATTGTGGTTGATGGTCCCCTGTTCTGTTTGCTGCTATGAACATTTGCTTACGTGATGTTGTTTGCCCACAAAATCATAGTTGTTCCAATTATGCTACGGTTCAGTACCACTATAATTTATTTTTCTTCAGATGATAAAACTGAGACTCAAAATATAATTCTGAAACTTGCCCAAGTTGACACATCCAGGAGAGGTAATGTTCTGGAAAAAATTGCAAAACACATTATTTTGGATTTCTGGACATTTACTGACTCCTCAAGTTAGCCCTGAATCTCCTACCTGCTTTGGGTGGAAGGTGGGGGTATTAGGGACACATTCAGAATGAAGCTCAGGGATCAGAGGGTAAGATGGAGAGCCAGACTTCAGTCGGACAGGTGAAAAGAGAGGGAAAGATGGGGGCAGGACAGTCACAAAGGGTTTTAATGTGTCTGGAATCTCTAGGGTAAAACTTGGAAGGACCTTTTTCTGATGCTGGGGGGGGGGGAGGTGTGGTTTGCATCCTAGGCTAGGGGAGGAAACACAGAGTTGATGAAGAGGGAGGTAGCTGGCCGAGTGTTTGTACAGAGAAGAGGTAGGAAAGGTGGGTCTGCGGATCTTGAGGCCCTGGTGGACTTGGGGTACAGAGTAAGGAGTGACAAGACATAGGGTTTTGGACCCAAATCCCATTCAGAGCTCTAGATGGAAACAGTGCCAGGTTGCCCTGCTGGGAGAGCAGCATGTCAGAGACCTGGGCTTAGTTTGCAAGTTGCCTCCAGTGTCCTTGAAATGTGGAGTGAGCGTTGCCTATACTCAGGACTATGGTCTGAGGGGGAGCTTGTCTAAGGGACCTCAGCCCTGCTCAGCTTTGTGCCTTGCACTTGCTTTCTAGGGCTCTACAGCTTTAGTAGGAGCAAAGGTGAGACTAGGCTAGCTGAGAACCATCAGAACTCAGGTCAGCATCAGAGCCAGAGTTCAGGATGTGCCAGGCACTGATAAGGAGACAAGTGGGAGGTCCCATTGGCCTTTTCAGAAAAGGCAAGTGGAAGCCAAAGGCAGACTGTCCCCAGATGACTCTAGGGTGCCATGGGAGAAGGTGGCAGAGCTTTGTGTAGTGTCTCCTGAGTCTATGTCCTAGAAGCAAAGCCTGGCATGCTATTCCCTTCCCCCTGCTTTTCCACAACAGCACTGGGCTCCTTAGTTACTCTCCCATACTCTTAGTCTTGGAGAGCAGCCTGGCTGGGGTAGAAATCTGTGCATGACATTGATATGAGCATGAGGGAGCCTGACACAGGAGTGCTCAGTCTTAGTATCCATCCAGGTTTGCTAGGTAAGGGTGTGTTCAGGTTTTGTGTTTTAATTTTCCTCACTTTTTTGTGGCCTAGGGGTTAAATGCATATGGGAGGGAGGAAACGGGTTTGTGAGGAGATAAAGAAGAAGCATTTTCTGGCCACCTGGAGAGCAATGTGATGATTTATAACCTATTTTCACAGCATTAGTGAGTCACTGGGCTAGGATGTGAAATCACACTTCCAAGACTCCAGACATCATTCCTTTAGCCATTGTTCTTGGAACATGGTGATGTGGATCACAGCAAACACATTCTGAGAGCTTGTTGCATGCCAGGCGCTGTTCTTGGTATTTTGTATGGATTAAACCATTGAGATCTCACAGCTACAATTGGTAGATATTATCTTCATTTTATAGAGGAAGAAATGAGACCGAAAGTATTTTAGCATTCTCAAAGTCACCAGACATGCAATTGGTAGTGAGACAGGTGGTCTGGGTGCACAGATCATAATCACCTTGGCTTAGATGATGTCACCTGTCTTCCATATGGCACTTGCCACCTTTCAAAGATCTATCTTGATGTGTTCCTTCTCCCCCTCCTCCTCCTCCTCCTCCTCCTCCTCCTCCTCCTCCTCCTCCTCCTCCTCCTCCTCCTCCTCCTCCTCCCTCCTCCTCCTCCTCCACCTCCTCCTCCTTCTCATCTTCCTCTTCCTCCTTCTTTTTATTTGTCACATTAGTTTCAGTGGTAAAGGGGGTAGGAGGTGATATTGACAGTTTACATTTTCAGGAACAGGGATATCAACAGCAAAGCAGTGGTACAATGCCAGAGACAACAGAAGATGAAACATAAAGGTATGAAAAAATACAGGGGCATGGTAGGTGTACTGGCTAGTTCTGTGTGTCAACTTGACACAAGCTGGAGTTATCACAGAGAAAGGAGTTTCAGTTGAGAAAATGCCTCCATGAGATCCAGCAGTACAGCATTTTCTCAATTAGTGATCAAGGGTGGAGGGACCCTTGTGGGTGGTACCATCTGTGGGCTAGTAGTCTTGGGGTCTATAAGAAAGCAGGCTGAGCAAGCCAGGAGAAGCAAGCCAGTAAGCAGCATTCCTCCTTGGCTCTGCATCAGCTCCTGCTCCTTGACCTGCTTGAGTTCCAGTCCTGACTTCCTTTGGTGATGAACAGCAATTGGAAGTGTAAGCTGAATAAACCTTCCTCCCCAACTTGTTTCTTGGTCATGATGTTTGTGCAGGAATAGAAACCCTGACTAAGACAGTGGGTGATAACCAATGTCATGTCTAGGAGTCTGGTGTGGAGGGTCAGACACAGAGCCATTATAGGAAGAGTCACTGAAAGGAAAAGACATGTAAGCCATCCTCAGAGCCAGCAGTATATGGAAAAACTGCTTCTGAAGACTGCTCTGCCTGAGTCGTCTTAGTTTCTTTTCCTGAAGCTGTAACAAGATACTGACTGTGACCAGCAGGAAGGAGAAGTGAGGTCTCAGCACCTGCTACAAAGCTTGCTGCCTGGACTTTAGTTCAATCCCCGAGAACCACATGGAGGAAAGAAAACCTCAAGTTGTCTTCTGGACTCTACACCTGGTAATAAATAGAAACAGAGGAACAAATTTATTTATAATAAACAAATACATCAATGTAATTTAAAAATATTCTGACAAAAGCAACTTGAGAGAGAAAGGTTTTATTTTGGCTCATGGTTCTGGGGTATAATCCCTTGTGGTAGAAAAGTCACAGTAGCAGAAATTTAAAGCAGCTGGTCACATTGTACCTGTAACCAGAAAGCAGAGAATGTGTTGTTGCTCAGTCCCTTTCTCCATATTTATAGTTCAGGATCCTAGCTAGGGAGTGGTGCCACCCACAGTAGTCAGGTCTTCTCATATCAATGAATACAATTAACATAACCCCCCACAGGCATTCCCAGAGGACCATTTCCCAGGAGATTCTAGAGTCTGTCAAGTTAACACTAACCATCATAGGGTCCTAAACATTACTGAAGCTGTGGAACATGCCAGCCTTCTGTGCAACCTTGTAGACAATTTATCTTGACATCAATTCTTATTAAAAGCTGGTTGACCATAAAGAAAATGCCAACTTTGCTAATTCCCGAGTATATACAGTAATAACCTTCCTCTTATAGTCTCAGATAAAGCAGATAAACAGCAGTAGTAACTAATGGCTTAAACAAGCCTGACTATTCACAAGAATCATCTATCCCCAAGTGCTTAATACAGAGATACTTGCTAAAACTGTGGTGTGCAAAGTTTAGTTAATATTGAAAAGAAAGAATTTCAGATAATAGTTACAATTTTTGTTCTTTTAAAAATGGTTTTCTATGGATAGAAATTAAATACTTACATTTAAGTGTAAGCTGATTTAAAGAAAAGGTCAGTAGTGTAGGTGAAGGCCCATGTGGGTGTGTACACCTGCACTCTCAGTACTCAGGAACAGATACTGGTGGATTATGAGTTTAAGGCCAACTTGGACTATATAATGAATTGGAAGCTAGCCTGAGCTACATGAGACTCAGTCTCAAAAAAAAAAAAAAATAGTAGAGATGATTTGCAAATGTGGAAAAAAATCATAAGATAGTATGCAAATGGATGAAATCTGAGGGACACTATAAATGGAGCAAGCCTTGCCGGCAGAGTAACTCAGAAGTGGGGATGGTGAGATCCTTTCCTGCCTTCCTCTCTCCAGCTTCCACCCTACACATCATGTGTGGCCTACAGAGTTCACTTGCATCAGCTCATTTTATGCTGAGATGGTCTGTACATCATCACCTGCGAAGCATCATCTGGGGCTAGAGAGATGGGTGAGGGGGTAAGAGTAAATAAATACTGCCCTTACAGAGGACCCAAGCTTGGTTTTCAGTACCCAAGTTGGGTGGCTCACAACCACATGCAACTCTAGCTCCAGGGGATCTAGCACCTCCTCCTGGCCACCACAGGAACCTACATTCATCTACACATATCTTCACACATACAAACAAACATACATATACATACATACACACACATATACATACATACATACATATATACATATAATTAGAAATAAAAACAATCTTTAAAAAACAAAGTATTTGAGAACTGTCATTTCCTTACTTCTATGCTCTAGCTGTATTGGGTGCCATGATTCCAGTCAGAAGTCTGCACATGCAGGTTGTTCCTCTCCCAGGATCCTGTGTGACCATGCTGTTAAATCAGAGTATTGTAAGAAACTCGTGATCATCCACCTGGGAGAGGTACCTTTGTTCTTCATTTCCTTCTCTCCTGGCATATCTTTGTGGTAGATAAACTTCCAGTGGCCCTCTTGGAGCAAGAGACAACTTTGACAGATGCTAAATGCCATGATGATGTAGTCACAGGGAAGCATCACGGGGTCCCAGTGACCATGGAACTGTATACCTCTCTGAGGCTATCCCAGCTCTACTTTTACCTGAAACAGAAAGCAACTACTACATTTATAACTTCCATTATTTGAGGTTTTGGTCTTGAATGCTATATATGTTACTTGTTGCTGTGATAAAATACCATGACCAAAAGTGACTCAGAGAAGACAGTTTATTTTAGATACAATCTCAGAGGGCGGGTCCATAATGGCTGAGGATCCATGGCAGCGGATGACCAGAGCTGAGAGATTACATCTTAAAATGCCAACACAAAGCAAAGAGAGTGATCTGGAAGTGGGGTGAGGATCTAAACTCTCAAAACTGATTGATCCCCAGTGGCATTCTTCCTTCAGTAAGAAAGACTGTATCCTGCCAGACAGTACCAAGTATTCAAGTATCTGAGCCTATGGGGGACATTTTTATTCAAACCACCACACACCCAAACATGACAGCAACCAAGAGAAGACAGAGTATCAGTTGTGAACTTAGGTAATAATACTTTAAGAGAATCTTAAATATTAAGACATATTTTTTCTACATAAAAGTAGAAAAATATGAAGCTGTTTAGTAAGGACATCCAGAGCCTAAGTTCTCTGCAGCCTTCTGATTTCCTACCCTTAGTCTATGTTACCTTTTGTCTTCATGGGTGATGTCTCATGGCTGTAAGAAGCTGCCAGAGCTCTGGACACTATGTCTATACGCTAAACAAGAGGGATAGAGGTGAGTCAATGTTCTGCTTCTTATGAGGCGTCCTCTTTTTATTAGGGAAGGGATTTTTTTCTCCAGTCAAAATACACCTTTTTCTTCTTTCATGGGAGTCTCTTTTGAAATCAAGGGATCTCTGTTAGCCACTAAGCTCAAAGGGTCTGTGTTACCAGGGAAGAAGGAAGTGGGAGATGCGATGGGTAGGGCAGATCTTGGGAAGGATGAAGCTCCATCTCCCAATCCCCAGGCTTGACTCCTGTGATAAGTAAGCTGTGCTCAGATCTCAGTCCTCTCAGCTTTCCCTTCTTCCGGTTTTATTTTTAGCTGCTCTGTTGAGAGCTTTATGTAGGAAGTCTTTATCATCGCAGCACGTGGAAACCAGACCTGAAAGATCTCTTTCATTCCAAGCTTTGAGAGCAGCTCTGCCTGCCAGCACAGTGGAAGTCACAGAAAAGCCCTCTCCGTGTTACCTTGCCCAAGGTAGTAATTTCAAGTGCCCCCTGAAACCTGAAGAACGGCAATTGTGACTGAAGAATTGGACTTTAATTTTCAGTTAATTTCAGTGTAAAGATCCAGATGTGTTACTGTCACTGTGCTGAACGGCTTTGTTCTAGGACCTTGAAATACGCGTGCCCACAATACTTGGAAATACTGAGAATCAAAGTTCCCCAAGAGGATATCTTCTTCTGACACACCAGGTCTCCTGTCTCCAGGACCCCATGAAAGTCACTATAAATGCTGCTTCCCCACTTTCTCTCCTGTCCCTTCTTGTAACTACAGTCAGATCTCCATCTCATGAAAGGGCACAATTCTGACACCCTGCCATAGTATGTGATTCTGTTTTCCCCTCTTCCCTCAGGGTGTCCACGCACTGCTGCACACCAGATTAGGAAGGGTGAATCGAAGTCCTGAGTGGGTGGGTCCTAAGTCCAGTGGTGTGTGTGTGTGTGTGTGTGTATGTGTGTCAGGGGCTCTTCTTCGAAGATTTCAGAGTTACAGCTTTTTAGGTGACCTTCAATGAAACAGCTCTCTTAGACTATATTCAATGCAACAGCTTGTGTTCTTTAGTGGGGTGAACAGGACTATATTAACCTTGGAAAGTGGGAAGTGGTCCTTCTCAGGGTGAAGTTTCATTGGCTGAGGCTTAAGGTACAGGGGATATGTCATTTGCATGGAGAGGCATTCCAGGAAGTTGAACCACTTTTGCCAAGGATTAAGTGACACCCCTTACTTAGGTAGAGTGTGAGGGTCTGGCTTCCCAGATAAGGTAGAGAAGAGAAATCCCTGCTGGGAATGGAGTCCTTCATTTTGCACCCATCTCAGGGGAGCTATCCGGAAATAGTAGATTATAGCCTTTAAATAGCAGGATCTTCCAACAGTAATACTGTGTTTAAAGACAGTGGGATTTTAGCATGCATCCAGTTCATGAATACCGGGGGGGGGGGGGGGGGGTTCTGAGAAACCTGTGTTCTCTGTATTTGCTAATGTGGTTCAATAACCAAAAACTTCTCTCCATTTACTCATTCACAACTCGTTTATGCCAGGCAGTTTATAGATGACATAGGCCTATAGATCTGTACAGATACAACATTCTAGGCTCAAGAAATGGCTCAGCAAATAAGAGCACATCCTGCTCGTACAGAGACCCCATGTTTAGTTCTCAGTACCCATGTCTGGTAGCTTATAATGATCTGTAATTCCAGGTCCAGGGGATCTAATACCTCTGGCCTCTGATGGACCTATGCAGTCAGGCACACACACACACACACACACACACACACACACACACACACACACACACGCGTGCGTGCATGATTAAAAAATAATAAGACAATCTAACATTCACTTATAATAAGTTTCAAATTTATTTTAAACAATTATGTGGTATATATAATTCATTAGAGATTAAAGAAATCAAGTATAAATATTAATAAAATCAATGTGTTTGTTTATATTTTTATATAAACAAATTGCCAGGCAGTGGTGACGGCGCAAGCCTTTAATCCCAGCACTTGGGAGGCAGAAGCAGGGGTATTTCTGAGTTCGAGGTCAGCCTGGTCTACAGAGTGAGTTCCAGGACAACCAGGGCTATACAGAGAAACCCGTCTTGAAAAACCAAAAAAAAAAAAACCAAAAAAAATTAAATCTTAGCTGGATATTTGATATCACAGGACAGAAAGCATCTTCAATATTTTTCAGATTTGGTTGACATTTTGATTTTTATAATTATCATTGCTGAGAACTCTACTTCACATAAATCTGCAGCTAAAAATGACAGAGGTTTGTTTAGGGACATTCCAGAGATTGCTGGAAGTTCAGTATTAATACTGAGCCAAAATTTATTCAGTGATTTGTTTTTTATGAAACTCTTTAGCAACTCAGACAGGAGATTTAAAGATATACTGATTTGATACTTACAAGCTGATATACAATGGAGAGAAAATACTAATTTCAACAACAAACCATTATGTTTCTTTAAGACCAGAAAACATTGTATCTATATGACATTGTACCTATAGCCAAAACACCGCAATTGATGCTGTTCTTGAAGAGGACCTGGGTCCACTTCCCACTAACAGTTGGCAGCTTACAAGTGTCTTTAACTAGGGCCCAGGGGATCTAATGCTCTCATCTGGCTTTCAGGGGCACCATGCATGCATGTGGTGCATAGACTACATGCAGGCACAAACATATATGCATGCAATAAAAATCAATAAATCTTTAAATCCCCTTAATGTATAATATGTAGTAGTGTGAATTTTGAACTCAGGTATTTCAGACAGTATTTCTGGAGTTGAGTCAGATGACGGCATGTACAGTACAAAGTGCTTGTGACATATGTTCATAACCAAGGTTGCGGTAAAGTCACATATTTAATTTTGAATTAATTTTTGGTCAGTGTGCACTCGGAAACCTTTTTCCACTGCCAGAGTTTTAGTATCCATTCCCCACCTCCAGTCAGTCATAAAGCCCTGTAATGGGCTGTGTGTGTTATGCTGGCTCACAGTTTAAAAAGCTGAGCTACATAAACTTATATTAGAAAAATAAATATTTTAGTTCATCAGTGTTGCCTGTATGTCCCAAGTCCATTTCTTTGAAGTAAAAACATTAATAACAGAGGGTAGTGTGATATTTAGTTTTTCTTGCTATTCAGCCCGTGTGTTTGCATGTGTGTGCGTGGGTGTATGTGTACGTGTGTGTGTGTGTGTGTGTGTGTGTGTGTATGTGTGTGGGCATGTGTTGGGGGAGCCTGGGAGTTTGTCCTGAGAGGTCACTGGGGAGTCTGCTCCTCGCCTTCACAGACCCTTATGGTCTGACTTCTGGGCATGGCATCTTCTGATGTCAATCAAATTCTTTTGAGGTTTGCCTGGTTGTGGCATGGACATTTTTGTAACACTGGCTTTTAAATTTCAAAAGAAGTAAAGGATGAGATGAGATGGAGGGAATTTGAGATGTTCAATCCCCCTTGATGAACTTAGAGCGAGCACCTACAGAATGGGGCTTCTCCGGCCTGGCATCTGCTGGCTCTTGCTCTTCTGTTCTGAGGAGCCCCAATGGCATGCTTTTTGGTTAGTGGTTCAGCGTTTTTACCTCTGCCTCAGAGTCTGCATGTTTTCTCATGCTGTTTCTTCTACTTTGTTCTGGGTCTCAATCCCACTGCAGTATGTCCCCTTTTATAGTAGGCATGTGGCAAGATCCAAGTATGTAAATTCTTGTTAGGGTTTGGGGAAGATCCTTGAGGCACACCTTAACACCATAGTTGCCAGCTTAATCATGAGGTAAGCATCTCTTTGGAGTTGATGCCCTACTTGTCAATCACCATGGTCTGAATTGGAAATCTCAAGTCGTAGATGTCGAAACCCAGAAGATTTTCCTCTCTGGCCATTTCAAAAACAGCTCCATTTCCTTGTGTATATGCCACTCAGAGCAAGGGAGAATGCAGGCATGCAAATGGGGCTCTTAACTGGGAAGTGTGCTCAAGCACTTATTGACAAACATCAGCAGCTTCCCATAAGGGACCGTTGCAATGTGCATGTTGACACCTGGTGTTCTCCTTTTGGCAAGAACCCTCATAAAATACGCACGGACTTCAGACACCAGCCGCGCAGGATGAGAGCTGATAATGGTGCCTGTGCTTAAAAAGAAGTGACTATTGACTAAATTTAAAAAACGAATGTTGAAAAACTTTCCTTACCTTCTACCTTAAACTTAAGGAACAGATGGCCATCTATAGCCATGCATTTCTTGTTGTTGCAAATAAATGCAACAATGGGAGCTTATTTCATGGTAAAAGCTTCCATCTGTTAGGAGCCGTCTTTCTATACCTGCAGAAAAATGAGTAAGAACCTGCTTGCTTCTGACCTTGACTCCCAGACAGGTTATACTGCAATGCTGCTTACCTTGTTTCCCTGACAGGTGTTAATCCTGAAACGAAACGATAGTGCTGTAGGTCTTTTCCTTCTTTCCTTTCTTCCTTCCTTCCTTCCTTCCTTCCTTCCTTCCTTCCTTCCTTCCTTCCTTCCTTCCTTCCTTCCTTCCT
>CM052710.1:67638763-67676041 GCA_028551405.1 Uromys caudimaculatus
TACAGGGAGATAGGAATGGATCAATTTGCATTCTTCTACATGTAGACCGCCAGTTGAACCAGCACCATTTGTTGAAAATGCTGTCTTTTTTCCACTGGGTGGTTTTAGCTCCTTTGTCAAAGATCAAGTGACCATAGGTGTGTGGGTTCATTTCTGGGTCTTCAATTCTATTCCACTGATCTACCTGCCTGTCGCTGTACCAATAGAGATGGGGGAGGGGGAGGGGATAGGTGGTTTCCAAAGAGGAGACCTAGAATGGGGGAAACATTGGAAATGTAAATAAAGTATCAAAAAATAATAATAAAAAAAAAATCCTGGACTACAAAAAAAAAAAAAAAAAAAAAAAAAAAAAAAAAAAAGTAGATGTAATGCTGTTTGATTCACCCTTTTACCTAAATGGAGGCGAATCAGGCTTCATAGTATTTTTGCCTGGCATATGTTTCTTGGCTGTGTAGGGAGTGAATTTTGTTTTAATGAGCAATAGTCTTCTGTGCTGTCTTTCATAGTGTCTTTTTTCTGTTGTACAAATACTTGCATACCCCCTCTAGTTTCTGTTGTTTTGTGCCAAGTAGAAGTAGTAAATCGTTACAAATGGAAATAGTCTTTAAAAATCCTCTCCTGAGTCTTGGAACTGTTACCCGAGGGAAGCAGGGGCAGGCAAACAGAAAGAGCTGCAAATGTGCTGATGTTTTGTTCCCATGTTTCCAGGGCGAGCCTCCAAGGCTCCCTACCTCTTGTCTATCTCCCATTCACCTCCATCACCTGGCATTGCCTTCTTGGGACTTCCTGTTCTTTGTTGGTGGATATTTGGAATGGGAGAGCGATCTGAAAGGAGCTCATTGTCATTCAGGGTTCCTTTGGTTCAGACAAGTTGCCTGAGTTTTTTCTTCAGCTCTGTAGCAAGTTGGAGCTGAAAGGAGGACCTTAGAGGTTACTCTTATTTTACAAGTCAAAAAAACTCGAGGCCAGAAGAAGAGACTGACAGCCCAAGGCAAAACTTGCACTGGACATGAACAGTTTTTCCTCTCTGACACGGGGACTGAGAGAATTACACAGAAATACCGAATCTTAAGCATTCCGGTAGAACTGAGGATGCCGATGTCAAACAGGGATTCCTGGGACTCCTTGCTGTTGACCTTGAGAAAAGTGGAATAAATGAGCATAAAATGATTAAATGTAAGGGTGAGAAAAGTAAGAAGGATTTAAGTACAACTTCAAGATTATTTACTGTAGAATCATGGCCGTTCTCTGTCTTTCACTCTAATCGCATTTTAATGCATTTAATTTAGGGACGCACATGTTTTCTGACAAAACACATAAATACACATGCAGATACATTCATACACACACACACAAAATTTGAAGGAAACAGAGAGGAACCACTTCTTGATTAATGTCAGCAAAGTCTAGATTGTGATCCAAACTTGTAATGTGATCTGAGGCAGGTCACCCACTAAGCATGCCTTATTTTCTCCATCTTTCAAAGACGTCACATTCGTAGACCCTAGTGATCAATGTCATCTGAGCAATTGTTGAAACTGTCAACTTTAACAGCCCACCCAGACCTGTGACTGAGCAGCTTTGGGGCTAGTGCTCAGTCAGTCAACGATACCCTGCAGTTGCTTCAGACACACTCAGGGAATAACGGAGGGACCTTCTGTAAACAGTCAAAACCTAGACACTAAAGCTAAGGACAGCCACTACTTCCTCCATCCAGATGGAAAGTCCGTCATCCCAAGACTCCATCCGATTTTATGGACTGCTGATTTCAACTCTCTATCAACATAACACTTTCTGCCAGTGTAAATCAGTGTAAACTGATTAGTTTATAGTTTAAAATGTGAGACAGCCACAAAAAGGCCTTAGAGCAGTAGTACCGTCTCAGTTAACTTTTCTTTTCTTTTCTTTTTTTTTTTTTTTGGTTTTTTCGAGACAGGGTTTCTCTATGTAGCCCTGGCTGTCCTGGAACTCACTCTGTAGACCAGGCTGGCCTCGAACTCAGAAATACACCTGCCTCTGCCTCCCAAGTGCTGGGATTAAAGGCGTGCACCACCACTGCCCAGCTCTATCTCAGTTAACTTTAACTGTCAACTTGACACAGCATAGAATCATCTGAGAGGGGAGTTCTGAGTGCCTGCCCAGATCTGATTGGCTAGTGTGTGTGTGTGGGAGTTGTTAACTGATGGAAGGGTCCTGTCCTCTGGGATGGCACTGTTCCCTGGGCAGGCTGACCTGGGCTAACTTAAGGAGAAGAGAGCTAACTTAAGCATATGCCTGAGTGAGCCAGCAAGCAGAATTCCTGCATGGTTTCTGTTCAAGATCTTCCTTGTGATGGAACAAAGCCCTTTGCCTACCTGAGTTGCTTTGGTTATGGCTTTTACATCAGCAACAGAAAAGGTCAAGGATGAACCTGGATCTCCCCAGTTTCAGATCTAGGGAATCAAGTGTTTGCCATCCTGAATGTCACGTGAGGGAGCACTGTTTCCAGAGAAGGAAGGCTCAGGTGAGCTGACCAATCCTTTTCACAGTTTTGGGTTTTCCTGACCTGTCTTCAGCGAGTCAGTGGTTTCAGTAGTGTAAACAGGAACCTAGTCCCACACTGCTGCTTTTGATCTGCATTTTATCCCATCAGATCTTGGACTAATTTACCTTGTCTTCAAAATGTCAATTTCCCCAACGTGTAGAGGCCTACCTAGCGTTTGCCTTCCTTGAGTCCTTGTAAGGAGTTAGAGCTGTAAAGTTTGTGTAAACATGCTCAGTACAGTGGTGTCTGAGTGTTAGACAATCCGTGTTTTCTTAGCAGAGATAACATATCAGGAGGTGTGCTATAGGTGCCAAAGACTTAGGTATCACAACAGCATCCCAGAAAAGGGGACAGAGGAGCAAATCTGAACTCTTCCTCTGTGTTCTCTACACATGACTTTCTTGTCCTTATGGTACTGAGTTCTAACTCAGTTCATTCAAATCATCCGCCAAGTTCAAGAAGCAAGTAGATGTCTCAGAACAAGAGGGTGTTCTCATGGGTGTGCACCACCCTCTGGTTGCCCTTTGTGGCGCCCATTACCCTCAAAATGATTTGTTTAATTTTCCCTTCCTTGGATGTAGTATGTATGTGGCCTGGGACTCTGCCTGGTGATTTTGTCTTCATGGGTTAGCTCAGTTTTTGGTATAGGTACCATTACTGGTAATAACCCTAACCATATGGTTTGGGCACAAATATATGTCCTTTCAGGTGTATTGGTACTAACAACTGTACCTTTGGGATATGGAGGTGGGATTCAGGTACAGAAAGTTTCAAATCCTAGGGCAGGCTTCTTTAACCTCTGATAGCTCCATTTGTTTGCTCCAATATTGTCTTAGTTAGGGTTTCTATTGCCTCTATAATACACCATGACCAAAAGCAACCTGGGGAGAAAAGTGTTTATTTCTTTTTATGCCTCCAGGTCAAAATTGAATATTGAGAGGAAATCAAGGTAGGAACTTGAGGCAGGAGCCTGGAGGCAGAAACTGAGGCACAGACCATGGAGGAATGCTGCTTACTGGCTTTCTCAGGTTGCTTTCTTATAACAACCAGCACTGCCTGTCCTGGTGTGGCACTACAGTGAATGAGCTGGGCTCTCCCACATCAATCATCAGTCAACAAAATATATCACAGGCTTCCCTGCAGACCAATCTGGTGGAGGCATTTTCTCAATTGAGGTTTTTTTTTCCCCTCAAAATGGCTCTAGCTTGTGTCAAGTTGACCTAGAACTAGACAGCACACATATGAAGTAAACTAGTCTACGTGTGCTGACATTAAAAAGATTGTGAATACTGCAGTAGATGTTATGTAGATAAAAAAAAACTCTCTAAATGGACGGATGAAGACTTGGATGTCTCCACTCATGAGAATATACTCATCTATGGAAAAACGTAAAGAAACAAAGAAGTAAGCAGGACACATCATAGAATAGATCCAGTGGTCATGGAAGTAATTCAAGACAAAGTTGAGCTACTTGCTTGTAGCAAGGAAGGCCCATATTACTTAGCAAACATGGTTTGGGAGCTCACTGGAGGAGAAAGCAAGGCAATTAGATCTAATTTGAGAAGGAAAAATTTGATGAAGTAGAAGCATCTGTCAATCTTGTATAAAAATGACTGGAGTTGTCACTCACTTTTGAGTCTTTGAGATTGACAACATAGTCTTCAGGGGTTTAGAAAGGGTTAAGAGACTGGGTCCCTTGGTAGGTAGCATTACCATTTGAGTAGGTAGGCACAACTGCCATTTATCATAAACTTATTTCAAACAATTCCTCTCTTCTTAGCTCCACTGTAATTTAGCTTATGTTAGCAGAATGGCTTGCTGGTATTGGTTGAGGGAAAACATGATCATTTATTTGTCATTTTGGGCGGTTAAAAGAACAAGGTGTTAATTGGTCAAGTTGTTCAGGTTAGGGGGATGGGTTGAGGAGTTTTAAATAGCTCAAAGTTTTAGAGATTTACTATTTTAACAGAGGTGAACTAGGAAGAGATTCCAAGTTCCCCCTATCTCCCCATTCACTGTCTGCTACCTGACACCGTTTCTTGAAAGCAATAGTTTGGAGGACCATATATTTGCCTAGTGTCTTTTCTGTCATCTTCAACTTACTAAGATGCTTCTGACACCGCTGGATACAATAGGGGTGCATTATCACTATTAAGATCTCAGTTACTGGGGCTGGGAACACTTATGGAGTCTGACTAAAGTGTGTTTGGTGGGATTGTAAAGCATAAAAATCACAAACCATGAGCTGGGCTCTAAACATGTAACCCACGAGAACGTGTCATTTCTTTTCTTGCGTGGGTTACCGTGGTAACTGGTGGTGGTGATCATAATGACATTTGGAGGAAACGGAGTTTGGACAATATTGCGACCTAAGACGGTTTTGAGTTTGCTTTCTTAGTAGTAGTAAGGCAGTTAGAGATTTCAGGATTATTTGGGTTATGGCATTGCTTGGTTCTCTGACATTGGCATTAGAGGCCACAGTCGTGGCAGGAAATGGATTCTGGACTGTTTTTCAAAAGAAATTAGTGGGTTAAGGGAGGATTGTCAACCTGGACATGATGTCTCCGTGTTGCCTGTACTAGCTACTGAACTTCAGCCTTCACAGCTACTTATTTCCTCCCGTTCTGTGGGAATGCAGCTCTTGCCAGTTGGAGAGAGACTGAAATAATGAGGCAGCTGCCAGTGATCACCTAATGGTGGGTCAGGAGAGGTGTGCCTCAACATACAGATGAAACCTTCCTACGGAAAATGCTTAATGGGGGTGAGGCTTGATAAACAGAATGCAAGTCAATGAAGGGACTGTAAGGAAGCACGCTCCTGGGGCGGGGCATGGGGTTGGGGAAAGCAAGTCAAATACTAGACAAGAATGACAAACGTCATTACAGAGCGAAGGAAAAGAAAGCAAGGCAGAGGAGAAGCGGGAGGTGAAATTGAACCCATACTTAATAACTTCTCGTGGTGATCTGAGTTGATTCTTCTAAGAACGCCCTAGCTTTCAGAGGGTCTGCCTTATGCCACCTGTTAAAATAAAGCACTTACTTACAGACCTTTTATATCTGCGGTGTTCAAAGTCACATTACAGAGGTGGGCAAAGGGAGAATTACTTTCTACACTCTGTAAGTCAACTTGCTAACCTCATTTACCCTTTACTTCCTTTTGTAAAGACAGTGGCTCCAGTCGGGCGTGAAGGAGGGGGACAAAACCAGAGACAGAGGCTCCTGATTTTTCTGTTTTTGTCCTTCCTTCCTCATCCTCTTGTTTCTCTATGGAGGACTGCGAATTTGAGAGTGATACTGCTGACGATTTGATGTAGCCTTTTTTGGTGACCTGTGAGCATAGCAGTGAAGAAATATGTATAATAATAATCAAAGAAAATTGAAAGGCGCTGTCCACACACACAGCTCTGATTCAGGAAAGGAAGGTGGTCTGGTAATGCATAGTCAGAACAAGCGCCTGAAGTCATGCTGATGTAGATACTCTAGGAACCATGCTTGGGACACACTGTCAATGTGTGAGACACACATTGTACCTCATACCCTGATGTTAGAGAGCTGTGGTTTGAACAGCAGTTTAGTCACTTTGTAACAGTGTGACTTTGGGTAAATGACTTTCTATCTGTTGCTTGTTTCCCTGCGTAGAAGAGCATAATGGTAGCATTTATCTCATGGGTTATGTTCTAAGCGGGTGCAGAAATATGCATGTATGTAGAAATGAATGTGATGTAGAAAGTATTACTACAGAGGAGTCAGTGGATGGGGTGTCAGTGGGGGTTAATTTGATTTCATTGTAAATTGCCTGGATACAGATATTGTCATGTGACTTCTGGAGAGACATGAGCAGACATCTATTTACCCTGATAAGGCATTGATGACAGATCACAGAAACCATCCCATCCAAGTCTACCTTATTGAATGTGAGTCCATTGGGGTTACTTACAGGAGTATGGTGAGAAGCTACTTACTGGAGTGTAGATAACAAAGGTAACCATAGCACTTAAAAGCCCTCTTCACAAGGTTGATGATTCCTGACAGCTGTGTCCCTGGGGCTCTCTGCATGATTTGGAAGCAGCTCAGCTGGTCAGAGTCAAGTTTCCCAGCTACCATTACTGCTAATGATTTAGGGACCTTGGACTCTTGTTCCAGGAGTTTCCTGAGACTTGTTGAGTTTTATTTGTATCCTGAGCATTGTATGTTTCATTTATTCTATAGTTTAACTAGCTTCCCTCATGGAGAAATATATCAATTCAGAGGAAATAGCTACATCACAGTCACCCGTGACCCAAATTCACTACCTCTCCCTTTAAAACCGAGGTGGTTTCATGTCCACTGTGATCAGTGAGTGTATCACTGATAATAACAGTGAGTATTAGCACTTACTGAGCCTTGCCATTTGCCATATAACATTGCCGGTACTGTATATAGATCCTTTCATTCGACTCTTCCCTAACCATGTGAGATAGCCACTGGTATCTTCATTATGTAGCTCAGAAAACAGAAATTTGGAGATGTGCCTATCATCATCTTGGACAGATGGAGTGTCCCCACTTCCCATGTTCTCTCTCTCTCTCTCTCTCTCTCTCTCTCTCTCAAATATAGATTTCTTTTGTCCTGATCAAAATAATGGAATCTATTATATTGTTGAAGATCAGCAAATATTTCTCCTATTAATAGGGCAAAAACCTCCACAGCTGCAACAGAGAGACAAACGAAAGGGAAATCAAAATATACTAGTAAAATTCGCTTCAAGGCTATTCACTTTAATGGTCCCTTCTGTTACTTATTTGTGTTGATTTTAAATATACTTTTTATTTATGAGAATGTATGCATATCTCTGTGTGTATGATGCTTGGGTGCACGTGCCCACAGAGGCCAGAAGAGAGTTGCATCCCTCAGAGCTGGAGTCATAGGCAGTTGTGAGCCGCCCTACATGGATGCTGAGACTGTGTCCTGTGGAAGAGCAGCAAGTACTATTAACCACTGAGCCATCTCCCGCCCAGTCCCTTCTTCTATTAGCATGTTTAGTAAAGTTCTGTCTAGTTTCTGCAGGAGTGTAGCTGTGGCTGTGTTGTTAAATTAGAAGGTATTTTTAAAAGTCTTTAGAAAAAAAAAAAAAAAAAAGAACCAGGCAGTTTGAGGCCAGCCTCATCTATGTAGTAAGTTCTATGATAGCACAGTCTTGAAATCCTGTCTTACCCCTCCAATCTCCCACCCCCAAATAAAAGAAAGAAAGAAAGAAAGAAAGAAAGAAAGAAAGAAAGAAAGAAGAAAGAAAGAAGTGTTGAGACCCCAGGTCAAAGGGCCAGACACATTTTTTTTTTTCTGCAAAATTCCAAATAACAAGTATTTTAGGCTTTGCCTAAATCATAATGTCTTTGTCACACTGTTCAGTTTGGTTGTGATATGGGAGCAGTCATAGGCCACATATATGTTTAGAAGTGTTCCAACATGACTTCATTCAAAAGTGGCTATACTTTCTCATCTCTAGGCTTAGGCAGCATTACAGTATTTAATGTGCATTCAATTCAAGGTCTGGGAATACAAACCCTCTGCCTGTACTGTTCACACACAATGGATAGATAGAACATTTTGAAAGACACAATATGAGTTGAAGATGGTGAGCACCACCAGTTACGGCTGTCTCTAAAGCTGTTACCTGTCTGTGGATCCCATTCCCCTAACTGGGCTGCCTTGTCTGGCCTCAGTGGGAGAGGATGTGCCTAGCCCTGCAGAGACTTGATCTGCCAGGGTTAGGGGGATACCCAGGAGAGCCTCCACCCTTTCAGAAAAGGAGGAGAGGGTGAGATGGGGGGAGGGACTGTGTGAGGGAGGTATGGGGGGGCAGTAATTGGGATATAAAGTGAATAAATAAATTAGTGGGAAAAAAGAGAGAGAAAATGATGAGCACCATTTGGGGCTTTGTAAATTTCTGCACGTTTCATGTTGCAAAAAGTTTTCTATGAGTATAGTTCAAGAATTAGATGTAACTAGTTAAAATATGCACATCCTATACACATATATACATGTGGGGGGAGGGATATATAGAGAGGGATGGATGAGAGAGAAAAACCATGAAAGAGAAAGAGACTAAGAGAGAGGAAGAAAACCAGAGCGATACTGGCTCTTAGCCAACTTAAAGTCTCACTGTGGAAAGATGCAGACCTCAGCAACCATAAGATCCAAGATCAAAGCTTTGGGAGTAAATTCCCTTCAGAAATGGCATTAAGAATGGCCATGCTGCATCTGCCTCACCCTTCCAGGGCAGCTTGCTGGACCAATGCCACCTTTCCCCAGAGGCCAGTCTGACCTTGCCCATCTATCTCTGCTTGATAAAACCAGGCTCCCCAAATCATAAGGCCTGCCATTGACTTTCTGTCAGGGTAGGGTAACCAACATTCTTCTTTAAGCTCAGAAGCATGACACCCAGCTCACTTTTGACCAGTTGCTATAATGGGAACTTAAAGGCCAAAAGACAGCATGTCATGTCCCGGAGGACACATGGCAAGAGGGCGTGGACATTTATGAAATCACTTCTGTGCTCAAGGTACTGCTGGGCTTTTGAGATACCTAAGAGATAAGTGACATCTGGAACCCTCTGCTTTGGAGGTATGCATAGAGGGACAGGATGCAAATTCAGAGTAAGACAAGTACAGCAAATATGTTTAATTGAACAAATTATGTCATTGACTTCTTCCTTGCCAGATTCACTGTGTCTCAGTGACATCTAGGGGCCCCATGCTCTCTCTTTTAATATCTGGCAAGATATTCTCTCCACAGGAGGAGATGTGAGTCAGAAATGGCTCTCCTGTGTTTCCTGGAGAAAGACCATTCTTTCCTGACTAAGAGATAAATTCCCTGCAGTCTCCAGTAAGTCAAGAGTGGCCGTTGGGCACTTTCCTGGAAAGGCTGACACTTCCAGAATCTACTGATATATCCCTCTATTTGAAGATAGGGCTCTCAAATATGTCTTGAGGCTTATATGTAATAATGCTACTTGGTCGTTGTGGTGGTTTGAATAAGAATGGCCCCCATAGGTTCATATATTTGAATACTTAGTCATGAGGGAGTGGCACCACTTGAGAAGGATTAGGAGGTGTGGCCTCACTGGAGTGTGTGTGTGTGTGTGTGTGTGTGTGTGTGTGTGTGTGTGATCTTGTTATAGGAAGTGTTGGGTGGGCTTTGAGGTTTCAACAGCTCAAGCCAGGCCCAGTGTCTCTCTCTTCCTGCTGCCTGTGGATTCTGATGTAGAACTCTCAGCTCCTTCTCCAGCACCATCTCTGCCTGCATACTGCCATGTTCCCCACCATGTTCATAAGGTGTAAACCTCTAAAACAGCAAGCCAGCCCCAATTAAATGCTTTTCTTTGTGAGTTGCTGTGGCCATGATTTTTCTTCACGACAATAGAACTCTGATTAAGACAATTGTGTTTAATTTTATTTTGCAAAAGGAATTTATGCATGTATTCAAATGTATGAATCAATCAAATACTGTTTACACATCAAGCATAGCATAATACTGCTATATATCTGGATATGTAACAGACCTAGTGGTCTTTGGACACCCCCATATTGCTTGTTTATCTTGTTGCTGTGACTAGACACCCAACATGAAGCAACGCAAGAGAGGAAAGGTCTCCTTTGGCTTATAGTTTGAGGGGACACATTTTATTATTTCAAAACAGACATGGAGGCAGGTGCGTGAGGATGTTGGTCACAGTGCACTCATAAATAGAAAGCAGAGAAAGATTAACACTGCTTGCTTGCTTTCTCCTGTTTCTTTATTCTGGGACCTCTGCCCATAGAATGGTGTAGTTCTCATTCAAGATGGGTTCTTATATATGAATCTCTGTTCAAATCTTTGGATCTGTGGTACTCTTTTTTTTTTTTTTCTCTTCTGCTCATTAATGAATTAAATAGATATTTGGCATTTGGTTGTGCTGTATCAGAAAGAGCTATACTTTATGGAATGTTATCATTGTCATACTGATTGACAGATATCTCTCTCTCTCTCTCTCTCTCTCTCTCTCTCTCTCTCTCTCTCTCTCTCTCTTAGCAGATGACACAGCAGGAAGAACACTGAACTACCTGGTTGGAAGACCTAGGTCTAAAGTCCAGGTCTACCAGCCTTTAGTCTTCCTGATTAAGTTCCTCTTCCTTAATTGCTACGACTGTGCAATAGATGAACTAATGCCCATGTTGCAAGGCGGCTGGGTAACCCGAAGGTGCTGCCTGGGCTGATGTGCTGTCCTTGCCATCAGACACACATCCCCTCACCATCAGCAGCTGCTGAGTGTAGTTCCTCAAAGCTCTGGTGTGTGAAGGCTTTCCTGTTTTATTATAAGTCATGTTAAGTGACACTACTCACTGAGCTCTGCAGGCTCTAAATAGATCATCTTACTCAATCCTTACCCAACTCTCAGAGGTAAGTATTAGCATACCATTCCTAGGGATAAGAAACCTAGGCAGAGGCTGAGATAACCCAGCTAGAAACACCAGCTAAAGATTGCTATTCCTACTAGCGATGAGATCAGGAGATAGAAATTGGTCATGTGGTGCAGGTCCCCAGAGCAGTGGTTCTGAGGATGTCTCTGCTGCAAGCCACAAATGCCAGGAGAAGATTCTGGTTTCTGTTTCTTAATTTCCTAGATGTACCTCTGCCTAAACTTATAAAGTGACTAGGACATCTGGACACCTGGTTGAGCCAAGTGGTCTGACCAGCTCATCTGTCTTCCTGTACCTCACCTCTGTTCATGACAGAAGTCCTTAAAAAAAACCAGACTAGCAGATTTTGCTCATATTCTTCTGTTGTTCTGAGTTTCTACCTTGCTGCTGGGATGTTTGAGTGCATACATGCTGCTCAGGGGAGGTGAAATGCAGTAGGAGATAGGGGTCCCAGCCCATGTTTCTCTGAGTGAGAATCGGTAGGGGCTGGGATAGAGGCTGTAGTTCTCAAACTCCTATGTACCCAGATGCTGCTGGGGACAGAGAGGAGTTGGGAATGGGAGTACATGCACCCCAGGATAGGGGGAATCTGGCTTGGCTCCAAGTGAGAGCCAGGACTACAGAGAGGCTTCTTCTATGGGAGACTTAGGCATGGGTCTGTATGATAAAGGCCTTTCCCTGAGGTGGTCCTTGAAGAAGGAGACGGTCCTTGCTTGTCCAAACTTTATTCATGGTGGATGAAGATGTATATGTCTTACTCAGGTGAACCAGGGATTAAACACCTTTTGCAGGAAGGGATGCTCAGGAAGGGCAGCTCATTGGCTAAACACTCGGGGCCTATCAAGATACCTCATTAGCATGGAGAACTCTAGGTTCTATGCTCAGTGACCAGTTGTCATGGTATTCTTAGTGGGGTGTCCTGGCCACACGCTTCAGGACAGGAACCTGGTTAGGAGCTAGTTCGAGCTCCTGCTGTTCTCAATTATGAGATTTATCAGGATTATGAACTTGCTACAACCTTACCAGTTCTTCTGTCTGGTGGCACTGGTCCCAGTCTTCTTCCTCCGCCCCTTCCTCCCTTTCTTCTTCCCCCCTCCTTCCTTTCTTCCATCTCTTCTTTCCTCCATCCCTCTTAAACTCCCACCTATGAGTCTATAGCAAGCTCTCTAAAACTCACTGTGGTGGTTTGAATATTCTTAGCCCAGGGAGTGACACTATTAGCAAGTGTGGCATTGTTGGAGTAGGTGTGGCCTTATTGGAGGAAGTGTCTCACTATGGGTGTGGGCTTTAAAACCCTCGTCCTTGCTGCCTGAGGAGAGTCTCTCCTGGTTCCCTTTGGAACAGGATGTAGAACTCTCAGCTCCATCCTCAGTGCCATGATGTCTGGATGCTGCAATGCTTTCTACCTTGGTGATAATGGACTGAAACTCTGAACCTGTAAGCCAGCCCCAGTTAAATGTTGTTCTTTGTAAGAGTTGCCTTGGTCATGGTGTCTGTTCACAGCAGTAAAATTCTAACTAAGTCACTCACCCTTTGTACCCAGGCTTTTCATTCTTTGAATTTGTAAGACAAGACCCCAAATCCACTGGTATGTACTGACTTTGGTGGCTATCTAGTTTCTCTACCCCTAGCTCCCAGGAAAGTCTCTGTTGTTCCCCAGGGTACTTCAATATTCCCATTACTACCAGGGTCTGACAACATAACTGAGTTTATACTCTTTGATTTGCTGAACCACTGGGATGCACAAACACCCCTGTGAGCACCTTGAGGGTGGCAAGTTAGTCATTTAGAACACCTACACAAGTCCGCATTTGCATGTGTGATATAGGAAAATACGGTCAGGATTACTATTCATTTAGTGTCTGCCATGCACAGGACATGCTGCCTGCACCGTCTCTCTGCTTCTCATCAGCTGTCAAGGTAGGCTGTGGAAACTGTGTTTCACAGGTAACAGAGAAGTTCCTGGAGAAGATATAACTTCCTTTGGGTCATTGTAGCTAGCACTGATTCCATCTTCTGCTCACGAGTTCTGTCATCTGTAGCCCCCCTGTCTGGATGCAGAAAGATACATAGCAGGCAGAGGCAGCAAGCATTCAGCACTGTACAAAGGTTGCAGACACTCAGAATGAGCTGAGCACTGCGTGGGTTGGTGGCCAACTGCTGAGGTCAATTTAGCCAATGTTTATTAAGCAGCTTTTGCTGGCTACATACTGAGGCAGCAGCTGGGGAGACAATGATGCTGTGGCCACTGAGTTGAATGGAAGAGCTGTTGAATGGAGGAGATCACGGTCAAGAGTGAGGGACAGATGTATAAATGTGCAATCACAACCCAGCAGGGCCAGTAATGTGCTGCTGGGCAGCAGGGGTGTCTGGAATCAGAGAGGTTCAAGGAGGCGGGGAGCTCTCCCACCCAAGCTACATCCCAAACCGTGTCTCATTTACCTGCCACAGAGGAAGGACATGTTCTCATTTGCCCTCCCACTGTTAAAACAAGATTCTCTAGTGTATCTTAGTTTATTTATTTAGTGTGTGTGTGTGTGTGTGTGTGTGTGTGTGTGTGTGTGTGTGTGTAGGTGTAGGTGTGTAGGTGTGCCTGAAGGTCAGAGGACAATTTGAAGGAGTCAGTTTTCTCCTCCGACTGTGTGGGTCTCTAGGATCAAACTCAGGTAATCAGGCTGGTCAGCAAGTACCTTTACCCACTGAGCCTTCTACCAGCACCTCCTCTGTTTCTAGGGCACATTTGCTGCCCCAAGGAACTACTTGCATTTGATTTGCAAATGTTTTCCTTAGGTGGATAAGATTTACATTCCTAAATTATATATATTAGGCTAATTTGAAATCTACTTTTCACTGTGAACCAATGGTATGTTGCAGTGTGTTGAGGAGTTAGTATGAGTCCACCTTACAGTACAGAATAAAAACCTACCCCATGTAGAGACAGTATCCAGCTAAGAGTACTCATTTGTAGGACTTTTTTCTTGATCCATGTTATACCCTCCAGCTGGGCTGGAGTTGCTTGGATGTATGTTTGATGGGTCTCTGCAGGCCACCCTCCTTATGAAATCTACAAAATAATTTATATTAACAAATTTTCTTTCTTTTGTAGTATCTATAACAGGTAAAATATTAAAATAGCCTGAGAGAAAATTTCCTTCCTTTCTTTTAAGGGAAGGATTACCTTTGGTTTATCCTTGTATACTGTTATGCTTCTAAATATATTATGTACATTTAAATATATATGAGTATATATATATGATATATATATATAATATTATATGTGTGCATTTATGTATGATATGTGTGTGTGTGTGTGTGTGTGTGTGTGTGTGTGTGTGTGTAAAGATTAGGTATCCTGCTTTTCTTCGTATATAAACAGCAACATGCTGTAATACTGGCTTGTATCTTACTCTCCTTTGTTCTTCCTTTTGACAATGCATTTTGGAGATTATCTGGTCTGCCATGGACCTGAAGACCTGCTCCATTCTTCTCAATGGCTGTGTGAGGTTCTTTTGACACATTTGAACTGGAACCCTCTTCATACGCACTGTGGCCACGGTTGGCCTTTGGTCATCATACCTTGGATTCCAGTGAATACCATTGAACATACCAATTGGCCTCTACTCGAATGCTCTCTTTGGACGCTGTCATGGTTTTAATGATCAACTTGACGTAATCTAGACTCACCTGGGAAGAGAGCCTCATGAAGGATTATTGACCTCAGATTGGTCTCTTGGCCTCTTTGTGGGAGATTGTCTGGATTCCCTTTGTTGATATAGGAAGACCTACCCTGAACGTGAGTGTGCCTTCTGGTGTACCCCAGATAAAAGGGCACCAAAGGAAAGCTTTTGCTTTTCTGCTAGCTTGGCTGTCACTCTCAGATGGTGAGGTCATCTGTCCTGTTGCTACCACTGATCATTCTTTCACTAATACCATAACCAGCTTCTTTGGGCTTCCTATACGAACTGAAACCAGTAGTTTTCTAGGAATTCTCTAGGCCTTCAGCACCTGATTGGGACAGCTGAGGCATCTGGCTTTGTGGATTGAGTTAACAACTGGGCTCTTGGCCTCTCTGGTAAGAGACAGCCTTTGTTGGACTACTTTAGCCATATGGAGAAGCCAATCCAGCAAATCTCTTTCTAATATATGCTCATTCTGTCATTTCTCTTCCTTTAGAGAACCTTGATGCATACAGATATAGTCCTGTAAGTAGAATCTTCAAATGAAATGCTGTATTATCTTAAATTTTGCTTAGAAATCACTCAACTACCCTCTCACACATGGTGGTGGCAATTCATACTATCATCAAAAAGCACAGAAAGACACCTGTTCCTTTTCATATTCTGTATATGATTTTGATCCACTTCCAAGGACACAGTTCAATGGTGTTAGGTATTTTGAGTGACAAGTTGGATATAAACCAGATGCTAGAGGCTGGGCATCGACATAAAAACAAAACAAAACAAAAAATAACCTGATTAGCTGTGCAGTTGGACATCAATATTTCGGGCCCAAATCTTGTCTCTTATATTCTCCAGGCACGACAAGGATGCCTCTTTATGACTATTGTGGCACCAGATTGCATTTGGCCCTGTCTTTTCACTTGTTAATGACATCTGTCCACCTCCTACTTGTGTATTCTAGAAGGTTGGCTTATTTGTTTCTTCCAATTAGCCTTTGTCTCTTCAAAGGTTACCTCTGATCTTTGTGTTATCCTGGCCACCCCACGCTGTAGCTTTCTCCGTTTCCATCTGCCTTTCCAATGGGTCTTAAATGGATGACCTTATCACTCCAGGAGGCAAACATACATGGTGCAGGTCTGCCAAGCTCAATATCCTTTTGCTTAAATGTTAGATGTATTTATGTTATTGCTCTGGAAAGCAGTGATCCAGGGAGAAACTAGTGTTTTGAGAGGACCTTGGACTCCTTAGAACAGCAAGGGAAGGATGTACATAACTACAGAAAGCCATGAGATGAGGTGTCTCCCCTCTCCTCTCATTGAGTCATTTTACTCTTGCCTGTACTTGAGTGTTAGCTATGCTGAGACCTCTGGACATCTGGGCATCACCATCTCTGCTTTTGTGAATTTGAGTGGGACAAAAAGAAAAGCCATAGTAAGATGCTCTCTGCTATGAGGTTAGATGCTGTAACAGTCTAAGTAGTAGCTAGGCTTAGGTCCATTGGATGAGAGATTGTAAAGGAAGCTTTTCCTCTTGGAGGATGCTGTGAAGGCAAGCAGCATTTTAGAAGTTATGTTCACACATGAGACTGACCACTGTAGAATGACTGTTGATAGTAATGCCAACAGATTATCAGGTAGAAAAAGTGAACTGCTAGTCAATCATTTAAAACCAGACATCCTTGTTTTTTTAAAATTGGATATTTTCTTTATTTACATTTCAAATGTTATCCCCTTTTAAGGTTTCCCCCTCCCGGAAACCCCCTATCCCATCCCCTTTCCCACTGCTTCTATGAGGGTATTCCCCCCCTCCCACCTCCCCACCCTCGATTCCCCTACACGGGGGCATCTATCAAGCCTTCATAGGACCAAGGACCTCTCCTCCCATTGATGCATAACAAGGCCATCCTCTGCTACATATGCAGCTGGAGCCATGTGTACTGCTTGGTTGGTGGCTTAGTCCCTGGGAGCTCTGAGGGTTCTGGTTGGTTGATGCTGTTATTCCTGTGGGGTTGCACACCCCTTTAGCTCCTTCAGTCCTTTCTCTAACTCCTCCATTGGGGATCCTGCCCTCAGTCCAATGGTTGGCTGCGAGCATCTGCGTCTGTATTTGTAAGGTTCTAGCAGGGCCTCTCAGGAGACAGCTATATCAGGCTCCTTTCAGCAAGCATTTCTTGGCATCCACAATAGTGTCAGGTTTTGGTGACTGTATATGGGATGAATCCCCAGGTGGGGCAGTCTCTGGATGGCCTTTCCTTCAGTCTCTGCTCTACACTTTGTCTCCATATTTGCTCCCGTGAGTATTTTGTTCCCCTTTCTAAGAAGGACCGAAGCACCCATACTTTGGTCTTCCTTCTTCTTGAGCTTCATGTGATCTACGAATTGTATCTTGGGTATTGACAGCTTTTGGGCTAATATCCACTTATCAATGTGTGCATACCATATGTGTTCTTTTGTGATTGGGTTACCTCACTCAGGATGATATTTTCTAGTTGTATCCATTTGACTAAGAATTTCATGAATTCATCATTTTTAATAGCTGAATAGTACTCCATTGTGTAAATGTACCACATTTTCTGTATTCATTTCTCTGTTGAAGGATATCTGGGTTCTTTCCAGATTCTGGCTATTATAAATAAGGCTGCTATGAGCATAGTGGAGCATGTATCCTTGTTATATGTTGGAGAATCTTTTGGGTATATGCCCAAGAGTGGTATAGCTGAGTCCTCAGGCAATACTATGTCCATTTTTCTGAGGGTCCGCCAAACTGATTTCCAGAGTGGTTGTACCAGCTTGCAATCACACCAACAATGGAGGAGTGTTCCTCTTTCTCCACATCCTTGCCAGCATCTATTGTCACCTGAGTTTTTGATCTTAGCCATTTTGACTGGTGTGAAGTGGAATCTCAGGGTTGTTTTGATTTGCATTTCCCTGATGACTAAGGATGGTGAACATTTCTTTAGGTGCTTCGTGACCATTTGATATTCCTCAGTTGAAAATTCTTTGTTTAGCTCTATACCCCATTTTTAATAGGGTTATTTGGTCCTCTGGAGTCTAACTTCTTGAGTTCTTTGTATATATTGGATACTAGCCCTCTATCAGATGTAGGATTGGTAAAGATCTTTTTCCAATCTGTTGGTTGCTGTTTTGTCCTAGTGACAGTGTCCTTTGCCTTACAGAAGCTTTGCAATTTTATGAGGTCCCATTTGTTGATCCTTGGTCTTAGAGCATAATGGCTACTCCAGCTTGTTTCTTGGGACCATTTGCTTGGAAAATTGTTTTCCAACCTTTTACTCTAAGGTAGTGTCTGTCTTTGTTACTGAAGTGTGTTTCCTGTATGCAGCAAAATGCTGGATCCTGTTTATGTATCCAGTCTTTTAGTCTATGTCTTTTTATTAGTGAGTTGAGTCCATTGATGTTAAGAGATATTAAGGAAAAGTGATTGTTACTTCCTGTTATTTTTGTTGTTAGAGGTGAAATTATGTTTGTGTGGCTATCTTCTTTAGGGTTTGTTGAAAGATTACTTTCTTGCTTTTTCTAGGGTGTAGTTTCCTTCCTTGTGTTGGTGGTTTCCATTTATTATCCTCTGTAGGGCTGGATTTGTGGAAAGATATTGTGTAAATTTAGTTTTGTCATGGAATATCTTGTTTTCTCCGTCTACGATAATTGAGAGTTTTGCTGGGTATAGTAGTCTGGGCTGGCATTTGTGTTCTCTTAGAGTCTGTATGACATCTGACCAGGATCTTCTAGTCTTCACAGTCTCTGGTGAGAAGTCTGGTGTAATTCTGATAGGTCTGCCTTTATATATACTTTATACTTGACCTTTTCCCCTTACTGCTTTTAATATTCTTTGTTTAGTGCATTTGGTGTTTTGATTATTATGTGTCAGGAGGAATTTCTTTTCTGGTCCAATCTATTTGGAGTTCTGTAGGCTTCTTGTATGTTCATGGGCATCTCTTTCTTTCAGTTAGGGAAGTTTTCTTCTATAATTTTGTTGAAGATATTTATTGGCCCTTTAAGTTGGGAATCTTCGCTTTCTTCTATACCTTTTATCCTTAGATTTGGTCTTCTCATTGTGTCCTGGATTTCCTGGTTATTTTGGGTTAGGAGCTTTTTGCATTTTGCATTTTCATTGACTGCTGTGTCAATGTTTTCTATGGTATCTTCTCCACCTGAGATTCTCTTGTCTATCTCTTGTATCTTGTGGGTGATGCTTGCATCTATGACTTTTGATCTCTTTCCTAGATTTTCTAACTCCAGGGTTGTCTCCCTTTGTGATTTCTTTATTATTTCTATTTCCATTTTTATATCCTGGATGGTTTTGTTTATTTCCTTCACCTGTTTGATTGTGTTTTCCGGTAATTCTTTAAGGGATTTTTGTGTTTCCTCTTTAAGGGCTTCTACCTGTTTACCTGTGTTCTCCTATATTTCTTTAAGGGAGTTATTTATGTCCTTCTTAAAGTTCTCCATCATCATCATGAGGAGTGATTTTAGTTCTGAATCTCGCTTTTCTGGTGTGATGGTGTATCCAGGAGTTGCTATGCTGAGAGAATTGGTTTCTGATGATGCCAAGTAAACTTTGTTTCTGTTGCTTATATTCTTATGCTTGCCTCCATCATCTGATTATCTCTAGTACTACCTGCCCTCCCTTTATCTGACTGGAGCCTGTCCTTCCTGTGATCCTGGTTATGTCAGAACTCCTCAGAGACCAGCTGTCTCTGTGATCCTGTGATGGGATCCTGTGATCCTGAGGTTTTGGGTGTGTCAGAGCTCCTGGAAGTCAATCTGCCTCTGAGACCCTGAGATCCTGGTGTCACCAAGCTCCTGTGATCCTGTGATCCTGGGAGTGTTCGAGAACCTGAGTATGGAGCTTCATCTGGGTAGTGTGGGACTGGCTGTGGAGTTTGTGCCCAGGGTCTGCTCAGGGCACCTGCTCAGACCAGAAGGAATCAGTGCCACTGGTTAGGTGGGGTTCCTGGGTCCCTGGATCTTGCTGGTCCCAGTTACTCCTGGTGTTGGGACAGATGTTTGTCCTCCTCAGCTCTGATTCTGAAAACCAGACATCCTTAATACTCAATTGACAACATATACTAGGCATTTCACCTATTGTTATTTAATTCTTTCTTTTTAAACTTTTTATTTATTCTTTCTGAATATCATATCATACACCCCAGTCCCATTGATCTCCTCATCTTTCCATAGCTGCTCTCTACTCTTGCAACCTCCTCATACAAAGAAAACAAAAACCCAAACTAAACCAAAACAAAAACCAAACAAACAAAAGAACAAAACCACCACCACCAACAACAACAAAAACACCCCGGTAGCAACAAAAATCCATCTCACTGTGAAAGTGGTCATGGTGTGTGTTACAGTATAACCCTTTTGTACAAACAACTTTACTTGCAAGTGTTCTTTGCAGGAGTCACTTTCTGGTTTGAGGCTTCTGGCCTCAGCTACATACCAGCACTAGATCCTCACTTTGACTCCTCTTGGACATCTTGTTGTTGTCCTATGTCATGGAAATCCTGCTGCTTTTGTTCTGCAGGACTGGCCCTTCCACATGCTTCTGCAGTTAATAGATGGCGTAGACGTTGGGTCCAAGTCAAAGCCCTGGATCTGGGCCTGGGTGGTAGCTGATTTGGTTAGCCCACCAGCTCTCCTGCATTCATGCCCTCAGGGCTGGCTCTCCTGTATCCACTTACCAGGTCTAGCTCTACTGTGCTGCCAAGTTTTGGTGCAGAGTCTGCTTTCTTGATGCTGCAGCCTGTGAGGGGTTGGGCCAGCTCTCCCACCTGCTGCAGGTGGCAAGAGGTAGGGCCATATCTTCCAGGATCATGCCCTTGGGGTTGGCTTTCCTGCGCCCATGACATTAGGGCTAGCTTTACTGTGCTACCTAGGTGAGGTATGAAGTCTGCTCTCTTGAGTGCTGCAGCTGGTGAGGGATGAGGCCAGGTCTGCACAGCCCTGTGACATAAACACAGCCCCAGGGGGCAGCCTGGATCAGGGGCATCTGCTTGGCCTTTAGTGGTAACATGGGCCATAGAATCAAACATCAACACAGACCACCTGCTCCTTCAGGACCATGGACCCAGACATAATCATCATCAGCAGTACAGGCCAGGACCTCATTGTGGCCTCAGGTGGCAGTGCAGGCTGCTCACTTCCGGCTGTTCCTCACTACCCAGTTCTGCCTCTCTTCATTGTACAAACACTCTTCTGCCTCTCTTCCCCCCCTCCACTACTAACTTGGTCATCTTATTGGTACCTAGGCCTCTGGGTGTCTTCCACCCTACCCACTACATATGGTGGCAGGTGGGTTCATCAAGGCATGTAATTCTTTTCTTAAAGTAGGGTCTCATGTGGTCCAGGCTTGAACTTACTTGATAGCAGATGACCTTGAACTTCTGATTCTTCTGCCCTCATCTCCTGAGAGCTATAATGTAAGCAAGCCAATGTGTCTGGTTTGATATGGTTCTGGGGAATTGAACTCTAGGCTTCATGCATTTGAGAGAAGTACGCTATCAATAGAACTACATCTCCAGTCCCATGTTACTTACTTTTTTTATCTGAAATCTGAGATAACCCTCTCACCCCCATTTTGCAGACAAAGAAGAGACATTCAGAATAGCGAGGGAGCTGCACAAGATCATACAGTCTACACAACTGATAAATGTTCAAGCCCCTTTGTTACCCTCATGGAGTAAAAGAGACCAAAAATGAAAGTCAGCCCTTATCTTTGAGTACCAGACTCCACTTCATGTGTCTCTAGCCTAGCGGTGCTTGAGTAGTGTTGGCTGTTCCTTCCAGTACTTGATGATGTCTGGAGAAATAATGCTTTGTAGGTGTACAAGAACTATTTGTTGCACAAATGAATGCATGATTAAGTTCATGGTAACAATTTAGACAGCACATGCTCTAGGGACAGCTAACAGTAATATTGGATTCTAGGATAAGTTGGTGGCCAGGATGAGCTTCTGTGAGGATATCTCTTCAGAGAGCTAGCTTAGGGAACCTATATAGCTTAGAGAATCTTTATGTGGCTCTCTGAAGTGAGATACTGGGATCCAATGTAGCCTGATGTTGTCCTTCCACCAGTGGCTAAAGTACCCCTCTCTTATTTCCTGGACGTTCAGGGCCTGTATGATTCTGCAGTGATGCTGACCTCTCTATGGAGATGGCACTGAATTAACTTTACTACAAAGGGGTCCATTTTCCTTAAGTTCAGAGAATATCAGTCAAGTCTGTCCAGGACAAGTTAATTCCATAAAAGAGGGAACTTGTCTTCTTTGGACAAAAGGCTCTTCTGAAACTTTCCAGTATTCACATGTACCTATCCTGTTGGCTCCCTGTCAGCTCACCTGCTGCTGCGTTTATGGGAAGGAAGAGTGAGTCTCTCCATAGAGACTGGGATTAGAGTGGAGAGCATGGGCAAGGAAATGGAGCTTTATCATATAACAATCTTATGAAATTCTCATCTGGAATTTTAAAATGACAAACTCTACTGTAGGTTTTATTCTAGATATAACAGGGTGAGGATTTATAGACTAATAGCTAATTTTATAAAAGATGGATTTATAGACTGCTCCCAGAATCTCTTTTTAGGAGAGAATCTCTGTTTTTTAGGACAAGATCTGTAGGGGATGTAGCCGAGTTGGTAGAGTGTACAAGGCTCTGGGTTAGATTCCCAGCCCTGGAACATCAGTAGGGTGCAGCATTGTAGACTAAGCAGAATGCAGGATCATCCTCATCGATACAGCAAATTTGAGGCCATCCTGGGACCCATGAGATCTGAGGCAGGAGGAAATTCTAGCAGATCAGAAACTAATTTTAGGAGTGTGGAAAATACCTGCTATTTTCCTAGTTTGGAGTGAAACAGAAAAACAAAAAGATAAAGGCATAGTTTAAAATGGTATATAAGAATGCACAGATATAAGAGTAAAGAGGCAAAGAGAGAAGAGCAAATGGGACCAGTGGCCATGGGCTTAGATGATTTCAGGTAGCCGTGGTAGTGTCTGCACCCATCCAGGTTGTGTGAATGTTTGTGGGGAAAACAACAAGGAACGGGTGAAATCCACATCTGTGACAGACGGTGACAAAGAGAACTTATACAAGTGAGATGCTAATGAGATTGCAGATTCACTGCAGGTAACTTGGTGGTGGGAGTAAAACTGAAAATTATACCTTAAGGATGCACTGAACTCTTGAGGAGGCCTGGTTTTCCTACAGGGGATGAGGCAGAGGTTTTGGGTTTGTTTAATACAACTGTCAAAGGGCAGGAAACTCCAAGTCAAATAGAGACCAAAGTTAGTATTTAAAAGTTGCTTATTGCGAAGCCTAAAGTATAGTAGGTATACAATAAGTTATTTATATTCATATATACTTCTGTCATGAAATTCTGTGATTCTTCCAGCAGAATTGTTCTGCATTTCAATGAAAATTGACAAACTAGATGCAACTATGGTTTATCCGGGATGTTCTTAAAGTACTGTGCTCACACTCTTAGGCCAGGAAATGCTCTTTCTTATTGTTTCAGACCTCACTGCTCCCTGTTGCCCTTTTCCTATTGGCTTACTCTCTCTATGTGGGGGTTGTTTGACTCCTGCAGGCACCTGAATGTGTAGCTTATAATTCAACTGTACAGACATTGTCCACTGCTTGTGTATGTAGATCATCTTATTGGCCATAATACTTGCTGCCTTTCCTGTAGAGGATTTAGACTCTCCTATCACATTGATAAGTGATCTGTTTTTGCTCAAAGACAGATGAGGATGCACCACTTCTCTGACGATGCTTGCATAGCTCGCATTCTGTCCTGTTCTGTCACGAGGACCGGCAGTGTCTGAGATAGGGATGGCTGTGTGGGCAAACAGAATGCTACAAGACAAAGCTGTTGGCAACTTATGAGTGACAATAGGAGAGAGAAATGTTTGTTGGGGTGAGCCACTGAGATTTAGGGAGTCATTTTTACCACAGCATGACTTTGTTTATTATAACTAATAAAACTCCTTTATTTGTTTTAGAGGGAAGGAATTTAAGAAACTTTACCACCTTGGAGGGATGCTCAGCAGAAAACCTTTTTAGCTTTTATTTACACTGAGATGATGGCAATTTGGGGAGGAAGATTTCAATTTTCTCTTGCAGGTAACACATAGGAAGGAAAATTACAATTTATTGCTACAATAGTGGTTGGGTTTAAAAACCATAATAAGTGTCCCCAAAGGGGAAGTTCAAACTGGTATGTGAATGCTGACTTAATTTGTGTGACCTTTGTCACTGTGCCTACTCATGTATCATTCCTTCTTCATCAACTTGTGATTAATTATTTGGACTGCTTTAAAGTTCATGTTAACTCGATGTAAATCTGAGAAGAAAAAAAAATCTAGAAGCAAGAGCTTTTGCAGTAATAATTTTAGCATTGGGGAAATGACCCCCACCTCCATGCCTCAGTTGTTGAACAATGAATCACTCTGAAGCACCCTAATCCCTTAGCAGACATGCAGTATTATAATGTGTGTTAGCCATTCACTATTTTCTGGATAATAGCTTCTGTTCTAGTCTCATTCTGTTACTTTGATGTGACCCTTTGGGCAAAAGCAGCTTGAGGAGAAAAAGGTTTATTTAGCCAACAGTTTTAAGTGATGGTGTATCATTGAGGGATGTCAGAGGGAACTCAGGCAGGATCTTGAAGCAGAAACTATGGAGGAACACTCTAGCTGGTTAACTCAGGCTCACGCTTAACTACACTTGTTATATGACCCAGGACTACAGGGATGGTGCCACCCACAGTGGCTGAGCCCTCCAGCATTAATTCATAATCAAGACAATCCCTCACAGATATGCCTGTGAACCATGCTGACCATAGAGATTCCTGGGTTGGGATTTTTCTCTCAGATGACTCTGGATAGTGTCAGGTTGAGGCTTAAAGCTAATGCGGATAGCTCCTAAATCTATACCACTCATTTTTTTTTTTCTCCTTCATAAATCAGTTGCTTATTTCTCTAGTCACTGGAACAGTCTTTTGTTGTTGTTGTTGTTATTATTTTTGTTTGTTTCGTTTTTCTGTCTCCTCGCATTTGAAATCTAGAGCCCGCATGGAGGAAAAAGGAACTCTGAGAGGGCAAATAATATAGAGAAAGCAAATGCTAAAATTCATTTCAGAGACTGTGAGTGTTGAGCACAGACAGATGGCAGATGCAGCATACAGGATTTAACAGTGGATTGAGGGTTTGGAGTTGGGCTGTGAATAGCCTGGGAAGTGCAGGGATAAGAGGGTTTGACTTCAGTTCTACAGCCAGCAGGATGCCAGAGCAGTGTGTACCTTTTGGCCTTTTAGGATCATTTCATTCTGAGTGTTGATCACACAAGCATGGACGGGTGATGGGAGAAGAGAGACATTGCAGAGAGAGACCAATTAGGTGGCCTGAAATAATTCTGCTGAAAGAGGCTCATAACCTGAACTAGGCCATGGGGAGCACACAGATGGAATGTCAGCTCCTGACCTCCACAGGGAGACAGGGACCCCTGTATGCCCTGTCTTCACCTTCTGTGTTCAGTGAAGTGCCTGGGTTGCACTGAACAAGAAGAGCTGAGGCTGAAATCTCCTGGGACTCTGAAGCGCAGCCATGTGGGAATTTATGGCCTGAGCCAGCAGTTCCCTCCAGAACTGCCGAACACAGGTTAGCTCAGCAGAGCTTCTGGCCCAAAGACAGCCAGAGATCCAAGCCTCCGTTCTCTGCTTCTTGCTTGCTTCTTAATTCTCTGTTGTATGCCACAATTGGGGTCCATAGAAACCCTGCTGCCCTCTCTCACCCCTTCCTCTTTAGTTACAGGCAAGAAAATTGTCAATGCTACTTGCAGTGCATGAAGAAAACATATTTCCCAGCAGATATTTCTGAACATTAAGCAGGGGGGTCTGCCGCTGTCCGTTCCACACCTCACTTTAACACCACTCCAGCAAATTGCTTAGTCTTTGATTTTTCATCTTCCTTGCTGCCTGTGTTAAACTAGGAGAAAAAGTAAAGATCACTAAGGACTCCTTTCCTTAATATTGTTATTTTTTTAAAGGGCGTGATGCATTGTGGGGGGAGGGAAGGGAGCAAGGTGAAACTCTGCTATAACCATTATGCAAATGAGTACTTCTGTTCTTAGAGGTGTTCGTATGCAAGTGGCTCAGAGAAGCCTAACTGGGAGGAAAGAGACCATTGAAGTCTTTCATTTGTTATTTATCAGTCTGTCTATTTATCTATCTGTGGTAGTTTGAATGAAAATGGCACCTAAAGTCTTAGAGGGAGTGGTACTATTGGGAGGTATGACCTTGTTGGAGGAGGTGTGTCACTAGGGGTAGACTTGGAGATTTTACAAGCTTCATCTAGGCCCAGTGGCTCACTCTTCCTCCCTGTTGCCTGAGGCTCTAGATGCTGAACTCTCAGCCCCTCTCTACCATCTTGTCAGTCTGTACTCCATCATGTTTCCCGCCATGATGGTAATGGACTAAACCTTTGAACTGTAAGCCAACCCCCAATTCAATATTTTTCTTTACAAGAATTGCTATGGTCATGGCATCTCTTCACAGCAATAGAAACCTTAACTAAGACATTGTCTGTCTGTTATCTATCTGCTATTATCTATCTATCCATCTATCTATCTATCTATCTATCTATCTATCTATCTATCTATCTATCTATCTATCTATCTATCTACCATCAATTGTGTGCCAGTGTACCACAGAGCACAGGTGAAGGTCGAAAGACAACTTGTTCGAGTTAGTTATCTTTTTCCACAATGTGAGAACAGGGATTGACCTTGGGTCACCAGGCCTGGTGTCCATCAAATTTGACCTACTGAACTATTTTACCAGCCCAAGATCTTTAAGATGTTTGCAAAATTGGGAAAACTCAAGGCAAAGTAGCCAGGTTGTGAAGAATTCTTTGTAGTTGTAACGGGAACAGATTCCTTTCAACCTAATAGCTTCCAGACTCTCACACACAAATTTTCAATATCATAAGGGTTGAGTTCTTTGGGTTGTAAACTTCAGAGACCCATGGAAACCTAGTTGAGGAGAAGAAGCATGAGGCATCACAGCCAGCAGAGATTTCACAGAAATGTAGTGAAACTCTATGGTTTAGTTTTTCTTCTTGGAGTCAGGAAGCATATTAAGGATGTTTATAGGATATTGAAATGAGTTATTTATGGCTGTTCACTCTGGTGCTTTACTCCAGTCAGATCCCTTCATTTCTGACTCAACCATAGCTCCTCCCATTACTCTCTGCCAAACTTCCCATAACATTTCCTTTGCCTCAGTGCTTCTGCTCATGGTCTATGCTACTTGATGTTCCGAATTCCCTAGATCATCTGAATGACTTCAGTCTCGTGAGAATTCATGGTATCAATCAGCTCATGAGTTTTCTGCCTTGGGCCAATTTTTGTTTGACTGTGGTCCATGTAGAGTCATGGGAAAAGGGTGATAGAGCTGTGTTTATCCACAGAACTACAATTAAGAAGGAAAGTCTTCCCCTCCTATCAGCTAATTAAAATAATGTAAATGGCATTTGCTATTCACACAACAAATGTTTCAACAGATGATGTTGAAAGTAGATTATGGAAATAAAGACTTAGGCAGAGATACCAAAGTCTTACAGGTGTGTATTACTCTTCTTGTCTTTATGACAAAATACAATTTATAATGAAGGAAGCTTTGTTTGACAGGGTTTAGTCCATGGTTGCTTCATTCCATGAACACCGTGGTGACAGGATCATATAACAGGAGGTTCTTCAGCTCCTGGTAGTAGAACTTAAGGGAAGGAGGAAGGAAGGAAGATGGAAAAGAAGGTGGGAAAAAGAAATAGTAAGGACAAGATATGCCTAAATACCCATAGCCAGTGACATTCTTTCTGCAGTTAGGGCCTACCTCTAAATATTTGTGAATCTCTTATGATAGTGTCGCCAGTTGGTAGACATTTTAGATTTAAACCACAATGTAGTAGGTCTTTCACATGAAGCCATCATTTCATTCTGCCAATAATAATATGCTCCTCTGTGTTGTCTGGGGACTGTCTTTCTTTAGCTCCACAAGGCTCAGATTCTGTGGTGATACTTAACAGGGGAGCATCTTATATTGCCTCTAAGACTGCACCCTGTCCCCAGCTGTGCTGATCAATATATGTTTGGAATTTGCTTTCAATTCATAGAGAAATCTGTGTATTTAGTGTCAAATTTTCCTTCTGTGAAAGAAAAATTTTGAGTGGTTTAATGCATTCTGAGTACATTGTGTTTAAAGTGTCCTTGGCCCATATCTCTTAGAGTTTCTCAGAAAAAAAGAATTCTATTTTTAAAATTAAATTTATTATTTATTCACTTTACAAACTAATATCAGCCCTTCCTCTCTTCCCAGTACACCTTCATACAAGTCCTTCCCCCATTCCTCTTAGAAGGGGAAGCCCCCCTCTGGGTGTCATCCCCCCACCCCACACATCAGGAAAAAAGAAATTCTTAGAATGTTTGGGAGTTCCATTTGGAGCCAGGAAGACATTAATTCTAGCAGTGATTGCTAGATATTGAGATAGCTTCTAGTCTGGACTTCAGCCAGTCTTGAGTCCTTAATCTGTACTTAAAGAAACCTGGGAAGGGAGGGCACTTCCTCGGGAGGGGAAAGGAGGTATGTATAGACAGAGGGTAAAATAACAGTAAGGGTGTCTGAAAAAGTCATAAGGAACAATACTATTAGCTCTCTGTCTAAAAAAAAAGCCCTATGATACTCACAATTCTATCTCTATTTCTATCTACATATATATTAAATGAAAAATTTCTCATCTCAGCAGATAATGCTCCCTTCAAGAGTCAAAGATCATCTTAAAATACCTCAATACCAGACATGAGAAGAACTCTTTTGAGTTCTTGGTCAGGGTTGTTCAAGGGACTACCAAAATATAGTCTGTTGCTATTGCTCTTGGCTTCCCCCAAGAAGTGGAAAGTAAGTCCCTACTCCTGAAAACACCATGGACTTCAGACAGAGTCCTAAGGCCCTTAAGCTGGAACTGACCTTCATGAATACCTCCTTCCTGAGGACTAACTTTCATGATACCAGAAGATGTTGTGTTGGTTTGCAAAGGAGAGAAGCAACCAACAGTTCTATGCCTATGGACCTCAACAACCAGTATGGCATGATAACCCTAAGCGTGCAGTAATGGCTTATATACTTTGGAGCTCACCAGCAGCTCTCTACTTGGACTATAGACCCACCCAAAAAGAGAAAGATCATACCTGTACCAGAAATGTTAGTGTGTGTGTGTGTGTGTGTGTGTGTGTGTGTGTGTGTGTGTGTGTGTGTGTGTGTGTATGTATATGTAGGAGTGAGGTTGATGTCAAGTGTCTTCTTTGATCTCTGTTCCCACTATATATTCAAACAAGGTCTCTTACTGAACTTAGGGCACGCTAGTTCAATTAGTATAGCTAGCCACCTTACTTCAGGGATCCCTGTCTCAAGCCTACAAGTTCTGGGTATAGGTGGGCCACCATGCTTGCTCAGCATTTACATAAGTGCTAGGGAAACTCTAGTCGTCATGCTTGTGTGGCAAGCACTTTACCATTGGCTTAGCCCCATGATTATCATCTTTGGACCAGGCTATATTTCTGCACATCTCCTGTTTTGGTTTGGATGCATGTCCTGCAAAGATCCACCTGTAAAAGCTTGACTCTCAGGGTGGTGACATTGAGAGGTGTTGTGGACCTTTAAGAGGTGAAGCCTAGTAGGTAGTCCTTAGATGATTGGGGGTTGGAGGTGTGCCCCTGAAAAGCATTGTGCCATGTTGATCTTTTATTTCTCTCACTCTCCTCTGGTTCCGGATGTGATACCTTACTCTGTGACATGCTCCTGTCACAATAAGCTATGCTCACCAGAGGCCCAAACCAAATTTTCTGTGTGATACTGGAATTGAACCTTGAGAATTTTGAGCTCTTTTCCTAAGAAACTTGTTTCAGCTATGTTGGTATTCATATAAAACTGACTAACAGACAGTTTTTCTGCTTGCTTGTGCATAGACTCCCATTGTACTATCAATGTGTTTCTGTAGCTTACTTAGGACACAGAGACACCAGCATTACTTGGAAGCATGTTAAAATTTAAGAATCCAAGTTTCTCTCCTGTAACTGGTGAGTTAGACTATACTTCTTTTTTTAAATTAATTATTTTATTTATTTATATTCCAAAATGTTGCCCCCCCACCCAGGTTCCCCCTCCCAGAGTTCTTTACCCCATTCCCCCTTTTGCCTCTGAGAGTGTATTCCCCCCCTGCATCCCCGTTCCCCAGGGCATCAAATTTCTACAGGATTAGGTGCATCCTCCCCACTGAGGCCAGACAAGGCTGTCCTCTGCTACATATGTGCTGGGGGCCATGGACCAGCCCATGTATGGTCTTTGGTTGGTGGCTTAGTCTCTGGGAGCTCCCAGGGGTCCAGGTTAGTTGACACTGTTGGTGTTCCTATGGGGTTGCCATCCCCTTCGGTTCCTTCAATCCTTCCCCTAACTCTTCCATAGGGGTCCCCAACCTCAGACAAATGGTTGGCTGTAAGTGTCTGCATCTGTCTCAGTCACAACATAGCATCAGTAATAGTGTCAGGGTTTGGTGCCTGCCCATGGGATGCATCCCAAGTTGGGCCAATCACTGGATGACTATTCCTTCAGTCTCTGTTCCATTTTGTCCCTGCATTTCTTTTAGACAAGAACAATTCTGGGTCAAAAAATTTGAAGGTACATTGGTGACTCCAGCCCTCCATTGGGAGCCCTGTCTATCTACTGGAGGTGGTCTCTTCACATTTCATCTCCCTACTGTTGGGCATTTCAGCTAAGGTCATCCCCATTGAGTCCTAGGAGCTTCTCACATTCTAAGTCTTTGAGACTTTCTAGAGGTTCAACCCAGCCCCCACTCCTACCCCTGGTAGCTGCATATTTCCATTCATTCTCCTGGCCCTCTGGGCTTCTCTCCTGTCTCCCCCAGATCTCATCTTCCCCCTTTCTCTTTCCCTTCCCCTCTCCCACCATGGTCCCTCCCTCCCTCTGCCTCCCATGATTATTTTGTTCCCCCTTCTAAGTGGGATTGAAGCATTCTCACTTGGGTCTTCCTTTTTGCTAAACTTTTTATGGTCTGTGGATTGTATCATGGGAATTCTGTACTTTTTGGCTAATAACCACTTATTAGTGAGTACATACCTTGCATGTCCTTTGGGTCTGGGTTACCTTACTCAGGATGAATATTTTCTAGTTCCATCCATTTGCCTGTAAAATTCATGATGTCCTCATTTTTAATAGCTGAATAGTATTCCATTATTAAACTTCACTTCTTAAAAGACATTGGGCTAGTTATTTTTCCTTTATAGTTTATATTGTATTTATTTTCTATTGCTGCTCTATGTAGCAAGGGATTAAAGAAAGAGGGAGAAAAATTGTCTCAGGAAAGATACATATTTAAGTATGTTCTCCATCATATCTAATATTTCCTGATAGCAAAACATCCCTGTAGGATGGGACTTTGTCCTAGTACTTGGCTATGTTCTTTAACTGAATATTCTTAGTGCCTACTTCACCCATTGAATGTTTCAGAATTCAGGTCAATGTCTTTGTATATGAGCCTGTCTGCATGCCTGCCTCTCTTTCATCACTCAACAGCTGACATTTTCAGATTGCATGCATTGCATATGAAGTCTATAAGGATTGCAACAACTCCAGGCTTAATGCCAACATGAGCAGGTATGGACATCCAGGAAGAGAAAAGCCAGAGAGGACAGTCTGTGGCATACAGAGAAGGTGGATGTCACAACCAATTAGAAACAACAAGGTTCAAAAAACTGGAGGCCACCAACCTGAAAAGCTTTGTGCTCAGGGATTTGAGGATAAATGGCTTTTTCACAATGGGTAATTAACTCATGGAGTGGGTTCCTGGAGGCAGCTCGGAGAGCTGGAGAGCTGATCGACACTGACAGAACCTGGGAATTGCTTTCACAGCTCTTTCCCTGTTTGGCTCAAGAATGGAAAGGAAGCTGCTGTGTAAGTCAACCAGGAGGGTACAGCTCAGTGAGCAGCTCTTAGAAATGTGGAAATAAGTGGCTGTGGATCAGGAAGGGGATGGAGGCACCGTCCTATAGCTGAGGTGCTAGCTGGGAGTGTCCTCCTTCACCATCCGCACTTGCATCCACCTTCTGCAGCAAATGATCTTCCTATAAAATGGGTTCTATTTGCTTTAGTGACTGACATAGGTGGCAAAGGTGGTGTTAGTATTTTTATAGAAGTGTGCATTCTTCCTTTTAGCTTTCTTAGTTGGAAAGATGAAAAACATGTGAGTCAGAGGATGAAATGAATTCCTCAAGGGACTGCATTCTAAGATAGAACTGGGATCCAGGGTTTCTGGCCTTTTTTCTGGTCATTGGTGTCTCTGTTTTTATTGCTGTATACAGGAAGTGTAAAAGTCATATGGAGAAAGAATTCGCTCTGCATTGTGAGGAAGTCTGTTACCTCTGAGTTTCTTTCTACCTTTAATACTCTGCTTATATGAATGAGATGAATAGTAAGGGTTTATAATGAGGCTGAGTTACTTCTTTAGAATTGATCACATGCTTAGCTTTATACTAAACAGTGTAGGCATTTTCTCAATTAATCCCCATAAGGAATGAATGAAGCATATACACATTTCTCCTGTGGATTGTAAACTGTTATTGAGAAGCATTCCAAATATGGCCATTGGACAGACTGACCCGTTTGTTATCCCTCAATGACATAAGGATTCTGAATTAATATACAAATTAACTATAGCACTAGGTCAGATATTGAGGTCCCATGACATTTTAGGGAGAAGGAAGGAAGAAGAAAGATAGAACTTTGTTTGCAAGAGAAAACTGATGTCCACTCTTATCTAGCCCTTTCCTCATTGATGGGTTGCCAACACTTAGGAAAATGTAGTTTAAATTGCCTTTTCTAAAGTTTTACTATCACAAGTGCCAGGAAGAGCTGTTAAAGACAGCTCAATTCAACAAGTCTCTTTGGAATGACTTCTTATGCCAACTGAGTGCGACTTAGCTGCATTTATTTAAAATCATTTGTACTATTTCAATTTCTATAACTTAAGAGATATTAAATTCTCCTTTATGTTTGAATAATTCTCCATTGACTCCATTACACATTCATCTGTTAATGGAAACTTAGTTTTTTTTTTTTTTCAAACTTGGCCACATGGTAGTGCCACAACCAACATGGGAATGCAGGACACTCAGTGGTGTGCTGGCTTTCAATAGTTTGAGTAGCCACCCAGGGGTGATATAGCTGGTCAGACAGTAGTACTGTTTTTAGGTTTAGAAGGAGCCTTCAGACCAATTTCCATAGAGATGGGACTAAATTACATTCCCACTAACTACAAGCGAGACTGGTGTGGATAGACAGTATCCATGTGGTGTCTGCCAAGATAGGTCAGTTCTAAGTAAGTATAGAAAAGGGAATAAGGAAAAATGCAAATGTTTTTGCCTTCTTTTCAGTAGCTTTAAATAAAAAGTTATATGAACCAAACCAATGACTCTAGATCATAACACTCGCCCTATTTATTTTTCTTGCGTAGCTTCCCCCTCCTTTCCCTTCTCTCTCCCTTCTAGCCTCCCTCCCCCTCTCTCACTCTCTCCTTTTATCTCTTCCTCTCTCCCTTCCTCTATCTTTTCCTTAGAAAGGATTTCATGCAGCATAGGCAGGTCTCAGGGTTACTACGTAGTTAGGCTGGCCTTGAGCTCTTGACCCTTGTGAGGTACTGGAGACAAGCACTGGCAAGATCAGCTTGATGTGGCTCTCTTGAGTATAATCTTCCTAGCTTAAAGGCCAGAAGCTGTCTTTAAAAATGAAGGTGTACTTTCATTCAGAAGCTTATGCAGCCTCTCATTTCATGTGCGTGCAGGATTTTTGTCTGTGCTCATTCGTTTTATTATTTCTGCCTCCCATGACCATGCACTTGTGACAGAATACTTTGTACCATGAGTTTCCCTACACTGTCAGAGCCACTTGAGAGGAAGTGACAAACAGGTCTTCATTTGTTCCAGTGAGCTATTGGCAGTCAGTGGAATCTACTATCTTTATGGGTGGAAGCAGAATAAGACACATGATTTTGTGATTGAGAAAGAATATTTTATATTCTACCAAAGCTCCGGTTTGGACATTGTACCATTCGGTGATGGTAGCTTTATCCCTAGTCAGATATAAAAATATGGGCAGAAATCTTCTTTTCATCCCTTCTTTTCCTTTCTCCCTTGATGACCATATATTTACCATTCCCTGCCTCCCTCCATCCCTCCTTAGAAGATAGATCACTGTTCTCAGAATAGCCAAAAGCACTTAACTGCCTGAGGAGACTGCTCACATTCACTGTGATCTTCAGGACCTGAAACCTTCCATGACAGGGCTTAGGGAATAGAGTTGGTCAATAAGACGAGTGGAGGAAAGATTGATGCCAGGACAAAATGGGCAGGAGAATCAGAAGTCTTTCAGTGTACTTAGTTATTGGCATCAAGGGAGGTCTTCATGTAAGTAAGGGGCAGGGATCTGTAGGTTGGACATTTGACTTGTGGGAGGGGGGCAGGACTCTTTTCTAGGGAAGAAGATAGCCACAGCAGCCTCTTTATGTGAACTCTGTCCCAGTTTGGTCTGTGACTCTGGATGTCGGTTTCAGCTCTGTCGTATTGGAGCTTCACTAGCGTAGAAACTTTCATGGTGTTCACTTCTGCACATTCAAATTTAGCACATTGCTTGGCACATAGCAGATAGTCAGCAAATGTCTGCTGGAAGTGAGCGGCATCAGTGACATCTCTAAACCCCATACTGCACCCAGTCTCCAGTTCTCCTAATTACTGCCTATCATTCAATCCCAGTAACAGGATTTTTGGGAGGCATTGCTCAATATTTGTTGCACTGGTATCAAGTGTGGCCTAACACTCCCTGATTTGACCCATTCTGCTTTTCTTCCAAACTCAGGGTCCTTGTGACTATTACAAATGTAATGAATGAAGACGCACCGCTGAGTGCAACCTCCTTGTAGTATGGGTTTATGAAAACAGCTCTTGCAGGCCTGGCTACTATAGTTAGGGGGAGGAGTGATGGGTTTTCTGAGCTGCATAAACCACTGTGAGCAATCTTCCTGATTAACACAATTTATACAGTCTGAAAATGTTTGTGTAGACGTCTCGCAAGTGCAGGATTTTGGTTGTTAGTGTTTCTGTGGTTTCTGATGATTCTACCTAGGCACCCCAACTTAGTGCACAAGTATAAATAGCATCCCTAAGCCACCGTAGTTACCATTTACTGCTTGCATTTTAGAGGTAGATAATGTGTTGGGCATTCATTCAAATCACTTCCCCCAGTCTTCATAAAATTTCTGTTTAATACTGCTAACCCCATTTTGCAAATGAATAAATAAGATGCAAGAACATAAAATTGGTGCTCCCAATTTGTGTTTTCACTATTCAGTTTAGCTGTATGTCAGCCACCATTCTGTCCTGTGGATAAACAAAAGTAGGTTAGAGTGTGGATTTTTATGACACTCATGGGATAACTGAGAAGATGGAGCTTGAGTTTATGAACCTATTATAAATATAATAGAAGACATGATATAATGCAGTTCCCAAATGAATGTGATATAGAACAGTAGTTCTCAGAATACGGTCTGCAGCCTAGCAATATCAACATCCTTTGGGAGCTTGTTAGATATGCAAATCCAGTCTCTACTTCATGCTGACTGAATCAGAGACTCCCCCGGAGGTAGGATCCAGTGCTGTATAACTTGCCTTCCAGGAAGTGCTAACACATACTAAGATGAGGGACCATGGGTAGACGTGTAGCCTAAGGGTCTAGGATTAATTTGCTAGGCTGCTATAACAATGGGCCATAAGGTGAGAGGTTTGAAGCAGCAGAAATCCAGTCTCTCTGAATCAAGAAGGCCAGACGTTTGAGATCAAGGTATTGGGAGGGTTTGTTCTTTCTGGTGTGTTTGAGGATAAGCTCTCTTGGCTTCCATGATTCCTGGTCATCTCTTGTACTCCTTGACAGGTAGATAGGGCTGCATCAGTGCAGTCTCTGTCTCCATCTCCATATAGATTTCTCTGTGACTTCTGTTTCTTTAATTTAAATGGTATTTTTATTAATTCTTTGAGAATTTTATACTATGCACTCTGATCATTTTCTTGCATACCCCCCTAAACACCCAGATGCACTTGACTTCTCTACCCCTTAGTTTTATGTTTTCTCTCTTAAACAAAACAAAACAAAACAAAACTGACCAAAAACTCATGACTTCAATTTGTGCTGCCCATGTACTTCTGGGTGTGGAGTATATTGATTCTTCCTCCCAAGAAGCATTGGCTTCTAATGGCTCCTCAGTTAGGGGTGAGGGGTTTTGAGTTCTTTCCTGGACCCTGTGCAAGAATGTTGAGTGACTTAATCTTAAAGAGAGAGTTCTTGTGAAGGCTACCACTCCTGCAGTGAGTTCATGAGTGCAGAAGTCCTGCCATGTCAAGAAAACACTGTTTTGGTTTGGTTTTCCTTGACCTCTGGCTCTCATCATCTTTCTGTTATTTTTTCCTGAGATGAGTGTGTGATATAGATGCCACATTTGTGGCTGGGCACACCGTTGAAGCTTATTCTCTGTACTTTGGACCAGTTGTGAATTTCTGTGTTAACCACTGTCTACTGAATAAAGGAACCTGCCTGATGAGTTCTGAGAGCTGCAGCAATTTTTGAGTAGAATAACAAATTCTTATCCACATTTATAGTACCAAGTGCCAAGCCTGAGGAATAGGCTTTAGATACAGTCGGGAAGGGGTTGGTGACACACTCATCACATTCAGGCCATTGTTGTACCCTATTAGTCATTGTTATAGTTTACAGCATTCACAGGTGGGTAAGGCTGTTGATGGCTTTTTCTTGTAGCAGTCAACCTAGCACTTTCCAGTACTATCTTCCTGGTCAATACCAATGTGATTTCTCCGTGTTCAGCTGTTTTAGTCTTAGTTACTCCTGTGAAAAGACACCATGACCAAGGCAACTTGTAGAAGAAAGCATTTAATTGGGGATTTGCTTACAATGTCAGGGGGTTCATCCATGGTCGTCATCATAAGAAGCATGGTGTCAGGCAGGCAGGGCACTGGAGCAGTTGCTGAGAGCTTATATTCTGGTCCTCAGGCAGGAGGCAGAGAGAAAGAAAATGAAGAAATGGGGTCTGGCATGAGCTTTGAAACCTCAAAGCCCACTCCCAGTATCATACCCCTTTTAAACAAGGCCACATCTAATCCCTTCAAAAACTTCACCAACTAGGGACTAATCATTTAAATATATGTGCCTATGGGGGGGGGTCGTGCTTATTCAAATGACCACACATCTCATTAATATATGTGGTATCTTCAGCAATAGGGCCTTGCCATTAAATTTTGAAATCAATAGCCTGTATTATTTTTGGGGTCTCCTGAACACTTCTGAATAGCAACTTGAGGGAAGGCATTCCATATTTGTCATTGGGCTTTTTTTTTTTTAAATTTTTTTTATTTTTTGATACTTTATTTACATTTCCAATGTTTCCCCTTTTCTGGGTCTCCTCTTTGGAAACCCCCTATCCCCTCCCCCTCCCC
>CM052710.1:67676541-67701344 GCA_028551405.1 Uromys caudimaculatus
TGTTGTTAAGGATAGCTTTTGCTATCCTGGGTTTTTTGTTGTTCCAAATGAATTTGAGAATTGCTCTTTCTAAGTCTATGAAGAATTGAGTTGGAATTTTGATGGGGATTGCGTTGAATTTGTAGATTGCTTTTGGCAGGATGGCCATTTTTACTATATTAATCCTGCCAATCCATGAGCATGGCAGATCTTTCCACCTACTGAGGTCTTCTTCGATTTCTTTCTTCAGTCATTGGGCTTTTAATGGCCTCTTGGAGGTACATCATCCAATGTCTACAGTGACTCCAATTAAACATACACACACGCACACACACACACACACACACACACACACACACACACACACACAATTTGTAAAGCTTATAAAATAGAAGGTTTTCCTATGGCTTTTTCAAGCATCTTAGTGTTCTCACCATCCAGAGCCCTCTGCCCTACCCTAACATCACCCTCCTCATCATTTTAGCCTTCCTCCCTGCTATTCCCTGTTGGCCTTCATATTACCCATGTTCTTCTATATCCATTCCTTGAAGAACTTTATTGCCCCTCCCCACCAACGATCTCTCTCTAACTTCCTAGATTCTAAACATACAACTCTCAAGACTCTACAGTAAGATCTACTGATGAGTAATAACTTGTGACATTTGTCTTTCTAAGTGTGGGTTATTCACTCAGTGTAATGTTTTCCAGCTCCATCTGTTTACCTGAAAACTCACTAATTTCATTTTGCTTTATAGCTGAATGAAGTTCCTCTGTGTAAGGGTATTTTCTTTATCCCCTCATCTGTTGATGGACACCCAGGCTGTTTCAATGTCACAGCTGTTGTGAATAGAACAGTTACGGAGATGGATGAGCATGTGTAGGAAATAGAGTCCTTTGGAAATATGGCCAGGAGTAGTATGGTTAGGTTCGATGTAGATCTATTTATAGTCTTTTGAGAAATTGCTGCACTAATCTCTAGAGTGGCTGTACCTGTTTGTACTCCCACCAGTGGTCTATTAGTATTCATTCTCTACATCCTTATTAGCACTTGCTATCTTTATTTTCTTCATCTTAACCACTCTGACTGCAAAACTACATTCTCAATGCAGCTTTACCATCTATTTCCCTGATGGCAAAGAAGGACAAACACTTTAGAATTATTTCTTCTCCATTTGTATTTCTTCTGAATATTCTCTGTTCAGTTCCACAGCCTACTTTGTCATTGGATTGTTTATATTCTTGATTATATATAATATATATTATATATGTTTAAATTTTCTAGATGCCAATCCCCTGTCTAATGTATAGCTGGATTTTTTTTTTTTTAAATATGCTGGTCTTCATTCAATTAACAGTTTCCTTTGTAGTACAGAAGCTTTTTAATTTCATAAAGTTTCATTTGCTGTTTGTTCTTATTTCTTCAGTGACTGGAGTCCTATTCTGAAAGTCTATACCTGAGCCTATACCCTAAAGTATACTCCTACCCTTTCTTCCAGAAATTTCGTATTTAACACTGAGGTTTTGGTCCTCTGGAAATGATTTGTGTATATACTGAGAAAGAATGATTAACTTTCATTCTTCTACATGATATCATAATTCATATGCAAAGAGCCTATTTTTAAATAAGGTCACATCCTGGTGTTCCAGATAAACACAAATTTTGAGGGAAACTGCCTAGCCCACTATGAGTAGCTAAGTTAAAAGGGTGAAGTTGGATGGAACTCTAGGGCAGAATTTTAGAATTTCATTATAAAATGAAAGCCATCTGAGTGGATGGCAGGGTATCTCTGTCTTACTTAGGGATTTTATTGCTGTGATGAAACACCATGACCAAAAGCAACTTGTGGAGGAAAGGGTTAATTGGCTTATGCTTCCACATCGTGTAAGGATGCTTCTATCATGTAAAGAACTCAGGACAGGAGCTCACACAAGGCAGGAACCTGGAGGCAGAGCAGATGCAGATGCTATGAAGGGATGCTTACTGGCTTGCTTCTCATGGATTGTTCAGCCTGCTTTCTTAAACAGCGTTCCTATAGAACCCAAGACTACCAGCCCAGGGATGGCACCACCCACAGTGGATTAGGCCCTCCCCATCAATCACTAATTAAGAAAATACAGCTGTATCTTAATGACATTTTCTCAGTTGAGATTTTCTCCTTTCAGATAACTCTGCCTTGTGTCAAATTGACATAAGACTAGCCAGCACAATCTATGATAAGACTGGTAAGGTCCTGACAGGAGGAAGACTAGTCTTTTCACTAGGATCCTTTGCCTCACCACCTTAGCCATCTAGTCTAGTATACGTGAAAAATTCCAGGCCAATGAAAGACTCCACGTTAAAAAACAAGGTAGATTACTCAAAGGAATTATATCCAAAGTTAACCTCTGACCTCTACATACATGTGTATGCACATGTACTCACACAAAAATCTATATGAACCCCTAATGCCCACATACCAAAAATCCAAAATCCATTTACTACTGGATAATATAGTCACATCTAAAGAAAAATTAGTAACCCATACCTCCTTCATTTTTTTACATGGCTAGAGTACCTGCTATAAAATTATTTATGAAATAATCACATTAATAATTAATGATGATATTATGATACCTTGCATTATCAGTGTTTAGTCTTAGAAACTGTTATCTTTGATCTATTTCTAGCTATATAATGCTCCCACCTGCATCATGATTTGATGTGACAAGTAGCATTAGACCTTTCCAGTGAATTTCCCCTTAATGTTCAAGCCATTAAACCATCCTAGGCCTTGATAAGCTAACATGTGACATTTAAGCTTTCCTAGCTCTTACAATGAAGCCTAAAATTTGTATATAGTTCGTATTTCCATGAGGGAGTGACACAAAACTCTCCAATTAGGTCAAATATAGTCCTTAGGCTTACAGAGAGGAAACATAGTCCTCTTTCTGGAATTCTTGTTCAAATGCCACTTAAATTGAATCACAGAAATATTAAATTTATTTGTCTGTACAATGAGTGTAATTATATTGACATTTATATGATTGTAATGTGTTAATCTACCTTCACCATGTTTTTTCTAAGCATGCAATAATTTTGTTTATAATAAGAAAAATCCCCTAATGTTATCTCAGAAAATGAAGGTAAAATTTAATGAAATGAAAGAGCTCCAAAGCTAGGATGCTATCTGAGCTAAACCACTTCTTTTGATCCTGCTTTTTGTTTATGGTCTTCACTCTAATTGCTCAAATGCCAAACAGGACCCTCTCTACCAGAGGTTCTCAACATGTGGGTTGAATGTGGGATCACATATTCACAGGGATCACATATCAGATATTCTGAATATCAGATATTTACATTATGATTCATAACAATTGCAAAATTACAGTAATGATATAGCAACAAAAATAATTTTATGGTTGGGGGGTCACCACAACATTAACTGTATTAAAGGACTGCAGCATTAGGAAGGTTGAGAACCACTGCTCTGTGCTGAGAAAGCACAAAGTACTTGACTAGCAACTGTGGTTAACTGCTAGCTGATCTTTCTTGATCTCTTGTTGAACCCAGAATCCAGAAACTCTTACAGCACAAGTTCCTAAAAGTCTGAAGTTACCTCCAGTAACTATATTAGTTGGACCACAGTGTTTGTGGTCGATGATCCCAGCCTCATGGGTCAAGGCATCACACACTTCCACTGGGAAGTCAGTGATAAATGCCAGCATTGAGGGTGCTCTCTCATTTGCTAGGTTCCTTGGTTTACTCTGGCAGGAGTTTTAGGAAGATGATTAACAGAAATGCTGATGACCAAGAATTTATATTGGTCCCCCAAACATGTCTTGAAGATCTGCTGATCTTACCAAGCATTTAACTCACTGGTTTCTGGGTAGTGAGTGGGCAGAACAGGGGTGGGGCTTGGAAAGGGCGCTATTTGCCTTTATCTCTAAACATTGCAGTATATTAGTAAATTGTGTTGCTATTCCTATGAGTATCAGCTGGGTGAGGAGAAGATACAACTACACTGATAAGACAAAATCAGTCTCACGCTTTGGTCTGTGGGGTTGGATTTCTTCCAACAGGCACCAGGGAGGGAGTCATGGTTGGCAGCCCACTCTAGTCCCTGATTCAAACAAAACAGTTCTAAGCCAGGACTTAACTGAAATAAAAGCAATGCGACTACTTTTCCAGCGAAGGATTTTGATGTAGAATATTTTGTTTGGCACTCCCCTGTTTGTCTGTTGGCATCACCCCTTTGGAGGTTCGTGTGAGTTCTAGAGAGGAAAGTAGATCACAGTGTTTAAGCCTTTGCAGATGCAAGTCTTGTTCTGATAATGGTTTGGGATTTAATAAGTCATTAAAATTCTCCAACAAATGCTTTCCAGGTGGCTCATGTAAAAAGAATTTTTAAAGAAAGGCTAAGAGAAAAAAGTCAGAATGATCTTAGGTAAATATCTTCTCAAGTGTGGGAGAGACGCAGCTGTTAGTTGATGCTGCTAATTGGCCCCTACTTTGAAAATGCTGGCTCCTCATTTGGACACTGAACATCAACATAAACACAAAAAGCTGCCCACGGCATCAGCTCCCTTGCATATCAGTGGTGTTTGGCTATGCTCTTTCACTACAACAGCACACAAGGTGCCAGGGTCTTATGAAGGGGCTATTTTATTAAGGTCCAGTGCAAGCCTGAAGTCTTCATTGAGTGCAATTTTTCCTCTTACAAGATCCATCAGCTAACTGATGGAATGTTGGGGAGTGAGGATATTATAGGAACAGAATTTATGGGTTTCTGAATCAGCCTGGGGTTGAATCACACTTTTTAAGAAAGAAGCTTTTAAAAAGTCAGAATTATCATTAATCTTACATGAAAAGATGTGTCACTACTCTCTTTAAAGCATTCCATACGGCAAGAAGACCTGGGGTAAGAAATTTAATCTGTCAACATGTCAATTCCTTGTCTATGTAATGAGGATGAAATACTTCTTTTACATGTCAATTATCAGAATTAAGAAAAGTAATGTAATCCTATTTCAGAAAAAAGTTGACTATTCTTAAGCATTGTGTTCTAGGGGAATTAAAATGATTTCTGCAAATTTTGTCCTTTTAACATGGCTGAGTGTGTGTATATGTTTATGTGTGCATGTGTGCAATGGTGTAGTTACTTAAAAACCAGCCGAGAGAGTAGTTGTGCATTAATTTAAGTAAGAAAATACAAATATAATACAAAGAGTTATTCAGAATACAGTCATTCTGAATACAAAGAGTTATTCAGAACAGAGATTCCCTGAGAGGGCAATGATCCTTGAAGTTACAGGTTATTAAGTAAAAAGCCCAGTGTCAAGTATAGGATACTTCTTTATAAATTGAATTGTAAAACAAGAGGACCCATATATAATATAAGCTGTCAACCAAAACTTGATGGTAAGATCCTATTGCTGAAGACATCAACTATATACTTTGGATATGGAACACAGAAATCAAGCTGAAATTGAACTAGGAACTTCCTTTGGTAGCTAATTTTCTAAAGCAGTGTCTTCAGAACCCTTTACTAACAAAGAATAACACCATTTCAGTTTAATAGTTAAAAGTATTTAAAGGTTTCAGTTTTTTTACAGAGCAGGCAATGAAGGGAGATTTGGGAGCTGAAAGACACTATATTGACAACTGGTGCAAATGGTGAAGAAATAAAGCTTTACTTCTTAATGTCTGATTTACTCTGCAGTTTCTTAGTCTTCTGGCTCAGGGCTCCTTTGAATAATCTACAACCATGATTGTTGTTGAGAATCTCTTACTAACTCCTTCCTTCTCTTGGTGTTTAAGGTGTCAATTTTAGCACCATCTCACTTACGTGAGATGATTTACACGGGAGACTGTCCCCTTTTGATTGTCACCAGCTTTATGTTTACCAGCTCCTTCACTGCCTAAGCTGGGCTGTCCTGGAACTTGCTCTGTAGACTGACCTTGAACACAGAGATCTGAATGGCTCTGTCTTCTGAATGCTGGGATTAAGGGCATGTACCACCATGCCTAGACTTAAGATTTTCTTTACCTGGAACTTGCTCTGTACTAAACTGGCCTTGACCTCAGAGATCTGCTTGCCTCTGTCTCCTGGCATTAAGGCCGTCTACCAGCATGCCCAAACCTAACCTTTTCATTATAGAGCTTAAGTAGAAAGCCTAGAATAGTCATCACAATCCATCCTTTGTCATTAGACACATGATCATATCTCCTTATGTCCAAATGAAAATAATAACCATGTCATAATAATGTCTAACATGATATAACTCTGCCTGTACAACTGCAAATGCCTAAGTTTAGCTGGGTGAGATCTTGCCCAGAGGTCACCATTCCCTTAATTCCATTTAATGTCCTTGAACACAAGATTTAGCTTCATTCCACTTCCTGGTGCCCATTTACTCTTTGAATCATATATTTTATATTTCTCCTTTCTAATCTTGCTATGCTTGATCAAAGTGTTCTTCATGAAAGTAAACCAGAGGATGTAGTTTATGCTGAGCTTTTTTGAGACTTCCTTTGTCAATGCAATTAATATAAATCTCTTCACCATAACCTTAGGCAGACTCTTTGGATGAGGGCAAAAGGCTGCACCTTCTTCATCAAAATATTACAAAAACTATCTCTAGGTAACATATTAAAATTATTCTCTGAAAACTCTAGAGCCTGCACAGTTCAAATCACTCTCAGCACAAATGTCTTCCACATTCCTACAAGGATGATCCATTAAGTTCCACTTTAAGCATTTCACTGCTTCCCAAATCCAAAGTCCCCAAATCTACATTCCTTCAAACAAAACATAGTCAGGCCTATCAGAGCAATACCCCATTCCTGGTATCAATTTCTGTCTTAATTAGGATTTCCATTGCTGCAAGGAGATACCTGTGACCAAGGCAACTATAATAAAGGACAGTGTTTAATTGGGACTAGATTAAAATTTTAGAGGTTCAGTCCATTATCATCATAGTAGGAAGCATGGCAGTATTCAAGGTAGACATGGTACTGAAAGAGTTGAGAGTTCTATATCTTCATCTGAAGGCAGCCAGAAGACTGACATCCTTAGGTAGCTAGGAGGATGCGTTCTTTCTCAATAGGTAGAGCCTGAGCATAGGAGGAGACCTCCAAAGCCCACTCCCACAGTGACACACTTCCTCCAATAAGGCCACATCTCCTAATAGTACATTGCCCTATGGGCCAAGCATATTCAAACCACCACAGAGACTATTTGTCTAATCTCATTATAATGAGCCCCAGTGATGATCAAATGTAGTTGATGCCACAATTAAAAAATTAAGTCAAGGTGTTTTCCCCATTTTATTTAGATACAGATGACATTAATTTAAGATGGACCTTTAAAAAATTCTTCTCATACACTGCACCCTGAAGACAGTTTCCCCTTTCCTCTGTCCTTCCATTCCCCTAATCTCCTCTTTCCCACAGATCCACTTCTCTTCCCTTTCCCTCTAGAAAAGAGCAGGATTTACTGGGATATCAACCCAACATGGCATAACAAGTTGCAATAAGACCAGTCACAAACCTTCATATCAAGGCTAAATGAGCAACATAGGAGGAGGAAAAAGATTCCAAAGCAGGTAAAGGAGTCAGAGACACCTCCGACTCCCACACTTAGGAGTCCCACAAGCGTACAAAGCTACACGACCATAATGTATATGCAGAGGACCTAGCTTAGACTCATACAGGGTCCATGATTTGTTGTTTCAGTCTCTGTGAGCCCTCATGAACTCTCTTTAGTTGATTCTATGGGCTGTGTTATTATGGTGTCCTCAACCCCTCTGGCTCCTATAATTATGTCTGCCTCTCTTCTTTGGGGTTCCCTGGTTCTGTCTAGTGTTTGGCTATGGGTCTCCACATCTGCTCCCATTAGCTGCTGGAAGATGCCTCTCTGATGACAATTAGGCTAGTCACAGATCTATGGATATAGCACAGTCTTATTAAGAATCATTTCATTGACTTTTCTTCCGGTTGTGTTTGGTTCTATTCTGGGTCTCTGGGCTGTCTTTCTTCTGTTCCTAGTCAAGTAGGAAGTGTCAGGCATGGGCTTCCTTATGTGGTGTATGTCACAAGTTGGACCAATCTTTGGTTGACTGCCCCCACAAGTTCTGTACCACCATTGCCCCAGCACATCTTGCAGGCAGGAAAAATAGTAGGTGGAAGGTTTTGTGGCTGAGCTGATGCCCCAGTCCTACTGCTGGAAGCCTTGCTTGGTTATAGAACATGACCAGTTCACTCTCGTAGATTCCGGGGAGTTTCCACTACACTAGGTTTCTTTCAAAAATATAAAAATAATAAAATGCTGTTGTTTTTATTGTAAATAAAATCTTGTATAATTACAAAGACAAATATGTTTTTGTAATTTGATAGTCTATTTGTTTAAACATTTTTGCTTTTTCCTGAATTTGAATGAATTAAAGGCATTAAATGAGAAACAGGAGAAAATTAATTATTGTTCCTTTGAACATTGTGGAATCAGTGAAGATTATATGCAGAACTATGTGTAATTTAAGTTTTGTAAGAAGGGTCAACATGATGTGAGCCACGTAGTACTTAATAGATGGTATATAAGGCACTGTTGTTAATGTGGCTCTCTTTGAGTGAGGTGTTGTCATCCTCTCTGTGAGAGGTCACCAAAAGTTCCAGAAAAATAATCAGAAGCAAAATCAGCTTAATTAATTTTTTGCAACATCAACTAAACAAGAGGAGATAGAAGGGAGAATGACATGGAGACCTTGGCACAAGCTCTGCCTTACACCTCTGGAGCTCATTTAGGAGTCTAATTAGACCAGAGTGACCTTGTCTATTGACCCAGTAGTAGAGGTGAAAAGCAAGGGCATGATTAATTGAATGCCTGGCAATCAGGTGAGGCATAAACCAGAGGCTTATGCAAGGCTAGTGAGCAGCTGTAAGCATCTTTCTCTGCCTTACTACTAATTTTAGGATACTTCCAAATGAAGTTGTAAAAAGTGGGATATCAGTTTGCATTTATTTTCTACAATGGTTTACATTTTTTGCATCTGTGTTTGCATGTGTGTAGGCACATGTGGGAGGCATGAGGCCAGAAATTGACATCAGATGTCTTCCTTGATTGCTCTTCATTTTATTTATCAGAGCAGGATCTCTTGCTTTTCCCAGAGATCACCTATTCTGATGAATCTTGCTAGCCAGCTTGCTAGGGTGATCTCCTGTCTTTCCTACCTCAGTGCTGGGGATTGTGGTCAGGTGGCCATGCCTGCCTGAATTGTATGGATCTGAACTCTAATCCTCACACTTGGGTGGGAAGTACTTTATCCACTGTACCATCTCCCTACGCCTATACAAATGTTCATTCAGTGCCTCATGCATGTTAGCTGCACAGATGGAGGTCCGATGGCCCCTCACACAGAGGGTGGGAGTCTTGGGGAGTGTCTAGCTAACTCATGGCAGGCTGCATATGACAAGCACCATAGCTATGCATTTAATTTCAGCACTCAAGGAGAACACTTTTTCCATAGTTGTCTCTGAGTGCTTAAATTCTAAGAATTGTAGATAACTCTGGCTTTACCTGACTTTGAACAGCATTTTATTGAATTTCTATTCCTTCGGCCTGAATGTGCTGCCTTCTCTGGGTATTCCTTTTGTGACTCAAGCTTATTTTCCCCTCCTGTCTAAACTTCCCTCTGTTAAGTGTTTGTATCCTTCATGCTCCAAATCTATCTTCAAACTGCACACATTTTCTTGGTTGATTTAATCAATTGAAAACTTAAGCCCAGGTCATTTTCTTCAACTCCACTACTTTCTCTAACCGTTGTCGATAGGACACCATGCAATAAAATCCATAGGCATTTAACTCATTTTAATCTATTTCTTCCCCAGCTTCCTTTAGCTCAGAAAATGACACTCCCAACCAAAGCCAGAAACTTGAGCATCATTATTGACTTTGCCCCACTGCCACTTGATTAGTGATGGATTGTGTTAGATCTACCTCCTTAATGGTTGTCTAATCATTCCACTTCTTTATTTCAATATTTAAAGGCATCAGTGAAGGCCACCTTCATCTTTTGCCTATATTTTTATAATAGCCTGACTTCATATCCAGGTTTCTTGCATAAAGTGTTTCTAATATGTAAACTAGATGGTGTGTTCCCCTCTTCAGTAGTTCTCAGTGCTCTCAGGAGCATGTTCTGGCTCTTTTTTGTGGGTTTCAAGCATTTTTTGAGTATCTGGTTCCCCTTCCAGACTCTTCTTTCAGGACTCCAGCATTTCTTTGAACTCTCTGATTTAGCTATACACAACTACTTGTGTGTCTGGGGGTATATGATTTTCTTTGTGCTAAATGATCGCTCATCTACCTCTTCATTAATGCTTGTATCTCCTAAAGGACTCCACTTAGACCCTCACCCTTACCTTAGAAGAGTGAGTAGGTTACACATGTGAATCCCATAATATCTGGTCTTCAGCCTCATATTCCTTACTACAGTGTGACAAGTATATGTCTACTATTGGCTCTGTCTCAACACTATCTCCCATTTTAATTTTTGTTTGGGAACTTGTTACAAAGCCCACCTGAACTCATTATTTATCTCAAACCCATAATTCTCCTACCTCCGCCTACCAAGAGCTACAATTATAGATAGGCACTACCATGCCTGCCTTCTCACTGTTATACCTTTGATCTCGGCACACAGCCTCATGTCTAGCATGCTCATTCTGACTTATGTTATTGTTTTAGGTGATAAAGTGAAATTCAGACTTAAAGATAATTTTAGTACAGGAACTTGTTATGGAAGAACTCTCCTCAGTTTGCTTGAGTGATAGATTGTGTTGAACCAATCAAGGGCTGTGCACACACCCTCTAGGGAACTAGAGAGGTGGGTATGCTTTTGTGAGAAGGAGAAGGAACAATAGGACTACAACGTGAAGGCAGTTACTTTGAGTCGGTGGGCAGAATAGCGTTAGAACTGCACTTCCATCTTTGTTAAGATTTTGCCATTTCTTCATAGATCTACTTCTCTCTGGAGGAATAAATAGAAAGCACATATTGGCTCAATTAAATGACTGGAGAAAGACAGCAGCCTTAAAGTTAGAAGCACCAGTTAAACCTATTTTTCAATCAATGTTTTCTTCTAGTTATCCACTCTGCCTTTAAAAAAAATGGTTAATTCCTCCTTAAAGGAAGACAGAGAAATGCTTTTTCCTATTATATGTGAATGAGCATCATATTCTTCTTTCTTAAAGGAACACAGAAGTGAAATGCATATTGTCCTCAAGGCAGAAAAGATTGCCACAAGTGTCTACACGAAACATTGCAGGTTATAGTCTCAGCAGTGTGAATGGTGAGTTGGGGTTATCTGCTTTCAAATATTTTTCTGGTTTACTTTTGTTAGAGGAAAGTTCATTCATGCTGACCCCTCTCTTTCCTAGTTATGAGGACTGTAAATGATTAAAGGGAATAAGAAGGCAACCGGTGAGCAATGCTTCAGTCTCTAAGCCTTTGGAGGCTAGAGCTATTCATGCACAAGAGATGGAAGGCTTGTGGTTTGAAGGCACTGTGTAGGTTCCACCCACAGTGCTTGACACATGTTATTTTTTAATCATACTCCACTGCTCTCCTGTGCCTGTAAGAGATTTGGAGATTCAACAGTTCTAATGTTTATAATGCTGTTCAAGCTTCCAAGATGACTATCACATTAGTGACACTTACTACAGCTAGAGCAAATGAAGACCATTTAATTAGTGTTGACTCTGTGTTCCTTGGAACAAACTTTTCTGGGATAAAGATCATGGTACTGGTGATTGGCAGTGATGGTGACTTTGATTGTTACTATGGAAACCAGCAATGCTTATACTCTCTCTTTCCAGAGTGTTGAATAACTTAACAGGCACAATTCCCATGGAAGCCATGAGAATGTTCAGTTCAGATCTTCAACTGAAGTGAATGTAATTGAATGATGTCCCCAGTGTCTTTGCTCTGAAATCTATGAGTGCCATTTTTCCAACAACATGCTTCCCATAGATAGCTTACAACCTTGACTGTATATAGAAGGGTACCGAGGCAGCCAGTTCCTGGGAGACAGTGCATCCTTAATAGTCTTGGTGGATTCTCCTTAGAACTTTGCTACTGCCCAAGACTCTCTGTCTTCCTTTAGCTGTTACTGTTTTCTCTCTTCTGCACTTGGTGTCAAACTTGTATCATAATTTGATGATGCTCCCAAGCTGATCCTGGTCCCTGACCCTTTGTATCTTACAAGTGTTTTTCCTTGACAAATTCATGACATAAATTATAATAAAATATATCACAAACCTTTCCACTTTCAACTATATTTAAGTGCATGACTCAGAACATTGATCATATTCATAATATTGAATAATTATATATACTATATATTTCTATACTACATATTTCTGATTTTCTTATACGACCAATCAAATGTTTTATATATTAAGACATTATTCCTCATCCTAATATAGAACCTGCATCTAATTCTGACTTGGACCCTGCTTCTCAGAGGACCTTGATATCATAATCCCATTTAGTTTTTCTAACAGTTGTTCAAGGTAGATATAATCTCTATATCCAGGTAGAGGAAACTAAGGCCCCGAAGTATAAATTAAATTATATCAAGTCCCACAACAAAGTTTGTTTGAGCTAAAATTCTGCCCTGGATCCCTGTGACTCCAAAGCTTCTGTTTTTAAATAAAGACTTTGGATGTCAGTTTGGGATGGGTCCAACCATGAGCCTTATAAAAAGCCAAAGGTGATCTCTCATATCAAGGGAGATAATGAGAAGAAAGTAAGTATAGCCAGGCAGAAATATGCTCAGTGACTTAAGAGGCTTAATGCAGGAGGAATTCTCCAAGAAAACAAAAAGTCTCCAACTCTTCCTATCATAGTTTATTATTATCATTTTATTTATTTTATTATTATAATTATCTATGTTCATATGAGGGATATGTGCCCATGAGCGCAGGTGCCCAGAGTGGACTGAAGAAGTTTTAGGTCTCTGGTGCTAGAGTTATGGATGGTTGTGAGCCATCACGTGCATGTTGGAAACCAAACCCAGGACCTCTGCAGGAGCAACAGGCGCTCTTAACTGCTCAGCCTTTCACTAGCTCTGCTGTGGGTTTTAAAATTCAAGACTGTGATTACCTCATGGTGGTGGGGCAGGGGACGGGTGTGCATGGATCCTCCATTTTGGCATAAATTATAGTTTCTTGGATGTAAGTTTAACATTAAAAATGTAACAGTTTTATGTATTACTTCAAAGAAAGAGGTATTATTCCCCAAGATCAAGAAACCTAGGTAAACCACTCTGGACTCTGAGGCAGGCCACTTCTCAAGCCACCTTCTCTCATCCATTTATATCTAATGTGCTGTTGATTTCCTTTTTAGCCAGATATAATGTGGGGAAAATGCAAATAACGCCAGTGATTACATTTTAAAACAATCAAATCTGAGACACTTTTGACTGAGAAGACAGAGCATTTCCAATGAGGACGGAAAAGAGCAAATTGAGGTTAATTATACTTCACAGTTAACGGTGCCTCACGAGCATCACTGTACATTCTGAGCCCATGTAATCCACCATGTTAAAAGCAGAATGGAGAGTATGCAGTTTGTATATATATATATATATATATATATATATATATATATATATATATATATATATATATGTAACATTTCAACTCACATAAAGTCATTTGCTATATGTTTAAAACAAAAAAAGAAACATAGGTAAAATGAAGAATTTGTTTTTGATGAAGAAAATGATTTATGGATATGTTTCTTGAAACTGGAAGACTGATAAGAATTAAGCAATTAATTACTTTATTCTCTTATTTTTATCATTATGAAGCCTTTCTTTAACCAAACTATGACTTAAACCAACAGCAACAACAATAAACCAATGGCTTTTATTGAAAAGCAGTGTCTACCACTTAATCCAACTATTATGCTTCCAAAGGCATGCAAAGCACTGCTAGTCATTTCTTCTCTGCTGTGTTATTTTGGGGTGACACTTGCAATATCACAGCTTACCTCATTCAGAACAGGCTTTGGGGGCTCCTTGAATGACTTCTTACTGCATGGCCATAAAACAATAAAGTGGCTTCTCATTATTTAGATAGTTAATGCTCTGTGAAATTTCCATGCGTCTTGAATTTGTGAATATTGCATCATTGTTTCTAGGGGAAAATGCAGAGTTAGATTCTTGGGATCATGTGATTCTCCCATCACACTATTTTTATAAATTGAAGAATGTATAACCTCATTTTAGTGTTCTTACTTAAATTATCTCTTATTTAATATATTCCATTGATTCTTTAATGTTGTTTACTTCATGGCCAAGAACCAAAATTCATGTTTAAACAGGGACTAACCAATACATACATATTCCCCATGAGGTAGTCACAGTTTTGTTGAGCTTAAGAATACAAGACAGCACTTTCAGGGTTATTATTGGGGGCTATTTTAAAGAACAGAATTATCAGAAAGGCACAAAAATTGCAAAAGTATAAAATACTTGTCTCCAGCATGAAGCTAAAATAAGAAAACAGAGCCTCTGCCCACTTAGCTTCTCAGAACATCCATCACGATTCTGAAGGAAGTCACCATCAATCTGAATTGGGAGCTACAAATACATTTTAGTGAGCAGGCAAATTCACACAGACTGAATCTGAAATAACAAGCCTTAATTGGCTATCATTAAAAGGCAAGCATTGAAGAGACCACTGTTTGCCTTGATTGTTGCAAGTCTCCCAGGTCAGCCAAATAGGATCCAGTTTACTAGATATTTAGGAAACAATACAAAAATATTCAACAGGCAATTTTCGTGGTAGGTCAAACTGCGAGTTCACTGGTGGCATTGTCCTTAGTGGATGTCACATAACATGTCACTGGATGTGGGAGCTAAACCTTGGCACTTTTGCCCATTGGTTTATATGTCAGTGCTTCTTTGAGCCAACTGACCACTGCACACATACATGGCTGAGGCTACTGCTTGTTTAAGGTAATTCATGGCCCAATACTTTCTGAAACTCTGTGCCTAGGATCTCCTTCAGCTGAGGATTTTCTGACATATTATCTCACTCCTAGGATTCAGCACAGTATGTGGCAGATAAACAGTCAATTAATTTGGGCATATAGGAAAGTCAAGAGTGAAATTGAAGTCCTTTAAGATTTCTATCACTAGACAATGGTCAGATACACAGCAGTATAAAGTTCTGTGAAGGACAAGAAGAATTAAGAGGTGCCATTTTAATGTTTAAGGTTGTAGAATCTTGAGATACCTGGGCCTGGACATGTGTGTGGTGAGGTAACCTTAATAGAAGCCACAAGGGATACATTGTCTCTATGTCTCAGATACCTTCATCTTTAACCAGGGGGTGACAGCAGGTCTCACTGTATGAGTTATATGTGAGGACTAAAGATGGTTAGGGTAATACGTAGGCCATTGATTGACAAAGGAATCCATCATAAGTGTTAGGGCTAAACTGGTAACTCAGAGTGGAAACATTTGAAAAAACTTCTGGGGAAGAAAGTCCTGAGTATGACTGTGAGGGACTCCTGAGGTTTCACAGAGTGGAGAGGTATGTAGAAGATTAAAAAGTCAAGGGTGGAGGCATATCTGTCCTGTCTTACAGATACAGGAGTAGGCATCTGCCTGTCATGTTCACGAAGGGCATTGAAGAAAATGTGTTTGGCAGATGGTTAAGAATTTGTTAGATAGAAACTTACCATCCATTTGGGGTTGGTTACATTTGGGGGTCACAGCCTGAGCACCAAAAAGCAAAGTTCAGTCTTAGAAGACAATTAAAAGAATACATTTTAAAAAAATGGAAAAAAAAAAATTTGTTCAGCGTGGCCACACAGGGAGGAAGGACAGAGGATCAGTGATTCCTCCAGTCCATCTTCAGGGTCCTGAAGTGAGGTTAAACTGTATATTGAAGAAGGAGGTATACAGCTAAACAGCCCCCAGTGGAAGATGGACTCACCCACCATTGAACTATCACTGTCTGTAGAAGGTTGTAAATCTCTCCTCGAGAGAAGAGTTCTTACTCTGGCTGGTCCAGCTTTTCTTCTCCCAGTATGAGATTCCTGGGGAATTTTCAGTGTCCTCTGTTTTAAAAGCCTGACAACTGACACGTCTTTTTAGAATATATTCATCTCTGCCAGGCTGGTTGTACATTTACTGGGTGGAGGAAGGCACAATTGCTCTGAGCCTCTCTAGGTACAATGAGAGAAGCTCACAGTTGTCTTCTTTGAGGGAACAGCACAGCATGAATTTTATCTCTTCAGAATGCAAAGACTTTTCCTTTAAAAAAGTCCTTGACTTTGAAGTTGCTGTCTGGTAAGGAGTGACCTGGCCATTTCAGAGGAAATACTCAGCCACCAGGGATTTCTGCTCTTCTCTGTTTCCTCCCCTGAAATACTTCATTGCAGGCTTAGGAGGAGGTTCAGAAATAGGCTCCCAATGCAAGACATATATCCAAGGCCTTGCAGACACTATTCTCTGAGTTGATGCTCTGATTCTCAGGGATATTTTCTCACCTGCTGAGTTTGTAAACTCAACCGCTGGTTCCAAGGATTCACACACTTACCAGTCCAAGCATCGGTATGCATGCGTCAGCCCTCTTGATAAAAATTCTCCTTTCATCTCTGCAGCTGGTAGTACACTGGGGGTGGTATCTTTGAAATGTGGAAATCCATCAATGTTTCTGGAATGTTCTTCTCTATTCCTCTGTGTACTTTATGTATGGATCCTTTCTCATAGTGGCTCACGCAACCCATCAGGTTTCTGACAGTGTCATCTGTCACTGCAGAAGGCTGGTATATTATATCTGCCTTTAAAAAATTGTTTATTTTTCTATTTTTGGTTTGTTTCTTTCAGGTCAGTGAGAAGGGGGTAAGTCTGAGGAGTGAATACCTCATGCTGTCGCTTCTATCCATCTCTCCGGGGACCAAGGCATGTTAAACTTGAAAAAGAACTGAAAGGATCCTACTGAGTGTATTTCTCTGAGCAAGGCTAGAATGAGCATCTGCTCCTCCAGGCACCAGGCTCTAGATTCACAAACTAAGCCCTGAGCTCCCAGGGGAGTGGTGGTGATTTTGTAAACCACCTAAACATTCACAGCAGGGGACATTAAATGCTTTAATACAAGTGGGCTGAGCAGAGGAGGCAAGCAGTCCCACTCACATTTCATTGATGTATTTATTAATTGCTTTTTTGTGTGTGTTTGATATGATGGTGTTACCAAAACCTCTTTTATTAATCTCTTCCGTGTTAGCTGTGGATGCCTCTATTTTTTATATTGTAGCCCTCATTAGCTGGGATGCACTGTCTTCTTCCCTCCTAATGCTTTAGCATCAAAGTCATGAATGAAAACCGGGTTGTTCTAGAATTTCTCATTAATAACGGTTTTGTGAATGGGGATGGAATTCTATCCCCTCTCAACTTAAGTCACTTTTATTTTCCATGATAGCTTTCACTCTGTGAGAAGAAAAGAACACACAGGGATTCCTGCCTTTGGCTGAGTACTCTGCCTAGTTGATCAGTGGTTTGGGCAAGACTTTCTCTTGGGTGAGTTTCAACAGGAGAGATAGTGGTATAATGCTCAGCCCAAGGGCCAGAGGAAGCTGGTGTGGGATCTCTTTTGACTCCCTTCAACCATACAACGGACCCACTTCTCCAAGCTTTGTACAATTCTTCCATGCTTCCATCAATAAAGTAGGACAACAAACTCTCCCTTGTACACGTCCTCTAAGGATTTAATGTGCAAGCACAAAGAGTTTCATTCCGAATAGACTCAGGCGAGATCAGTTAATAGCAACAGGAAAAAGAGCCACCTGATGCAGGATAAAGTGCCTGCTTCTGGAGCTGCAGTGGTTTCTTTTGTCACTGTGACCAGGAGTTTCACTTTCATGACTGCAGTCAGGATAGAGGGCGGAGCTTAGGGTTTGGAGCACATTCTAGTTTTCTTTCTGTTGCTCTGATAAACACCATGCCTAAGCTCTTTTCATCTGGCGCATCACCTATTGTTACCGTGGGCCGCCGCCCTGCCCAGTGTTACCGGTATTGTAAGAACAAACCATACCCAAAGTCTCATTTCTGCAGTGGTGTTCCTGATGCTAAGATCCACATCTTTGACTTGGGACTCAAGAAAGCGAAAGTTGATGAATTCCCACTTTGTGGTCACATGGTGTCAGATGAATCTGAACAACTCTCTTCTGAAGCACTGGAGGCTGTCTGTATTTGTACCAACAAATACATGGTAAAGAACTGTGGCAAGGATGGCTTTCATATCTGGTGAGTGTTGTGTTTATAAAAATATATAGAGAGATATATGTTATATGGGGTTATGGGAGGTAGGTGTGGGGGAAGGGTGTGCCTCAGTAGGCCCGAGCCCAGGCATCCCTTTCCCCTGAGGAACCAGCCACACATGAAGGTATAGTATAGAATAGAGTTTATTTAGGGCATGGGAAGGGGAGTTAAGAGGGTAGTAGAGGCAGAGAAAGGCAGAGAGAGGGAGAGAGTAGAGAAGTAAAGGAGTGGAGGCCGGCCATGACCACGTGGAGAGAGGGGGGAAGGGAATGGGGAGAGGTAAGGGAAGTAAGAGAGAGGCAAGAGAAAGAGGTAAGAGAGAGAGGAGGGGGCAAGCAGCCTCTTTTATAGTGGGCCAGGCCCACCTGGCTGTTGCCAGGCAACTGTGGGGAGGAGCATACCTGGCTGTTGCCAGGTAACTGTGGGGTGGAGTTTAGACAGAATGCCAACAGTGAGGCTCCACCCTTTCCATGTCATCCATATCAATAAGATGTTATCCTGTGCTGGGGCTGACAGGCTCCAGGCAGTTATGCATGGTGCCTTTGGGAAGCCTTAGGGCACAGTGGCTAGGGTTCATATTGGCCAGGTCATCATGTCTATCCGCACCAAGCTGCAGAATAAGGAACATGTGATTGAGGCTCTGCACAGAGCCAAGTTCAAGTTCCCTGGCTGCCAGAAGATCCACATCTCAAATAAGTGGAGCTTCACCAAGTTTAGTGCAGATGAATTGGAAGACATGGTTGCTGAGAATCGGCTCATTCCTGATGGCTGTGGTGTCAAATATATCCCCAATGGTGGTCCTCTGGACAAGTGGAGAACCCTGCATCCCTGAAGGCTTCCACAGTGCTCTTCTATACCCTACCAAATCATGGTCAATACTAAATCTCGCATCAAGTTCAAAAACAAACAAACAAACAAACAAACAAACAAACAAACCACCATGACCAAAAGCAACTTAGGGGAAGAAAGGGCTTATTTCAGCTTACTTTTCCAGATCACAGTCCATCACAGTGGGAAGTCAGGGTGGGAACTCAAGCAGGAACTGGAGCAAAAATCTTGGAGGACTTCCACTTACTGATTACTAACTCACTCAGCTAGTTTTTTTTATTCACTCCAGACCCACCTGGGGATGGTCCCTCCCACAGTAGGCTGGGCCCTTTCACACCCATCATCAATCCAGACAATCTCTTACAGAGATGGTCACAGGCTGTGATCAAGGCAGTTCTTCAATTGAGGTTTCCTTTTCTCAAGCCACTGGAGCTTGGATCAAATTGACAATAAACACTAACCAGGAAAGGTTACCATGGTTTGTTTGTTTTTTTTTCCTTTTTATCAAAAATAGATTATTTTCTCTTATAATACATGCTAACTACAATTTTCTCTCTCTCCACTTGCTTTAGCTCTCCCCATTTCTGCTCTTCCCTAGACTCACCCCTCCCACTCCATTTCCTCTTGAGAAAAAAGCTAGCCTCTAAGAGAGGGCAGCCAAACAGTAAAACAAGATACAATATGACAAAGCTGGACAAGGCAACCCACTAGGAGGAAAAGAGTCTTAAGAACAGGTAAAAGAGTCAGAGGTACACCTGTTCCCACTGCTGGGAGTCTCATAAAAACACCAAGCTAATAGCTGTAACATGCTCAGAGGACCTGGTACAGACCCATGCAAGCCCTGTGCTTGCCATTTCAGTCTCTGTGAGGCCGTGTGAGCCCAGGTAAAAAGCTGATGACAATGAGATTGCACTCTGGGGTCCACCTGACCCACTGTTGTTGTGGAAAAGTGTTAGTCAGATCAGCACCTTCGAAATTTATCTTCATCTGACAGAGAGGCAGTGGTTTGTTCAGTGGGTATGCTGGATAGTTTTATGTCAACCTGACACAACCTGACACTATCTGAAAGGAGGGAAAGGCAATTGAGAAAATGTATCCATAAGATCTGCATGTAAGATATTTTCTTAATTAGTGATTGATGGAGAGAGAGGGGTCCAGGCCATTATGGGTGTGTGTGCTATCTCTCAGCTGGTGGGCCTGGGTTCTATAAGAAAGCAGGCTGAGCAAACCATGGGAAGCAAACCAGTAAATAGCACTCCTTCATGGCCTCTGCATCAACTCCTGCCTCCAGGTTTCCTGCCCTGTGTGAGTTCCTGCTGTCACTGCTTTCGATGATGGCCTGTTATATGGGACTGTTTGTGAAATAAATCCTTTCCTTCCCAAGTTGCTTTTCGGTCATAGTGTTTCATTGCAGCAATAGAAACCATAACTAAGACACTGGATTTTGCAAAGATGAATTGAGATGGAGATCTTGGGTTCTAGATACCAGGCTAGATGTGCCTCATGTGTTCAGAGAAAGTGATTGTGGTAGGTATCTCCAGTCATTCATCTTGTCTAAGATTCTACTTTTCTTTGGCTACCACAGTAAACATCAATAATATTTTCCAGGCCTATGGAAAACAGGGAGCCAGCATTGGACTTGTTCTCAGGGGGTGATGACAAGGGATGTGACTCAGAATTTCAAAGAGAGACCCCAGAGCTCTCCAGTCAGTACCTCCTGCAGCTCTCTTTTGGGCCCAGGCAGACCTTCCCTCTTGAGGAAGAACATTTTATACAAACCCCACAACATCCCATCCTCCAGTCCTGTGGCATTTTCACGGGGTGCCAGGTGCTACCTGGCAGGTGGCTTTGATTGACAAGATTACTAATCCACTGTAATCATATTTTCCTAATTAGTCCCTGAGAGGCCAAGCTGACTGCTCTTGCCCAGGTAAACTCCTACTTGCTTCAGACTATTCCCACCAACTGTCACCTCCCCAGGAGGGACCTATTGGTCCAGCACCCACGGCTGTTGCTAAGATTTGCTTTTGAATTCTTCCTGTCCTTCTTCCTCCTCCCCCTCTTTTTTGGGGCTTGGCTGCTAGGAATCCTTGCCTGATTAAAAGTTATAGCTATTGACTAAAGACCAGAGCGAATAGCAGGAATGGCTTTGTATTTTCCGTTTTCTTGATCACACATCTCTTCTGTACTTCCTTCTCTTCTATCCTTCCCTCCCCCCAAATCCCTGTGGCCAGGGTGAGGGAAAACTTCAAAGGCATTTCTGAATAAAAGAACACACGATGGGCATGAATAATTTACCAGGCCAAGTTTTGGCAGGCGCAGGGGCCTTCCCCTGTTTGCCTTGCTGTAGACTGCAAGAATAGCGTGTGGAGGCCGTACCTGCCAGCCTACCCCAACCGCTTTGACCACTGATGGCTTGTGAATCCTGGCCCCTTCTGCACTCAGGCCTGACACCGATCTCATAAAAGGTGACAAGATGACTGCTGCTCATTGAACCCTTCATCCTGTTTAATCCTTGCCATAACTGTTCTGCTCCTTTAACAGATAGGGGAGGAGACAATGGCTAGAGAAGTCAGTGGCTCGTCTAATGTCTCTGGCCCAGAAGGTAGCCCTTGTGGGACTTGAGCCTGAGTCCTGAGCCTCTGGAGCTGATGGTCATAATTACCATGCATATTCTGCTGAGAGCAGATTAGAGAGGCCAGGAATTGCTATGAACAAGAGGAGGGGGCCGTGCTTTTGATGACATAGTTGCCAGCTATTTTCATGGAAGAAGAGGTCTTAGAGACAGGGGATATGGGATGTTTCTATTCCTTTTAAACAGAGATGGGGACGTAAACTTTCTTTGAACCCTAACCAGGACCATGAGAGGAAATGGCTGGAAATAAGGAGCAAATTGGCAGAAGGAGAATCCTCTGATTGCAGAAAATGTCACAAAAGACTTTTGGTGCTACACTTTTTTAAAACTTTTGATCAGACTGGTTGATGGTGGCAGACACTTTGAATCCCTGCACTCAGGAGGTAGAGGTGGCAGATCTCTTGAGTTTGAGGCCAGCCTGATTTACAGAGCAAGGTCCAGGACAGTCAGGGCTACACAGAGAAACCCTGCCTTGAAAAACAAGACAACAAAAAAATTGTTATGTATTAAGAATACAAAATAGCGGGTTTCATTATACCATTTTCATATCTGGACAGAATGTACTTTGATCATATTCACTCGGCCTCTCACCCTGTGGCCTCCCCCTCTGCTGGGTCTCCTCAAGCAGCTTCCCATCTATTTCATTGTCATTTAAAAATCTAGAGTCTGCATATCAGAGAAGATATGCAGTATTTGTCTGATCCTGGCTTGTTTTGCTTAACATGATGATCTCCAGTTTCATTGATTTTCCTGAAAAAAAAATTTTTTTTCTTGAGGTCTGACAGAAATTGTATTTTTCTGTCCACTCATCTCCTGGTAGACCGAACTTGATTCTCTGACTTGACTTCTGTGGACCAGTGCTGCAGTAAGTATGGGCTGCAGGCATCTCTATTATATACTGTCTTTGAGTTTTCTGGGCCATTCAGGAGCGATAGTGCTGCCATTCTTAGTGTGACACAGGCTTAGACATCCTTATTATTATTTTTTTGCAAAGTTTCCATTCTATGTGTTACAAAATTTAAAAAAAATTATATTGCTGTGAGACTCTGTCTCCTGGAAATATTAGAAGCTATACCCATAAAATCTCACCAACATGACTGCCCAAACATGAGCAAGTGTTTACAAACAGGTATATTCACAAAATAACAGTTGAATGAATGTGGGCCTGCATGTGAAGGGGGTGGGAAGGGGGCAGTGGAAGAATTTGGAGGGAGAAAAGTGAAGGGAGAAATGTAATTAAATTATAATATAAAAGATAAACAAATAAAACTATATATCTAATAGCTACCTCTATGGACTGACCAGATTCAGCTATGTTTGTTAAAGCACTTCAACTTGATTCAAACTGCTCCAATACCCTCAAGGAAATCTCACTGTAGACTGATGTTCCTATGATGAAATTTGATTGTTCAAATGAAAAATATTGCATGCCTTTCATGTAAAAGACCTTGGGACAAATACGTAAAGGGGCACAAATAAAAGGCATAGTGTCTCCCCACAAAGAGATAACCACTTGGTAGAGAAATTATTGTGTGTTACATTTCATGGGATTTAAAAGAATACTTAGGGTTCAGCTTTAGTATCACATCTGGGTGAAGTCTGAGATTAGCATACTGCCTGATGGAGTGGGGATTTATTTCAAATGAATCCAGAGAGAGGAATGTATGTATGCAAATATCTCCTGTTTATGCCTGCCTGCCTGTCTGTTTATCTGTCTATCTATCTATCTATCTATCTATCTATCTATCTATCTATCTACCCATCTGTACATTAATAGAGTCAGATATAGGAGACATACTCTAGGTAAAGATCTAAATCAATAAAGGGAAAGTATGGGAAAGCATGTTTATCCAGAGAGTAGAGTATTTTAGTAGATTGACAAATTTAGACCATTGCTAGAATAGTATCACACTTTTGTTTTTTTTTCCATTTATTTATTATTTTATTTTTTTGATACTTTATTTACATTTCTAATGTTTCCCCCTTTCTAGGTGTCCTCTTTGGAAACCACCTATCCCCTCCCCCTGCCCCACCTCTATGAGGATATTTCACCTCCCACCCACCCGCCCACCCACTCCCATCTTCCCACCTTGACATTCCTCTTTACTGGGGCCTCTCCTCCCTCTGATGGCCAACAAGGCCCTCCTCTGCCACATACATGGTCTGAACCATGGGTCCCTCCATGTGTATTCTTTGGTTGGTGGTTCAGCCTCCAGGAGGACTGGGGGGGGGGGTCAGGCCAGTTGACACTGTTGCTCCCTCCATGGGGCTGCAGACTCTCTCAGCTCCTTCAGTCCCTTCTCCCACTCCTCCATCTGGGACCTCACTCTCAGTCCAGTGGTTACTGTGAAGTGAAACTTGGGTATTCCGAACTTTTGGGCTAATATCCACTTATCAGTGAGTACATACCCTGTTTGTTCTTTTCATTCGCTCAGGATGATATTTTCAAGTTCCATCCATTTGCCTGCAAATTATATTAAGTCATTGTTTTTAATAGCTGAGTAGTATTTCATTGTATAAATGTACCACATTTTCTGTATCCATTCCTCTGATGAGGGACATCTGGGTTGTTTCTAGCTTCTGGCTATTATAAATATGGCTGCTATGAACATAGTGGAGCATGTGTCTTTATTACATGTTGGAGCATCTTCTGGGTATATGCCTAGGAGTGGTATAGCTGGGTCCTCAGGTAGTATTATGTCCATTTTTCTGAAGGTCTGCCAAACTGAACTTCAAGTCTCTGAAGAAAGAAATCAAAGAAGACCTCAGAAGTTGGAAAGCTCTCCTGTGCTCATCGATTGGCAGGATTAATATAGTAAAATTGGCCATCCTGCCAAAAGCAATCTATAGATTCAATGCAATCCCCACCAAAATTCCAACTCAATTCTTCATAGACTTAGAAAGAGCAATTCTCAAATTCATTTGGAACAACAAAAAACCCAGCATAGCAGAAGCTATTCTCAACAACAAAAGATCTTCTGGGGGAATCAGCATCCCTGATCTCAAGCTGTACTACAGAGCAGTAGTGATAAAAACTGCATGGTATTGGTAC
>CM052710.1:67701844-67717984 GCA_028551405.1 Uromys caudimaculatus
CTTAGTCATCAGGGAAATGCAAATCAAAACAAGTCTGAGAGTCCACCTCACACCAGTCAGAATGGCTAAGATCAAAAACTCAGGTGACAGCAGATGCTGGCGAGGATGTGGAAAAAGAGGAACACTCCTCCATTGTTGTTGGGATTGCAAGCTGGTACAACCACACTTTTGTTTTTAAATTGGGAACTATTTATTAAAAAGATCTTATAATCCATTCATTGCCCCAAGTTGGTTTGTAGGAATTTTACTTATTCCCATGCAGAATATATGTAATAGCTCTTTGACACTGTATTTGAGTCAAGTTGTTCTGTGAGATGCCCAGTTAGAATACCTGGAAAAATCACCCAGCAGTGTTAATTTCACCTGAAGTTTTTTTATCTATAGAGGGAATTCTCAGTTAAAATGTTCAGTGGCACTGCTCATAATCAACTCTTGAGACTTAAGAAAAAAGAATTTTGGATTCGTTCGTGGTCTGCTGAGAGACCCTTAAAATCCATCACAAGTCAGTGAACTACTTTGAGAAACAGTGATATATAGGATCTTGGAAGATCAAATAACCAGGGGAATAACTATAAAGACCCTTTCATGCAAGACTAAAGGTTGTCCATAATCTGTACCTAATTGTCACAAAAGTATTTGTACAGAGCAACAGAAAATTTGAGGTTTCCTCTTAGGGAGGACATTTTTTGGAATGAATAGAGAAGTATTTTCAAGAATAGTTTTTTTTTTTTTTTTTTTAGGGAAGGATCTGAGGAAGGAGGAAGATTGGCAACAAGATAACCAAGTAAGACAGCGGTGATGCCTTCAGAGGTGAAAATGAGAGGCAGTGATAACCAAGGAGCAGAGACAGTATCAACTGACTTGCCCAATTAAATAGATAGAAGCTGCAGGTTAGTGGGACCAGAAGGCTTGGCGCAGGTGGCTGGCTACTAAACAAAATGGTGCCAAGATCACAAATTGACAAGTGAAGAGGGCAAAAATTTCTTTGCTTGGGAAAAGAATGAGTTCTCTTAATATAGGATTTCTGCAAGATCTGAAATTTAAAGAAAGAATTTCAGAAAGTTCTAGGCAACAAGCAGCAAATCACAGAGGAAGATTTTAAAAAATAACGCCAACCAGAACTTTGTCACAGTAATATGCATTAATCTTAAGGGGCAGATGTCAAAATAGTAGGCTTGCTATGATTGATATTAGGCACCGAGGTTACCAGAAGGTAGGATATCTCATACCTCTCCCTCTCCTCCTTGACTAGGTCATATATGGAAGCTTCTTGTCAACTTTATAGTGCCTTGGTTTGCTTTCTCACTGGAGACTGTTAGAAAAATATGATTTTCAGAAGATTCTCTAGTGACTTGCCAGGATAAGTTTGTTTTGGTAGAAGAGGTTCAGCCAGCTGCTACAGGCTTCCCTGTATTGCTGGTGTGTTTTGAAAGAGCCTGTTTTGATCTATGTTAGATCTTAGAGGTAAGAGCACCTCTGGTACATACATCTAGGGACACCATTCACCTGGGCAGAGGAGATCCTGCTGAATAGTCTATTTCTTGAATAGAAGTAATAGGCTTCAAATCCCTTTGCATTTAAAGTAAATGAGAGAGTTCTGACAACTCATCTGGAAAACCAGTGTTCCTGTCTCTGCTCTGCACTACCTTGTCCCCATCATGTTGTCCTTATCACCAGGGATTGTAACACCTGTTTATGGGCTCATTTCCTCCTAGATTACTCAAGAGTAGGACACAATGGTTGATAATGGGGTTGCTGCCCCGGGTTTCCTGAAGTGACTATTGCCTAAAAGCACGGAGGTGTATCACTGCATTGAATGGATAGTTTGGTTTAGGAAACCACAGAGTATCCAGGGCTCTGGAGTAGGTACTATCACTTCCATTTTGCACACATAGGAGGGACATTTAGAATAGTTGTGTGATTCCTCTTAGGATGATATAAGTGGGAGCTTGGATTGAGACTTAGCTGATTTGTCTCCGTACCTTGTCCTCCTCCGTTTTGAAGAAGAATGGTTCTGCTTCTTTTCTCCACCTTTCTTGTAGCCTCTGATCTCCAAAGTCTAGAGTGTAAAGAACACAGCTGAAAGGTGTACAGGACCATGCAGACCGTGTGCTTCAGGTGCTAACTGCATGCCCAGCTCCACTTCATGCTGCTTGTTCTCATCTTCTTCCTTTCCTGCTTTTTTTCATCAACTTTATCTTTGTCACTTATGGTGCTTTTATTTTAATAACCCAGTTCCCTTTGAGGTAAGAAAATAAACAAATTAAAGAAAAATGAAGTTAAATGCTAAATTGTAAGTAAGTTGCTCTGTTAACCTTATTTTCTGTAAACACAAGATCCAGATTTTTTTTTTTTTTTTTTTTAAGGAAGGAAAAAATCTTGAATTTATTTGAAGGGAAAACCTCAGATTTTGAGAATGAAAGGTGTCAGGAAACATTCTGGGGTGTGATTTGCTCAAAATTTTTGCAGGTTGTCGAGGGGCATTGGTAGGGGTCCCACTCTTCACTATACCACAGAAAATAAAATAAGGCAGTTTGCTGCAGTCAAAAGAGAGAAAAAAAATCCCTTGCTGTCCTGCTTTCTGGAGGCCTGAATATTTTACCTTCAGTGACATTCTAAACTCCTTGTGGAGACTCAAAAACAGCAATTGAAAAACTATTTTTGAGTCTTTTAGTCACCTAGGAAAAACTAAGGTGCAGGGCTGGCAAGAATGGCTGGAGATGCGTTTCATGACAGCTCTGCATGCTTGTGAATTGGCGGGGGTGGAGAAATTGCGGAGAGCAGGTGCTGCCCTTTCCTCCTGTTCTGTGCTGTGCCCTCCTTGGAGAATAATTTAGAACTTGTTCTCTTCTTGTTAAGTTTTCCTTCATGAGGCCAGCTGACCTGTTCCTGGTAATGCTGTCTACAGCCAGAAGGAGGGAAGCAAACGCCCATGTGTGTTGGGCTCCAGGAGGACAGTAGATGCTTCCAGGGAGGCGGCTGTTCCCACAGAGGTGAGCATCCAAGAAAGGAACCCAAATGTAGAAGCAATTGGTACTCTCCCCTCTAAGGGCTCTTTAAACCTTTCATTTTTCCCTTCCTCTGATTTGATTTCATTGTTCCAGCACTTTCCAAAGTCTTGCAGGCTTTTATTTTTATCCACAAACATTTTTCTGAATGGCTGCCCTGTCCCTAGCTCTGTGTGAGCTCTCTCGTACTTCAGGAGACACAGGAAAGCTGTCCTGATTGAGTATGTTCTTCATTTAGGGCAGAGATGTTGCTAGTGTTTTGAGCACAGTTGGTTGACAGGGATCAGTAAACACCAAAATAGCAATCCAGAGTCATTTGCATAGGAAATGTACTTGTTATGTATGTATATCTGGGTGAAGAGAGAGGAATATGGTGACCCACTTTAAGTTTTTCTCTATACTCATGCTTTAATAGACTCAACTTCAAATATATTGTTCTGTATCTTTGGTCTTACACAATATAAGCGCCATAAAATAACAGTTAACTAAGAGACAGGTGTAATTTCTGTCTGTCCATAGGCCATATAAATTGGTGTATCTCTCTATACAATGTTGTTCATCTGTATGCAATTTACCAAGTGCTTTCTGTATTTTTGGTTTTGTTGTTTTCATTAACTTTCTATTTCATAGCCCTGGTTCCCCCCCCCCCCCATCTCCATGTCTCTGGAAATAGGCAGGTATTTTAAGTGTGCCTTGTGCTGCCCACCTTCCTCCTCCTCCTCCTCCTCCTCCTCCTCCTCTTCCTCCTCCTCTTCCTCCTCCTCCTCCTCCTCTTCTCCTTCTTCTTCTTCTTCTTCTTCTTCTTCTTCTTCTTCTTCTTCTTCTTCTTCTTCTTCTTCTTCTTCTTCTTCTTCTTCTTCTTCTTCTATTTTCTCTCCTAAATTATAACAAATGTTCTTTAGTTTTTCTATTTGTAGTATATAGTAAGTTACCAGATATCTATTAGATGTAAAGGTATTTTTCTTTTATTCTTCTCTCATACATTACATTCCAACAGCAGCTTCCCCTCCTTCTATTCTTCACAATTCTCATCACCCCTCAATCTCTTCAGATCTTCTCTTCTCCCTTTTCCCTTCATAACAAGAACAGAACTCCCAGGAGTATTAATCCAACATGGCATAACAAGTTACAGTAAGACTAGGCACAAATTCTCATATCAGGGCTAGACAAGGCAGCCCCATAGGAGAAAAATGGTCCCAAGAGCAGGCTAAAGAGTCAGAGACACCTCCATCACTTCTTCTGTTAGGAGTCTAACAACAAAACCAAGCTATGATTCCCTATGAGCCATGCTAAGTTGATTCTGTGGGCTGTGCTCTCATGGTGTCCTTGGCACCTCTGACTCCTGCATTCTTCTCCTCTTCTTACAGGTTCCTCTGGCTCTGCCTAATATTTGACTGTGGCTCTCTGAATCTGTTCCCATCAGTTGCTGGCCTCTCTGATGACAACTGAGGTAGGTACTAATCTATGTCCTCCTCTTTGGACCTCTCTATGTTGAGTGGCCTTCTGCCAGAAGGACTCCAGAAAATACTCTGACTTCACCCTGTGTCATTTCTTAGTGGTGCCTTTTTCTTTTTATTCAATTCAACTGGAAATTAGAGGGCAAGAGGTTCATTCACCTTGGCCGATGAAGTCATCTCTCCAGAAAGCAGAGCAAGATGAAGAAGGTGGATAGTTGCTATGAATGGAAACATGGAGAAACTGCTTGATCTGAAGCAAACTAATATATGACAAACCCAACTGGGTCATAAGAGTAAAGATGTGTGTCGTGTGTTTTTGATATTATGTCCTTTACTGGTCAAGTGACTTTGGAAAACCAATTTCAACCTTTTGATCTGGATTTTCATCAGCTATAACAAGGGAAGGGATTATTTTTGGCTTGTTTGACCAAATAATTTGGGAAACTTTTTTGTTTTAGACACGATCTTACTACACAGGTAGGGGTGACCTTGAATCCCTGGTCCTTCTGCCTCAAATTCTAAGTATCAGATTATAGGTATGTGTCACCATGCCTAGTTAGGAGGTAATACTTTGAGAAGGTTCTTTGAGGGAAAGGGACACTGTAATAGTCCATCAGTAGCACACCTGACATTTAGCTAAACCCATTTGTGTTGTGTGGCTGTGACTTCAGTCATGGTGATTCCTTCAGACTCTTCCCTTGGCTTTCAAACCTAGGATAAATATCAAGATGACTGTTTTAAGCCTACTCTGACTTTAGATGAATGTTTCAAGCCTACTCTGGCCTTAAATGACTGTTTCAAGTTTTCAATCTTGTCTTGTCCTGGATAAATGGAGAGAAATAGTAAGGATAGACTGAAGAGACTCTGGGGATTACTTCCACCCCAGGCCTCTTTGTTTTTGTGGGGGCCAGTTTTTGAATTGGGAATCAACATGCACCTCTTGACTCCATTAGGAAAGAAGAGAAAGTAAGTCATATCTGTTAACATTTTAGTAAATATTCAGTCTAGTCTATAGGAATTAAAAATCTATCCTTATAACTCCTGTATGTTAGTCCATAAGGCACACATTACAATACCCATATTGTCTATGCCCCTTCTCTGATTACAACTTAGGAGGCCCTAATAGTTATGTTGTCACACAGTGACCCAACTGACAAGGATAACAGATCCCTGACCCTGTAGCCATAAACTTATGAGGCTAATTCTCTGCTGCTTATTTAAGCTTAAGCCAGTAAGTTCGGGGATCTGGGCTGCCAGCATCTTTTGTCCCATTCATGAAGGAGTAAAGGAGTCAGTTTTGAGAAAGAGTGTGGGGCAGATGCACAGGAGACAAGATGGAAGAAGAGGATAGTACATGAACTTTGTACAAATGAAAAGTGAAGTTCATACCTTGCTTGGGCCTTGAAGTATTTTGGTGTTTCACTTACTGTCACTGAACACAGTGAAAATGTTTCTTTCTTCAATGTGGCCTGGGGGATCTTCATACTAAATGCTCAGAGAACCCTAGGAAGCATGGGACTGAGCAACAAATATTAGGCACATGACAACAGGCCTGGGAAAGCAACGGAGGATTCTATTTTCCTTTTGAAGAGCATCTCCCATTTCTTAGCTCCTCCAGAGAGAATCTTCACCCTACAAATGGGAGGTGATGGTCAGTGTTTCCAGAGGGTGTCTTCAAGGTAGAAAACAGCTCAGGCTCCTTGCTGGAAATAAAGAAAACCTCCAGCCTCACCATGCTTCCAACCTCACAATTACACAAAATTGCCAATAAAAAGCCTTCCTGCCATAAAACAGCGGGAACTTATCTCCCTCCTGAGTACATTTACAACCAAGTGCTTTTGAGTATCAGTTGAGTTCTCTGCACATTACTTCAGCCTGTCTTTTAAAAACACCCATACTTCATGACTTTGCACAACCCAAACTGAAATTTTCTGTTAAAGAAACCAATGCCAGGCTCTTCTCAACTGCTTGTGAATGTGCTCATGGCAGGCCCCATGTGGTTTGCACTGTCTCAGATGCCAATCCTTTATTCAGTCTGTCCTCCGTATTCCTCAGGATCACACCACCGTTTTAGTTTCATTCCATAGCTGTAGCAACATGCTTCGACCTGTGGGAGAAAAGGTTCAGTTCGGTTTATACTTCCAGAGTATAGACTATGAGGACGGGAGAGAAGTCAGTACAGAAAGGCAGGAGCTTGAAGCAGAAACCAAGGAGGGATGCTCCTCACCAGCTCACTCTCAGGCCCACAGTTTGCTAGCCTTCTTAGCTAAGGGATGGTGCCACTCATAGTGGCTGCCCTCCTACGTTAATTAGCAATCAAGGCAGTCTCCCATAGATTCCCACAGGCAAATCTCATCTAGCCAATTCCTCAATGGAGACTTCTCCTCTCAGATGACTATGGACTGTCTCAAGTCGATAACTAGTTTTGATAGTTCTATGTATTTTTGTACTTTTTTGCTACAAAACTCTTTCTCAGTTGATCTTTGCAATGGTGCCTTAAGGTGGGCTTGAGAAAGAACTTTCACTATTTTACATTTACCTGTTTTGGTATTGGTACCTTCTATTGATGCTGGCTACATACCACAATAAACAGTAAGTTACGTCTTTCCTTTAACCTCCTCAAACCCAAGTAAAGTGGGAGTTATTTCTGACATTTACAGATTAGGCAGTAAGCAGTTTATCTCAGGTCACATTGCAGATTAGTGGCAAGATTAGAGCATGAAGCCAGAACTAAGAAATTTCCCCTCCAACCACTTTTCAGTAGGGAGGACTTATTTTTCTTCAACTTGTCATAAGCAAATCTTGGCTAAGTAATTTTTTTGAAACAATAACAATTATCTACTAAGTAACGGTCACTCATGCATCTGTGATATCTTGAACAATGTTTTAGCTGCCTTTTATTGGCTTGCATTGTGTATTTTTCCTATGTAAATAATTCTTATAATAAAAGTATAAGGTAGTCTCATTGGATAGAAGGGACTGGCCATAAGAGACATTGCCTTGCTTGCAACTGCCGAGTAATGAGGGATGCTGAATTTGAACCCAGATACTCAAAGCCCTCAAAGCATCAGATGCTCTATCATACAAAAGCAAAGAAAACTGGGAGTGGTCTGCTGGCTGACTAGGTCTTCCTAGGTAAACCTAACTTTACCTTAGTTCTCTTTCCATTGTCTTCAGGGCTTCCTGGTTCTTACTTCTAAGAGTCAAGAGTTGTTGCCTGGGTAAACCTGGAGGAGGCATTGTAGACCTCCTTTGAAAGTCTGAGTCAGTGGGAAAGGATGGCCGAAGTGTGCAGCTCTAGGCCCTCCATTCATGATAACGGGGCCCAAGAATGTTTTTGGAGGGATGGACAGGGAACATTGGGAGATATGGATAATGAAGTGAAAAGAATGTCATAAACTAACAAGGGCAAAGGTGGGAATAAAGTATCTTAAAATGTGCAGGCTGTTGACCCACAGGAAGTCAGGAGGAATCAAGGAGTATGCTTCAGGGAGTGAGGGGTCAGGCCAAGCAGGCAATTGCCTTCATAGTCTCCTTGGGGGCTGGAAATAATCTTCTCATTATCCAAACACAACACTAACATGAAGAGGTGAAATAATTTATCCTTAAATAACAGCCTGACCTATTCAGAATTGTAATTTTAATGTAAGACTAACCTTTGAAAATAGATCAAGTGATATAAATTATTAAGGAGAAGACATTCATCAGATAGATGGTGTCTATTAGTAATTTTATGCATGAAGAGTTAGCTCCCGAAATACAGTTGCAGCTGCCTCTGCACAGGGGGGAAAAAAGAAGAACCCAGTTACCCTTTCGTGACATGTTCAGCTGATTTTAATCAGTGTTGCTCCTGTCAAATGGAATGAAAAACCTGAAATATGATCTCTCCTGTGGATGTGCACTCTCTTCTTCCGACCTCCTCGGAGTGCCAGTACCTGGAGCTTTCTCAGTGTTGAAAAAGCAGAGAGAGAGAGAGAGAGAGAGAGAGAGAGAGAGAGAGAGAGAGAGAGAGAGAGAGAGAGAGAGAGGAGAGAGATCACAGTTTCTCTTTTTCCCCATGAGAGAAAATATCTAAATCAGTTGGTCAAAGCACAAAATACTCAGCCTTGTCCAGCACCAGGCTCTGTGTTCCCTGGAGGAGTGGGGAGGCAGAAGAGAGTAAGATTTTCCTTGTCTTTGAAAAGTTTAATATCAAAACTCAGCAGGGATGAATGAGTACTACCTCGTCCCATTTATAGCGAAATCAGTTTGGGTGAATTGCTGGCTTCTTTCAGCTCCAGTTTCTTTGTGTGTAAAATGGGATGGCCGTGTCTTAGCTCAAGGAGTTGTAAATGAGTAGTGTCTAGAAAGGGCAAAACACAGAGCTTGGGGCACACTTCCCTACAGACTTATAGAGAAAAGGGGCTTGCTGTCCCAGTTGTTTTCCCGTGGTCTTCCTTTGGGGTGGGGGCTGCTTTCTTCTTCACACTGTCAGTACCCAAGCACAATTTCTCTTGGTATTTGGGTTTCTTTATCTCAGGAAGCTGTGGGCTAATGATGACTGTGTCACTGTTGACAGAAAGGCTTCATGTTGGCTGAGCGGAATGGAGATGAAGCAGAGGTACCAGGAGAACTGTTTCCTCTTGCTGCCTGGCTTACAACAAACATGACTCAGGAAGTTGCATAGCACCAGTCATGTACTGGAAATCAGTGGGTGCCTGTCTGTTTCTTTCAAGGTCTCAGAGGATGAGAGAAGGTTGGTATTTTCTTGTGTGAAATCAGGTGACTTATCTTGATGACAATGACACTGCCCAGCACCCTCAGGTGGTCTCTTCAGGTCTAGTCTTTGCAAAGAGCCAGGCTCGTGTCCTCCCCCCCTCCCCCGTCTACATCCTCCTTTCTCCCACCACAGCCCATGCCATGTTTATTTAGGAGACCTTAGGCAGAGCAATTTCTCTTTACAAGTCTGATTTTCGGTCATAAACTCTGTTTCTAGTAGTTCAGAATTCAGATGTTTGAACATCAAAACAGCCTGTCTCTTTATGACTCAAAAGGTGTGCCATAGAAACGTGAGTGGTTTCTCTACTCTTCTGCCCTTTCCCCTGTCTCCCAATGCAAAGAACGTCTGAAAATGTGTGGGCAGTGACTTCAGTGGGGAGTGCTGTGCTCAGATGGGATGAAGGACCAGGGGCGGGAAGTGCTGTGCTCAGATGGGATGAAGGACCAGGGGCGGGAAGACTTTTTGTTTATGTCTCAAAACACTATCCTGCTGTCTCCTCTAGCTCTTCAGAGTTTCTCCCCTTCTTGCTGTTGATGAGACCACTTGCTTTAACAGAGGAGTAAACAGGTTGTAGAAAGTTGTTCCTATGGCATTAGGGCATCACAGGAAAGATGTGTTAGCAACCTGAGTTCTGGCAAAGAAGGGAAAGGAAGGAGCATGGTGTCAGATGGAAGTCACCGAGGCCTCCCTCAGCAAGGAGAGGGAAGAAAGAGGATTTTGGGAGCGACATTCTTGGACAACCAACAGGGATGGAACCTCTCTGTTAGAGGAGTCCCAAGCTGAGCTCTAGACATTTGTTACATTTGGTCATTGTCTGGGTTCTACTTAGGAAAACCAAAGACTCAGCTCGAAAGCCACATGTATGTTGAAGGTTCTGGAACTTCAGGCTTTCAGCCAACTGCCTTCCTTGCAACTGGATGGCAGGTCCTTTGGGGAAAGGAATCCATAAGGCACATTGCCATGGTTGGTTGAAACTTCAGGGCCATGTGAGCAGTGCTAAGGGGGAGAACTCTGGGCTCCAGTGGGGACCCCACATGTACAAAAATTTACTTTCTGGTTCTTTTCATTTTATCTTGAAACCCATATGACTTTCTGAGATGGCTACCAGATGAACAAGTAAGCATTAAGTATCATAATGCAGTCATGGAGAGATGTTGACTTATAAGGATTTAAAGAATTAATAGTGGATTAATTAAGTAGGAAGAAGAGTCTTCTTTGGAAATTATGCCACACAGAGGTCAAGAAATCAAGTAAAAAAAAAAAAAAAAAGAAGAGCCAGTTGTTTAATCTTCTGGGAATTTAATACTGTTTGGTAAAAACCAAAGATTTCTGGGCAAGCTGATGTTATTCAGTCTGAGCTTGCTGGAATTATGATTTCACTGCAGACCTGTGTGACATTATATATTCACTTGGCTAAGTCAAATGATAGTGAGTGGTCTTTGAGTGACAGTGGCCATGACATAGTTTGAAACCGGGGCATATGCTTCTGACAGTGAGGAAGGGTGTCATCAAAATGGCAAGGGGTGGCAGCATTGCTGGAGTCTCAGCGGCACCTGTTCAGCTGCTGGCACTGATGTCTTCAACTCATTCAAACCAAGAGTCTAAGTCTGCGTTGTCAGTATGTGTAGGGAGTGTGCATGGATCATCACAGCCCTAGACTTTTAATAGGGGTATTGTGAACACCAAAATGATTGCTGTTCATAGCCTGATCTGTATTGCCAAGATTTCCCAGGAAGCTTTTCAGTGAGGTTTTATTTGGGGGTGGGGGATATATTGCATAATTACAGACAAGTTTAGACTCTATTGATAGTGTGTATAAAAGCAGTGAGAGCCAATCTTTGCTTTTCCTTTTAATTCTGAGCAGGGAATCCTTGCCTTTGGAAGTAAGCAGTGTTTCCTTCATTTAGCCATCACTTTTTATTTGTATATATTTGGTGCGTGGGTATGTGAACATCTATGTGGACACTGTGAGCCTAGAAGAGGGGCTCTAATCCCATGGAGCTGAGCCCCCAGGTGGTTGTAAGCCACTTGACATGGGGGCTGGGAACAAAATTCCAGTCCTCCGCAAGAGCAGTAGGTACGCTTAGCTTCTGACCCCCCCATCCAGCCTTTATTTTTGAAACTTTAGATAAATAAAAGCAGCTTATTGGGTTGAGTAGTATTCAAAGTCGCAGTAGTAGCAAATCAAAAGGGTGAGGCTTGGCTCCCATCCTTCTGCTTCTAAGTGCATTCCTCAACACTATATGCTTTCTTTACTTCTTAAACTAAATCCAACTGAAACCATATGGCTTCAGCATGTCATTTTGTCACGGGCAGACTGGGACTCATTTTAAGGGCAATTGAAACTAGAAATCCTGGCTCCAGGTTCTTTCCCTCCACCAAATGGATAAAACTGAGTAATATCCAAGACTGGAGTGTGCTTTCCACACTCCTTGAGACTCCGGGAGGTCTTGCAGTCCCTCCAGCCTGGCACACTCTCCTTGATTTCACTCCATCTCAAGATTGCTGCTACTTATTTCTTCATCAGCAAGCTCCGGAGCCTCTGGGAAATTGTAAGGAAGCTGAACAAAGACTGAAAATTGCCCAGATGAGGTGTACATGTCAAACTGTCCTGCAAGCCAGTATTTTATATTTTATTTTTTAATTTCCCAAGCTTTCAAATGGAGCAGCTGTGGCTCGCCGTGCCACCAGTCTGAGATTGTGTGCAACAGGCAAAAGCATATAAAAATCCACCTCCTCATTTGTTTTCTGAAATGACTTTGAGGTGCTGACCAAACCCTTCATGGACAGGCTGGGGATATGTATAGATCAGGGACAGGATGCTTTCCTAGAATGTACAAAGACCCCAGTTCAATCCTCAGCAGTATCAAACAAACAAACAAACCAACCAAACCAAACCAACCAACCCAAAATCAAATCAAACCCTATTATATGATGGTATCAGCTCTGAGTACAACTGTATTTGCTGGTTGTAGTGGTCTGTGTCTGTAGTCCTAATATTAAATAAGCTGAATTAGAAGCCATTCTGAGTTACATAGTGTCTCTTCTTCAACCTACTTCCCAAACAAACCAACCAATCAACCAACAAACAAGCAACACAGTTCTTGAATGTCAACACAGAAAACACTTGGTTAGGATCTCGTCTTTTCTGCCTTCTTACTCATCTCAACAGCCCCACAGTCTTTTCGTTTGTACCTTGTTATTTTTATCTGTAATTCCAGGGAAAAGTGAAGTATCAGCAGTTGAAGTATGACTTGGGGAAAGACATTTTTATTGCTTAAATTATTCTTTTCAGGGAGACAACTGGAGCCAAAAAGGGCTCATTACCAACCTGAAGGTGCTTGAGAAAAATTTACACCCTTTAAGGTATTTTAAGCTTTCAGAAGTATTTTGAGTGAAAAGACTTATTTTAGGCTCCTGGAGAGTCCTGCTTCAGAAGGGTAGAGCTAGATTCTAGGCAGCTGGTGTGCTGTGTGGGCACGCTGGCTCTGTAAGGCATTCTGTCTGGGTTGAGACTCTGTCCCTGCCAGTAGGGGAGGTCAAGTCAGTTCCTTATGTAGGAGAGAGTTTAATATCTGTGACTAAAAATCTGACTCATGGCATTTTTGTGAGGATTAACTGATACACTCGCACGTTTGTATTAATGGGAATGCCCCCAAGTTAAAAATGATTGAAAACTGGATCCACATCAGTATAGACAAAAGACATTTATCTATTGTTCCTCCAAAGGCAAAAACCCAGGCGTAAAGCTGACTCTAGGCTCAGAAAATGTTATCATAGCTTTGTGCCTCTAAGTGGCAGCTGTTGCTGCAACCCTTCTTTCTGTTCTATGAGAAAGTCATTATCAATGGCTCCGATTGGTCACACATCTGTCTCTGAATAAGGGTTGAGCTCAGTATGGAGACAGATACGATAGTCCTGTTGGCATAGACCTGGGTCTCATGATTTTCTCTAGGATCTGAAATTGAATTCAATTTTGGGAGACCTTGTAGCCTGAAAATGTGTGCATCTATCTACCTAGAAAGAAACCAGAGATGTTACAAGAAGGACCAAAACATGCGCTAAGTATCCTAAGTACTTAACTTAGCACAGTGATTGTTTAACCATTAAAATGCTCAGTAAATGGAAACTGATGCTTCTGTCACCACCACCACCACCACCTCCACCATCCTTATCATCCTCATCATTGCTGTTGTCATCGTCTCATCATCATCATCATCATCATCATCATCATCATCATCATCATCATCATCACCATCCTCAGTTACCAACTGCTTACAGGGAATGGACCTCAAAACAAGTGCCTTTGTTATACTTAACAAGGGATCACATTCCACCCAGGGAACTAAGAGATCAAAATCCATATCGTGTCATAGACAACTATTGATGAGCCCCTGTCTAACGCATGCCTTTGCTTTCTCTGCTTTCTCAGTCCCATGAACCCTCCTTATTTGCATCCTATTCCTTAATTTAAAGGCCATCACATCTCTGAGCCCACTGTGCTAGCCATCTCAGAAACAAGTGCAGTTTGGGCTGTGAGGTAGCACATACTGCCAAGCCGCTCCGATCTGAGTTTTATCCTTGTGACCCACATGGTGGGAAGGAGTTCTGACTTTTGCAAGTTTTCTACATGTACATACACATAATATGTAAGTTTTTTTTTTTTTTTTAAAGAAATGCTACAGCCTTCGGTGTGTTTGCTCATGCTCAGCATTTACTGAGTGTAATCTTAAGCACCCAGTGCTGGAAAGCACTGTGGCTCCATCTACTTTGTGATGGGGTTATTTGCTGTGCAGTCACTCTACCGTACTGAGTGCTCCCGAGAGGGTGACACTGCTGACTCCATGGACAGTGCACACAGTCATGCATTTAATGCTCATCACTTGCAGCTGCTCGGCCATGCCCACACATTTACCATCAGTAACCTGAAGGCAGGGAATGTCTGCCCACCCACGCTCCTTGACACGTGATCCACTCTTATTATAACTTACCAGCAGGAATTGCTGCTATACAGCAGCATTATGATACAGCAAGTTATGGATTCAGTTTACATACCCATCAATGGATAAAAAAAGGAGGGGCTGGGGAAACAGCTCACTGGATAAAGCACTTAGCACATGAGTATGACGACCTAAGTTTGGACCTCTAGAACCTGAGCTGGACATGATAGTGTGTATCTATAGTGTATCTAATCCCAGGGAGCCTGTGAGACGGGAGGCAGAGCCAGAAACGCTCTAGATCATAGGCCAAATAACAAGAGACTCTGTCTCAGACAGGATAGAAAGTAAACAGTAACACCTGACCTCCACGTGCACACGATACCACATGCATGCATGCGTACACACACAGACATGTGTCTATACATACACAAGGAAAAAAGAAAAGGGGGCATGTGCACAGGATCGAGTTTTATTCAGCCACAAAGGACAGCACTGTGTGCTTTGCAGGAAGATGCGTGGACCTGGGTATTATCATATAAGCAAAATAAGTTAGGCTCGAAAGGCAAACGATGCTGTTTTCTCTCCTATGTGTGACTTATATGTGTGTTTATGTTTACACAAACATCTGAACATGAAAGGAGACCAGGGATGACTGGGAGAGGAGGAGGATAGCAGGAAGAGAGCTGGCTGGAGGGCAGAGGAGACAGTGGTGGACAATATGGTTACATCTGGTCGAGTAAATGATGTACTTGAGAGAAAGCGTTATTAGGAAACCTCTCCCTTTGTACAATGAATCTGTGCCAATAGTTGTTTCCAAAACAAACAAACAAACAAACAAAACAAAAACAACTTCATAGTTGAGCCAGAGGTTTCAGTCTGTGTCTTTATATTTTCCAGGCCCCATCTAGACCCAGGATCTGTAGAAGAGGCCCTGGGGAATTTCTGCCACATTGCTTGGTTTTTGTCTGGCTGCCTTCCTCCCTTTTGTACCTCAGTGAACCATACCTCTGGCCCCACCCCCCTCGCAAATGGGTGAGAGATGGTGACAAGTCCCACAGGTATGTCCAGCCTGTGCTGCAGAGCAAAACAAGGAGAGTTATATTCCAAGGGCCACAGACGTTCTCTTCCTAGAAATGACATAAATGTTACATTTTGCTGAAAAAAAAAAAAAAAAAAGAACCCCTCATGTGTGCATTGGAGCTGTTAAGAATGCTCACAGAAGCAGGAAAGCAGAGATGTCCTGGATGTCTTCTTAATAAGTCCCAGTTTCCACTGGCAGCATCCAGAATATATGCAGTGGGTGGATGCGGACTGCATGCTTGGGGAAGCAGTGATTGGTGTGCTCAAAAGATGGTAAGGGCCTGGGCCACAAGGGGTCCATAGCCAAGGAGCGCCAAGAGAAGGCTACCCTCCCAGGAGTGTGGAAAAGCCATGAGTGGGGTTAGGGCAAGCACCACTGCTCACTGAGACCCGCCTGGAACCGGCGGGTCACAGGGACTGAGGTAAAGTCAGAGACAGGTGCCTGGGGACCTCAGCCTGGGCTGTGGGGCTCCAGGGGAGAGCTGGTATCCCAGAAGTTCTGACACACCTTTGAGCACAGGCAGGGCCACCGCTTCTGTTCAAGCTCACTGGATCAAGAGGGACTCTTGCAGAGCCATCAGGACATAGGAGCCAAGGGACAGCTGGGGACAGGATCCTTCTGGTTTCTGTCTGCACCCCAGAGCTGACCCTGTGCCACGGCTCTCCAATCCCAAGTACCTCTCATAGAGAGCTGGTCTTCAAGGAGTATTGACACAGAGGCCTGCAGGAGGGGCAAGCCACAGCCAGACAGAGTAAGACCAGCTAACATCAGAGTTAACAAGATGGCAAAAGACAAGGGTAAGAACATAAGGAATAGAAACCAAGGCTACTTGGCATCATCAGAACCCAGCTCTCCCACCACAGCAAGCCCTGGATACCCCAACACACCAGAAAAG
>CM052710.1:67724056-67755913 GCA_028551405.1 Uromys caudimaculatus
TTTCCTTCATCTGTTTGATTGTGTTTTCCTGTAATTCTGCCTGTTTGATTGTGTTTTCCTGTAATTCTTTAATGGATTTTTGTGTTTCCTCTTGAAAGGCTTCTAGTTGTTTACCTGTGTTTTCTTGTATTTCTTTAAGGGAGTTATTTATTTCCTTCTCAAAGTCTTCTATCATCATCATGAGAAATGATTTTAAATCTGAGTCTTGCTTTTCTGGTGAGTTGGGAGATCCAGGGCTTGCTGTGGTGGGAGAGCTGGGTTCTGATGATGCTAAGTAGCCTTGGTTTCTGTTCTTTATGTTCTTGCCCTTACCTTTCACCATCTGGTTAATTCTGGTTTTTGCTGGTTTTACTCTCTCTGGCTGTGGCTTATCCCTCCTGTAAACCTCTGTGTCAATACTCCTTGAAGACCAGCTCTCTCTATGAGGAATTTGGGTTTGGAGAGCTGTGGCACAGGGTCAGCTCTGGGGTGCAGACAGAAACCAGAAGGATCTTATCCCCAGCTGTCCCTTAGTTCCTGTGTCCTGATGGCTCTGCAAGGACCTCTCTTGATCCAGTGAATTTTCACAGAAGTGGTAGTCTTGCCTGTGCTCGAAGGTGTGTCAGCACTCCTGGGATACCAGCTCTTTCCTGGCACTATTTGAGTATAGCGTGTTGTGTCACAGGATCAGCTCCCTGGCCGCTGAAAGAAACCAGAAGACCACTCCTCAGTTCCTGTGTTCTGGGATTCCAGGTGGATCCCTCTGAGCAGACAGACTTGTCCAAACTCCTGGGAGTCTAGCTTTCTCCCGGCACTATTTGGCTATGGAGCCCTATGGCACAGGCTGAGGTCCCCAGCCACAGATGGAAACCAGAAGGCTCCTGTCCCAGGCTTTTCCTCAGTCCCTGTGTCCCGAGGGTCTGGGAGGCTAGCTCTCTCCCAGTGCTATTTGACCATGGAGCCCTGCTGGCCCAGGATGAGGTCTTCTGCCACAGATTGGATTCTAGAATTTGAATCTCATCTTTACCAATAGAAAGTAACTTTCTTGGTGCTTTAGGACCCTCAATGAGAAATGAGAATAATAATATTATGTTAAAACAATTGTTGTAAAGAATAAATGAGACTATTAATTCCAAGGGCTGGCACAAAGGAATTATGCAGGAAAGCTTAATGCCTACCATTCTCACTATCTGACTGGGTGGAAAGTACTGATGGTCCCATGTGGGCCTGTCAGTCAGAGAGTGTATCTAAGGATGGAGTGCTGTTCATAAGAAACAGGGATCCACCAGCCCATAAGTGAACCCTATTTCCTTGTGTGAAGCAGCTCCAGGCCATGTATTTTTGTATTTTTTCCTCCCCTACCCATTTCATGTCTCTTTATATCCATGGAGATGGAGATGACTCCTGCTAGGTGAATCATGATTTTTGCTTATATTTTTAGCAATAATATCTGTTGTTTGATGTTAAGTAGGGGAGAGGAGTCCATGTACATTGCTCCTTCCCAGTGCACCTCCTCCACATCCTCACTTGGAGCTTGTGAGAGTTTCACTAAAAAGGAGACTCATTGGTGAAAGTGGAGACATTGCTTCACCATCAGACACTCATGAAATGCCCTATTTATGTCTTGACACAGTTTTGGGGAGGCCCCATCTAGCTGTCTTTCCTTTTTAGAGAAATGACTTCTAAATCATGTTTCCTATGTCTCTGGGGATGGGATATAAAGTTAACCTCCACAATTCGGGATCCAGATTTCTTTCCAAGTGTTTAGCCTGTCATGATCCTTATTATTATCGTTATAATATTTTTACCTGGCTGCTTCTGCATGAAGGAAAGAGAAGGCTGATGCAGTTAACCAAGTGTTTATTATGTGTCAAGCTCAATATTGATGGATACATAACCACTGATGCTTAATGTAATCTTTACCAAACCTTAAGAGGTAGATTGCTGCATGCCTGTTTTGGAGGTAGAAAAATCGAGGCTCTATGATGATGCAGTGGACCAGGCATGCTGTCGGGGAGGACTGTGAAGGTGATCTTTTTTGATTTGTGCCTGTCTCCAAATTTCCAGTGTCATCCTGTCATCTAAAACTACTCAAGATAGGTGATCAAGACTCCCTTGTCTGCTGCTCTCTTCAGCAGCAGGCCATCTTTTAGTCTTTTCTTTTTCCTTTCCTTTCCTTTCTTTTTTTTTTTTATTGCTTCTGATTTCTCACTAAAACTAACCTGATCTTGTGTTTCTCTATTCGCATCATGGCTAATCAAATAAGTAAATTTTAGGTAGTGTGCTAATACCTTGGTGTGAATTATATCGTGTAACATTATTGTTGAATGCACTGTACTTTGGCTGTCACGGTGCACTTTAGCAGATGTGAACGTTGAGGTGGAAAGTGAAACTTGAAGGAATGGGGCTGGGCCATCACTTACTGTCTATCAGAGCACAAGTGCAATCTTTGTGCTCTTAGAATGAAGTGGTTTTAATCTGTATCCAGAATATGGTTCCAGTCTGGGATACTGTGGCCAGGATCACATATATCATGTTTACAGGTAGGTGGGGGATAAGAAATGTTTATAGTGAGGTTGGCATAGCAACTGTGTGGTTTACCTGGACACTTGTGTGGGCTGCGGTTCCTACCTGCAAGCTTTAATATCTAGTATGAGGATATGGGGAGACCCATGTGAATGATCTGGGGAACTCCTTTTCTCCTAGGCTACTAGGGACTGTAATGCTGTCCTTCTCAGAGCTTCTTACTGATTTGGAAACTAACCACTTAAAAACAACCAATGGCCAAATCCCTGCTCTTCGTACTAGTCCCTGAGTTTTGTTTTCTAAGGCCCTGTTATAAAACACCAGCCTGTTACCTGCATTTGACAACAGGGGAGGAGGATGTCTTCCAAGACTGGGGGAGCCATGGCTTCCGTGTATCCCCTTATGCTGGTTGATTATTTCTTTCTAGTTAGTATAGATTACTTGAGAGCTGCATGGCATGCAAGCTGCTAATGAGAGCACAACACTAGTTCAGAGTCATTGGGCTCCCTGAGCTGAAAGCTCAGGCTAAAATCTTCCTTAAGATGTAATTTTAGTGGTGTGTACAGTGAATTTTATGAAGGCACTTTAAGTATCCCGTCCCAGCCAGGTATATCATGTAATTTTGGTCCTCAGCATCTTCAGTAAGCTAAATCTTAGGAGGATGCTGACCGCTGAGTGTTACTGTATTTGTCAAATCCTCATTTGGCTGTGACTTGGGAAGAGTAGTGACAGACCTAAGATCACACAAAAGTGGCAAGGTCCCCTTGCACTATTTACACAGAAAGCTCATCACGAGGTACCTGAGTTAATCCTTACTTCCTCCCTGAAGGTTAATTCACCAAGAGGCTCACTGATTATTTGCTAGCCCAACTCTAGTGGACCTCCTTCTGAGTAGTTCATATTGACTCATTTGTTTGAGTCCTTTCTTGCCTCAAGATTGGAACTCAATTCAACAGACACCTGGTAGGCTTATAGGGTAGGTCACACACCATTCTCTTGAAACTATAGATATAAACAGAAATAAGTTAGAGAAAGTCCCAGCCTTTACTGATCAAATTACATTATAGTGATGGTGGTGGGACAAAATAAGTCAAAATGGTATGAGAATGGAGAAGATAAGATGGTTTAGGAGACTGGGATGAGGCTGCTCTGGTAGATAGTGTGGCTTGTTAGGAAGCTTCTCTGCTGTGGTGAGTAGAGAATTAAATGAGAGTGAGGGCCATCTGGTTTTCTTGGCTCATTTTGTGTCTCAGGCTTGTAAATATTTGTCAAAGGAAGGAGTGAATTAAGAGAAAGAAAAGAAGAGACTCCAGATCTGTAGCTTTTCGCATGGCCCTCTCGCTCTCTCAAGTTGGGCAAATGAACAAATTTTCTCTGAGCATCTCCTCTTGCTTTGTAGATGTCAAGGTGACCTTCTGAGAGGGAGGATTCCAGGAGATGGAGCTTTAGGCTTTTAGCTGAATGACTTGCATTTTGTTTCCATGGTCATCTATTGATGCTTTGCCTTACTGGTCTCATGTGTGAGCTAAAAGTAGAGGTTTGACAAATGACTTTCATGTGGAATTGATGATGATAGAAAAAACAATAGCTGAATTACCATGTATGTATAGAGACATGTAGGTAACAAGTTGGGGCCCTTCAATGTAACAGTTGTTTTGATATTAACTTTTTAGAGAATCCTCATGGTACCAGGACTACTAGAAGACCCATGATGCCAATGAGAAAATGACGACTCTAAAACAGTTAAATAATTTGATCAAGGGAATGGATTAGTTAACAGAATGACGAGGATCCAGATTTAGTAGTGTCTGATTCTTGTTTCTGAGCATCTAGCATTCTTTGAGTCTGGCCTCCTACTTTTGAATCATCGCCATGTTGTCTTACCTTCTACACTTCAGACAGATACTCTTTAAGTAGAACTCAATAAAAGTGATGATTAATAATTTATTAATAACAATAATGAAGTAAAACAAAACTTGAGTTATTTTTTTCTTCCCGGCACTATGTCCAAATACTTTTCTAGCTTACTTGGTTTGCAAAAGTAAATATTTACTGCATGGGAAAGACTTTCTGTGGTACATTCCGAAAACGGGACAGACCATCTACATTCACACTACTTAAAATATTTTATGACTTTATGAAAGGGTGAAGAACAGATGATCCACTCTTTCCTCTCTTTGGCCAACCTTTCTCATGCAATCTTTGATGAAAGCTGGTAGCTCCCCATCTTCTTTTGCTTAAATGTAAACACTTAGTGAATGCCTGATTCCTATCCAATTATTATAAGTATGCATTCAATATTTAGGCAGCATATTCTGACTTAAGAGATCTCAAGAAGACAGATCTAAACCCACATAAGCAAAAGAACAAACAGAAGTGATGTTTCATGAATTTATCTTGCAGAATACTCTGGGAACTTCCCATAGCTATGTATCTTAAGATGGTTAAAGGCTAGCTTTTAAGAAATGCAGATTTCTAGATACCACAGCCTACAATGGAGTAGAGCTTCTGTGCATAGTTTCTCCAGGCAGCACTTAAATTCCCTGGGTGATTTTGAAGTTCAGGGAAGATTAAGAATTTCATTCTAGAATGTATATCAAGTTCTACTTACATAAGGTTTTTTTTTTTTTTTTGACAAAGTGTTATTATTAGACCAGGCTAGCCTCAAACTCAAAGATTTTCTTGCTTCAGTCTGACAATCTCTGGAATTATAGGCCACTATGCCTGGTAGTTTGCACAGATGTTAGCATGGATACATACCACTGAGGCATGAGGATGGCTAAGAAAGGGACTCAGGGCTCCCATGTATGAAAGTCTGTTGTGGGTTTACTGTGGACAATGAGGATCTTGGATTCTTCAAATTCTTGAATGCTGCATTATGGAAGGACCAGGCTTCTTTTGTGCAGTTGTAGGGAACAGGGCTTCAATCACTGTGCTGTCAGAAACGGTTGCTAGGCAAATTTCAGCTGTTGCAAGCAAGAACTAGGTATCTACTAAATATCCAAGATTGCTTCTAAGTGCTGTGAGTATTCCCACAGTTTCTGGCAATGTACAGGTGGCATAGAACTTGGGTGTGGTTACAGAAGGTATTCATGTATAGCTAGCCTTTAACAATGTACAGTCTTATTGGTATTTTACTGTTTTTTAAAAGTTATGCTAATCTCTCTGTCTGTTTCAGTCTAATGGCCGAGAAACACTTAAAGAAATGTTCTACTTCCCTGAGTTATCAAGGAAATGCAAATCAAAACAATTCTGAGATTCCATCTTGCACCCATCAGAATGACTAAGATCAAAAACTCAAGTGACAGCTCATGCTGGGGAGGTTGTGGAGCAAGGGAAATACTCTTCTATTGCTGGTGGGAGTGAAAACTTGTATAGGTGCTTTGAAAACCTATTTGGAGGTCTCTCAGAAAATTGGAGATATTTCTACCTCAAGACCAAGCTATACTGGTCTTCGGTATATTACCCAAAAGATGCTCCACCATATCACAAGGAGAGTTGCTCAACCATGTTCATAGCAGCTTTATTAGTAATAACCTGAAACTGGAAACAACCTAGTTATGTCTCAACTGAAGAATAGATAAAGAAAATGTGGTACATTTATACAATGGAATACTACTCAACCATTAAAAACAAGGACGTCATGAAATTTGCAGACAAATGGATGGAACTAGAAAAACTCATCCAGACTGAGGCTACCCAGTCCCAGAAAGACAAGTGTGGTATGTACTTACTTATAAGTAAACATTAGCTATAAAGTAAAGGATAACCATGCTTCAATTCGCAGACACAAAGATGCTAAGTAACAAGGAGGACTCAAGAGGGGCAGTAGGATGTGTGAATCTCACTGAGAAGGTGAAATAGAATAGACATTGTGGGGGAATGGGGGAAAGGGGAGGGGAGGGGACTTAATGGGGGGGGTGGGGATGGGTGTGGTTCTGTTTTCTGATTTTTCTCTTGGGGTGTCCAGGCACTGCTGTATACAAGCCAGGGAAAGATGGAGCAAAGTCCAGAAAGGATAGGTCAGCAGGATCCCAGTCTAGCAGTAAATGCTCAGGGGAGAAGGTATTCTCTGAAGATTTCAGTGTTGCAACTCTTTCAGATGACAGACATTCAATGAAACAGCTCTCTTAGACAATATTCAATGAAACAGCTTGCGTTCTTTATTCTGCGTGAACAAGGACTATATTAACCTTGAAAGGTGGGAAGGGGTTCTTCTTATGGTGAAGTTTCACTGGCTGAGACTTGAGGTTCTGGGGAAACTTCATTTTCATGGAGTTCATTCAACAGGAAGTTGAACCTGTAATTTTGCCAAGGGTTAAGTTACATTCCTTAGGTAGAGTGTGGGGGTTGGGCTCTCAAGATAAGGTAGAGAAGAGGAAACCCTGCTGGGAAAGGGAATCCTCCATTTTGCACTGAGCTCAAGGGAGCTGTTGATACATGGTAGACTTTGACCATTAAATAGCAGGAACTTCCAATAGATAGGAACAGGAGGGATCAGGTTGTGGGAGGATGGAGGGAAAAAGTATTGGGAGAGGCAACTGGAATTAGGAGTGTATGGGGGAGGGGCAACTCTGGAATGAGCTGGAAACCAAGGGCAATGGAAATTCTCGGGAATCTATGAGGATGACCCTAGCTAAGACTCCTAGCAATAGGGGATATGGAGCCTGAACCAGCCATCTCCTGTCACCAGGCAAGACTTCCAATAGAGGGATTGGGACGCCGACCCAGCCACAAAACCTTTGATTGACAATTTGTCTTGCCTACAAGATGTACAGGAGTAAAGATAAAGCAAAAATTTAGAGAGTGGTTAACCAATGACTAGTCCAGCTTGAGACCCATGCATGAGAGGAAGTCCACCTCTAACACCTTAATGATATTCTGCTATACTTGCAGACAGTAGGCTAGCATAACTGTCATCAGTGAGGTGTCACCTAGCAACTGACAGAAACAGATACAGACCCACAGCCAAACATTAGTCAGAGCTTGGGAAACTTCTGGTTCTTTGGAAAGTTAGTTTTGTCAAATGATGTCTTGCTGGGAAACATAGATGAAAGAACATTTTTCTATAGCATATATATGAAAGGATTATGATGAAGGAATATAAATATGACTCCACAGATAGTGGGAGCTTAAGCATTGGTTTGCTTTGCTCTGTCTCACTAGTCTTTGCTAATGAGACACATGCATTGGTTAACCTTAGACTGTGTTGCTGAGCTCTGCTTGAACTTCTCATGAGGTTCCTGTAGCTTCTTGCAGTTTTTCTGGCCTGAGGCCAGTTGGTGAGCTTGGCAGTTCCTTCAGGATTGAACTGCAGCTGCTGGTTTGTGAGTGATGTCTGCATGCTGAGAGGACTGCTGCTGATTCATCTTTGGTGTTTGCTATGATACTGAACTGCTGATATCCTGACAATGAAGATTGGACTTGCCCCCAAAGAACTATTTCTAAACAGGAATACTTCCCCTGTATACTAATAACTTTTACCTCTGGTGGGTGATGGGCTAGAGGAGAAGTTGAACATTTATTAAAATAGGCTGCAAAAATTTATGCCTACAGAGGAATCCTGTGGAAGTCAGGGAGGAAGGACTGAAGGAGCCAAAGGTGTCAAGGACAGTATAAGAAAACCTACAGTATCAACTAACCTGGGCCCATAGAGGCTTTTAGAGACTGAACCACCAACCAGAGAGCATGCATGTGAAGAACCTAGGCACTCCGCACATATGTAACAGTTGGGGTGGATGGTTTTGGTCATTTTATGAATTATAGATACATTGTCATTTTAAGGGATAACTTACAAATAATCACAGTTTTGGACAGGGAAGAAACTAAATAGAGAGCTTAGACTCAAGGATTTCTGTCTTTCCTTTCCTCTCTATCTTTCATTCTTTCTTAGGTAAAGAGAAGGAGGTTGAAAATAAAAGGGGGATATAGTAATATTATAAGAAATTAGACAAATAGGGATGAATTATTAAATTTACTCTTAAAAGCATTTTATAGCCATAATCTTACATGCAAAATTGAGGTTATATTTCGTTACATTGATACAAAATTTTGTATATTGACACAAGTTTAAAGTTTTTATTGGTATAAATCTTTGTATATTGATTCAAAATTTAAAATAATTTTGTTAATTTTAGATAGGCATTGTGCCTATGCAACTCATTTAAAAATACAAGGTTTAATCCAAGTCCTTTTAGTAGGTGCTATTACAAACTGTTTAAAACAAATAATACAAAATGATAGTCAGATAGTGAGACTCATGGTCATATTAGATTCTAATTTAGCTAATTACAATAAAATATTTTCCAGGGTATTCATGTAGTAAATAGCTAAAAAAAATCAATATTTAACAATTCAGGTATGCTATATATAGATAGATGGTCTTCAAAATGTCAGAGATCCACAGAATGTGATATTTTAAAACCATTTCATTACTAAAAGGTTTTTTGACTATGGGACATGTCTGCTCCTGACAATACCCCCATTCCACTTCAGAGAAGGTGCTGAGCATCAATACTTCCATGTTTCTTCGATTGTGACAAGCTAGACACTGGGCAAGAAATGCCCTAATTTCATCTGCAGATAGAAGCTGTCCAAATAGGACAAACATGCAGGATAGTCGACTGCTTAGCTCTGCCAATACAGAGTAAGCTAGTCCTTCATAATTCCTGCTCCACTTAAGGTCTGTCAGATGTTCTGGGCCAGAAGGCTGAAGACAGATGCTCCAGTGTTGTAAGGAATGTTGGGGACTGTCGGGGCAGTCAGCTGTCTCTGTCATACAGTTTTGGAAGCTGTGTCTTCATGCTTCTTGAATACTTAGTACTACTTCTCAAATCTCTGGCAGGGTTGAAGACTAGATAGTTATAGTCTCACAATTGAACTTAAGTTGTTTAACATTGAAAATGTTGTAGATTTGAAAAGATGGTAATAGAAATTTAAATAAAAGATGATTTAGGTACAAAATTGTAAACTTATTAAGTTAGGATGGATGATAAATTACTTTATCTAATTTGCCAAATATAATGGACTGGAAGTTATAAATGTATATCATACCTTATCATTTGCATAATTGTTATAATTGTATTCAATTTATATATGAGAGAAAAGGAGCCATTTATTGGACTAAAAGGGGAAACTGTTGAGGTTTGATCTTGCTGTCTATTGTAATGCTAAATGCAGGTCCCCAAGATCTGGAGTCTGCACACAGACCTGTGGCACTGCCCTCAAGTTATTTCTATTAGTAAATAAAGATGCCAGCAATGAATAACTGGGCAGAAGATACATAGATAAAGTTTAGGTTTCCTAGGCTTGAGTTTGGAGGAAAACTATGAGAAGAAGAAGATGCAGGAGGAAGAAGGAGAAGCCCCTATGGGTTAGATGAGGCATAAAAATGTGTCCGTGAGGGCTAGTCAATTGGAGTTAAGAGCAGCCTAGCCTTCCGGCCTGGGCCAGTGCCCTGAGCAGACTTGGGTGCGAACTCCTCAGCCAGTCTCACAACACCCAGAGGAAGCTCCACTCCCAGGTGCTTTAACTTGCCCAAGATCATAGGATCAGAGGTGAGGAGGACACAACATCTGTCCCAACACTGGGAGTAACTGGGACCAGCAGGATCCAGGACACAGGAACCCTGCCTGACCAGTGGCATGGGTTCCTTCTGGTCTGGGTTGGTGCCCTGAGCACACATTGGGCACAAACTCCTCAGCCAGTCCCACAACACGCAGAGGAAGCTACACTCCTAGGTGCTTTAACACACCCAGGATCCCAGGATCCTAGGAGCTTGGTCACACCAGGATCTCAGGGTCCCAGAGGCAGCTTGACTCCCAGAAGCTCTGACATACATAGGACCTCAGGATCACAGGGTCCCAGAATCACAGGATCCCAGAGACATCTGGTCCCTGAGGAGTTCTGACACAACCAGGATCACAGGAAGGACAGGCTCCAGTCAGATATAGGAGGGCACATAGCACTAGAGATAACCAGATGACAGGAGGCAAGCATAAGAACAGAAACCAACGTTACCTGGCATCATCAGAACCCAATTCTCCCACCATAGCAAGTCCTGGATATACGATCACACCGGAAAAGCAAGATTCAGAACTAAAATCACTTCTCATGATGATGATAGAGGACTTTAAGAAGGACATAAGTAACTCCCTTAAAGAAATACAGGAGAACCCAGGTAAACAGGTAGAAGTCCTTAAAAAGGAAACACAAAAATTCCTTAAAGAATTACAGGAAAACATAAGCAATCAGGTAAAGGAATTGAACAAAACCATCCAAGATCTAAAAATGGAAATAGACCCAATAAAGAAATCACAAAGGGAGACAACCTGGGAGTTAGAAAATCTAGGAAAGAGATCAGGAGTCAGAGATGCAAGCATCACCAACAGAATACAAAAGATAGAAGAGAGAATCTCAGGTGCAAAAGATATCATAGAAAACATTGACACAACAGTCAAAGAAAATGCAAAATGCAAAAAGCTTCTAATCCAAAACATTCAGAAAATCCAGGACACAATGAGAAGACCAAACCTAAGATAAAAGGTATAGAAAAGAGAGAAGATTCCCAACTTAAAGGGCCAGTAAATATCTTCAACAAAATTATAGAAGAAAACTTCTCTAACCGAAAGAAAGAGATGCCCATGAACATACAGGAAGCCTACAGAACTCCAAATAGACTGAACCAGAAAAGAAATTCCTCCCATCACATGATAACCAAAACACCAAATGCACTAAACAAAGAAAGAATATTAAAAGCAGTAAGGGAAAATGGTCAAGTAACATATAAAGGCAAACCTATCAGAATAACACCAGACTTCTCAACAAAGACTATGAAAGCTAGAAGATCCTGGACAAATGTCATACAGACCCTAAGAGAACACAAATGCCAGCCCAGGCTACTATACCTAGTAAAACTCTCAATTACTATAGATGGTGAAACCAAGATATTCCATGACAAAACCAAATTTACACAATATCTTTCCACAAATCCACAAAGGATAATAGATGGAAAACACCAACACAAGGAGGGAAACTATACCTTACAAAAAACAAGAAAGTAATCTTTCAACAAACTCAAAAGAAGATAACCACACAAACATAACACCACCTCTAACAACAAAAATAACAGGAAGTAACAGTTTTCCTTAATATCTCTTAACATCAATGAACTCAATTCCCCAATAAAAAGTCATAGACTAAGAGACTGGTTTTGTAAACAGGACCCAGTATTTTGCTGCATACAGGAAATGCACCTCAGTGACAAAGACAGACACTACCTCAGAGTAAAAGGTTAGAAAACAGCCGGGCAGTGGTGGCGCATGCCTTTAATCTCAGCACTTGGGAGGCAGAAGCAGGTGGATTTCTGAGTTCGAGGTCAGCCTGGTCTACAGAATGAGTTCCAGGACAGCGAGGGCTACACAGAGAAACCCTGTCTCAGAAAAAAAAAAAAAAGGTTAGAAAACAATTTTCCAAGCAAATGGTCCCAAGAAACAAGCTGGAGTGGCCATTCTAATAGCAAATAAAATCAACTTTCAACCAAAAGTTATCAAAAAAAAGATAAGGAAGGACACTTCATACTGGTCAAAGAAAAAATCTACCAAGATGAACTCTCAATTCTGAATATCTATGCTCTAAATCACAGGCAGTATAATAATAATATATGTTTAAAATACATAAATATGGCACAGTTCAGGTTAGTGACACATTCAGAAGGATAGATAGGACTCAAGGGATTGTTTTCTAAAGCATCTGATTATAATTGAAATGATTATAATTTTATAGAATTTTACCAAAAAAAGCAGCCTAGATGAAACATTGTAAATATTAAATAATAATTTGGGGTTATAGATAGGAAAGTATATTATAATAACGTAGAGGGTAGGTAACTGCCCAATTTTTGTGCTGTTTAAGGCTTATTGTAAATATAAAAACTATGTGCATTTTTTATCCTGGAACTAAAAGGTCAAAGGTGGGGTAGAAACCCTAGGTTGGGATTAAATATTTCTACAACACCTAGGTCCTCTGTACATATGTAAGGGTTGTGTAGTTTGGTTTTTATGTAGGACTCCTAAAACGGGAGCAGGGCTGTGTCTGATTCTGTTGCCTGCCTTTGGGACCCTTTCTCCCTACTGTGCTGCCTCTTCTAGCCTCAATAGATGATGAGCCTAGTGTTACTGCAACTTAGTATGTCAATGCTGGTTGATATCCATGGGAGGCCATCCCTTTTCTGAAGAGAAAGGAAGGAGGAGTGGATGAGGGTAGGATGGGATGGAAGGACCAGGAGGAGAGGAGGGAGGGGAAACTGTGGTCTGGATATAATGTAAATAAATAAATGAACAATTATAAAAGTTATAGTACTCTCTCTCTTTGTTTCTGTCTCTGTGTATATGATCATTTGTAAGCATATGTATATATTTTTGAGTATATTATAAAGGGAACTATGATTTACTTTTGGAAAAATTGAAGATCTATTTATTATTCAACAAATACGTTTAGTGTACCTCTTCTAGGTCAGTTGCTTTACCAGGTGTGTGGTTCAGAGCCGCATAACACAGTGCTTGTCCTATGGGTCTTGGTCTCGTGATGGAGACTGCGGGGTAAATAGAAGCTTAAAGTAACCTGTGATAGATACAAGAACAACAAGTTTAGGATGTTACTGGGCAGGGAGTAGGGGAGCTCCTTAGGCTGTGGCTATCTAGAGAGGAGACAAGCAGTGTGAAAGGATTTCTGGGCTAGATGGGCGTGGCACTGAGCACTGATGGTCAACTGGGGAGGCTGTGCAGAGGGAAGTCAATTGCAAAGTCACCAGAGCTGGAACCACTAGGGATGAGAAGCCCGTTCTTCAGGGAAGAAAGGAGTGAAGCTCTGTAGGGCCTCATGGTTGGGTATAAAATCATGGCTTAGTATAAAGGCCCCACCCCATGAAGGGCCTTGTGTTCTGTACTGACAAACATGGCTTAAGGAGTCTTGGAAAGTGTTAGAGTGGTAGACTTAGATGTATTCGCTGATGAGTAAAACCATGCTGCTGATGTTTTGAGTTGCTGTATTAATGTTTTCTGGTTTTGAGCAGATGTTGGCATAGTGTTTGTGATCTCACTGGCTGATAATCATGAACACAATACAACACACAATAATAGCAACACTCAGCAACAATGACAACAACAGGTCTCCACACTCAGAGGTACAAGTACCATTGCCTCAAGGAGCTCCTTGTCAGAGGTGCCTGCTCCCATTACTAGCCTCAAAGACCTGCCCTGCCTTCCCAACATGGCTACCATCAGTCCAGGGGTTCATTAGGAGATCTCATTTGGAACCCTGGCCTCAGGCCTCAAAAACAGGGCCAACCTCAGAAAGTTTTGTAATTCTAAGCAGATTCTGGCTATCTATCAGGTACACTGGTACAGAGAACTTTTTTGCTTGGGTTTTCTATTCCTTTTTTGACAAGGCACAGGAAAAAGACCATATATTAAAGTTTATTTAAGATATATTTTCTTAACTCTCCAGCGTTCTATGCGGTTAGAGTGGAAATGAAAAATTAATGGAGGAATGTAGATAGATTGCAGATTTTCCAGGATCATTTGTGTAGGTGGACTCCTTCAGCTTGACTGGTGTACCCACATCTCTGTCAACACCAAGGAAGAAGGGAGCGTGTGATGGAAGTTCTGTTTATTTCACTTATCAGGAAGTAACATACTTGTTACAGGTAAATAAGCATGACAAAGGACTAAGTCTTCCCTGTTCCTCCTGCCTTGTGGAGGTGGTTTGTCATGTTGCTAGGTTACTAGGCTGGAGGATTCTACTTTGGGGGAATGGAAGTTATTTTAAAACATCTAATGAACACCTTCCCTCAAAACTTTTTTGCAGTTTGAAAAAGGTTTGCGGTTTGCAGAAGAATGTGAATGGAGGAAGAAAGGACCCCAAAAATCTTAGAGACAAACTCTACAGGAATAGGAAAAGCATCCCAAACACAATGGATTATCAAAAGCTGAAATGAATTGCTAATAGCTAATCAGGTTAAAGAGCTCTGGGTGTTTAATTAACTGTTTGTCAGTCTCTCAGAGTAGATTAGAATAAAGGGATGACATGTGCAAGACTTGCTTGAAGAATGCATGGCAGTCCTTCAGATCCTGAGGGACTTCTTTCCTCTTCTCTGCTTGGCAGATTCTGCAGAGATGTTTGGAAACCTTAAGAGGTCTATTCATTCATTTATCAAGTGACTATCTACCTGGATGCTACTGACACAGTGGCTGGGCAGATTTGGTCTGTATCCCAGTGGAGTTCATTGATTCTCCTGTGTGACAGATACCTAGATTATAGTGATGTAAGTGAAAGGTGGCAACTGGGAGGTCCAGGGGTAGAGCTGGGTTTGGTCACACCTCAACTCTGTGTCTGTAATGAGGCCAGCGAGCTGTCCTTCTCCCTTCACTTCTTGGCTTTGCTTTCCTTGGGAGCTCACCCTATCACAATACAAGTTGGGCACATGGCTGCTAACAGATCCAGCATTAAATAGTAACAGTTGAAGACTCACATGGAGGAATAGAAACATGGTCTTTCTAATGCCTAGTCATTAAATTTAAAGACCCTGATTGGTTCTGTTTGGATCATGTGCTAGGCTTATTGCTTAAGCTGGGATGTGATGGATGGCCTGGAGCAGCTGGGGCCCTGGCAGGTATAGAAGCTGGAGAGAGAAGTTAATGAACTACTAATAACAACACGACATTTTGATGCACAGGTGACCTGAATTACTCAATGCACAAGCTTCCAAAGTCCTTTAACCTTTGTCCTTGGTAGACCTACCTAACACCTGCCAGATACTGCCTGCTTAGCTTAGTCTCTTTTCTTTTTCTTCCCACTTAAGTTAAATCTCAGGAGCAGTGCTTTTTGGCTTATCAGAGGAAGAAAAGTTAGGTTTTGTTTTCCTAATAGAAGTTCCAACCTAGATGTAATCATTGTATTATTCTTCATTGATTAACAACAGGATTAAATAGAAGCTAATAAAGCTACTCTACATGTGTAAATATCATTTTCACATAGCCAGTCAATAAGTGCTCCCTAAACCTCAGTGTTACATCACAAACATGGGAGCTCCAGGGCATACATGTTCTGTTTAAAGATGTGGCCTCTTTCCACTAATGAGCTCACAATCAATTTAAAGAGAAAGCCACACACAAAGGTCAAACATTGATAAATATGACACATTTTTAGGATGGATGAAACAGCCACACAATAAAGCATTGGGCTATTATTACTATCATAAAATAAAACAGTAAAGTACAGGGCCACCGAGACTAGTTTCAAGAATCTGTGTGTCCTAATCTGGCTACTGTTCAGTCTGGAGTTATGAAGAAAGGCCGGAACTTATGGTCGGTTTTAAAGGTGAACTGAAGAGGCTACATGCAGGAGATGACAGTCATTCCCCAGCTTCACTCTGTGCTAATATTCTGATAGAATGCCACTGCCTCTTACTATTAAGGAAGGTCACACATGAGAATTAAAAGAACCTGGCCTCTTCTAAGTATGTGAGGAGGAAATGTACAAATGTTGAGCATTAGAGAAATATTAACATATTATACTTAACATAAATTCATGATATCCAAACATAAAGATTATTAAAGAAAACCAAGACCTTTGTAAGAGTGGCATGCCTAGTCTTTGAGGTTGATATTAACTAGAAAATTATTTCCTTCTAAGTTTGTAAAATGAGGGTTGCCATAGCTACCACCTATAAGAAAAGCTGACATGTGTACATGGTAGTTGACTGGTTAGAAAGCCTTGGCTTGCCTCTCTGTGGATTCTAATCATCCAAAGAGTAAAGGATCTCAGAAAAAAGACTAGACCCAGATTGAAGTTATGCAAGGATGGCTGCCACCCTTTCATATTTGTGGGCTTTTTTTCTTCCAAAGACCCCTACATTTTAAAAATCAGATTGTGATATTTCTGGATAGTCTGAAATTTTAACCACACCATTCTGAAATGGGGACTTGGGCTGTACATAGCCTCTGAAGGTATATTACGGTAAAGCTATGGAGTCCCTTGAGCTAGTGTTGTATGAACACTGGTGACTAGGGTAAGGGATTTCTTCTGTGGCTGAGCAGTGGCCCTGCTCATGGAAGATGCCACAGTGCCTGATGTCTTCTGTTCATGAGGGGTAAACCATTATTCTGTTCAATTTCAATCCATACTGAGCCTCTTGGAGAGAGGTTTTTCTGGGTGCACCATCAAAGGGAAAGCTCAATAAGAGCTCCCTGTCTCTTTCAGGGGGAAGAGCAGCAGATAAACCTGGTATTGTGTAACAGTTTCCTCCAAATTAGAAACTTCCCCTCCAGAAGGTAAAGGGAGGCTTATAAGATGCAGGAAGCTAATGAACCTTAAAAGTCACCCACCAAGGTTATATAGATAGTCACTAATTGTCATGGAAGAGGAAACTCTACAGTGGAGCTACCTGCAAGGTGTGCAGAGAGCTTTGGGGATGTCGCTTTCATGATGCTGTCATCACCCATGCTGGCCTTTGGCTTTTTGATGCTGTTTCCCATGCTTCAGGAAGTAGAGCCACAAACCTAATTGGTTCACCAGGCTAAGCTTATGTGCAATCAGTTTTTAGTCTGTCATTGATACCCTGTTTGAACACAGACGTGTTTGTGATATCTATGCAGGAAGACACACTACATCTATGGCATCCATGTTCAATGGAGAAGACTCCTCAGTTTGGACATCATTAAGTTGATTCAGAGATCTGCTGCTTCAGTAATGAGCAGTATGCCATTAGCAGTGTGCCTAAGTGGTAAATAGTGTCATCTCTTTGAGACTTTCTTTCTTCAGATGAGTTATTGATATCCATGTGATGGAAATTAACAAATCACTATAATGGTAATCAAAATTGTACCAACTTATCCCTAAGAGTCTTTAGTACTGTAACCCACCTGTCTATAGGAGTATCATTCTTCTAATCATTTTTTTTCCATGAGGAAACAGATGCAGAGCAGTTTGAATAACTTGCTGATGGTCACATAGATAATAAAAAGGAAAATCAGTCAAAGCATTGGGTGATTTTTTGTTACTGAGACATGAGGTCAACAGGAAGACCCTCCACCAGCTTCCCCATTCTAGTCAGAACCTTTGTTGTCATGACTGGCTCTTAGAGATAGTACTGGTTTAAGACAAAGGACAAAGGACTTTTGTCTGCTCTTATATTCTTGCTAGAGTCATAAGAATTGTGTATATTTATATGGCTGTAGTGGTTTAAATATGCTTGGCCCAGGGAATAGCACTATTAGCAGGTGTAGCCCTTTAGAGGAAGTCTGTCACTGTGTGGGTGGGCCTTGATACCCTCCTCTTAGTCACACAGGAGTCAGTCTTCTTCTAGTTGCCTTCACAATAAGATGTAGAACACCCAGCTCCTCCAGCCTCAGGTCTGCCTGGATGCTGCCATGCTCTCTGCTTGAATGATAATGGACTGAACCTCTGAACCTGTAAACCAGCCCCAATTAACTGTTGTCCTTATAAGAGTGCCTCAGTCATGGTGTCTGTTCACAGCAGTAAACTCCTAACTTAGACACTAAGACAAGGGCATAGTATGATACTTTGATATGTATGTGTATATAATACATAATGACAAAATCTGGGCAATTAGCATTCCATGTTTATAAGCATTTAGCCCATCTTTGTGTTGAGAATCTTTGAAATCTGATCTGCCTATTCTTTGTAAAAATATAAATTACACCCTGCTGTGTTGAAGGATCCTAGAACTTACTCTGCTTCCTGACTCAATTCTGGTACCTGTTACCCCAACTGGCCTCTACTCCCCAAGTCCTTCCTAGCTTCTGGTGACCATTTTTTCCTCTCTACTTGCATTATATCAAGTCTATTTAGTTTCCACTGATGAGTGAGATCATGCACTATATTGTTTTACTGTGCCTGGCTTGTTTTACTTAATAGGATGTTGTCTAGTCCCATCCATGTTCAGGGCTGCTTTCCCTAAAGGCTTTAGATCTCATTATGGCTTTGTTTGGCTGAGATAAACACAGGAGCTTTCTGCAGAGGAATCTGTTAAAGGGGAGTTGGTTTCTGAGGAATTAATTGAAGTTCTTCTAGCAGTCCTCTGACACTGACCCAAGCACTGTGCTCTCATCTCCAGTAGATTATCATTAATCGGGTGAGCTGGGTGATAGAGCAGCCTCTGCAGAGTGAAGTGATTAACTTCTCCAAGATGAAGGGGTGAGAGAAGGCTAGGACACTTGGATTTATTTTGAGAAATTTAGAGTAGAAAGCTCAATGGTTGATGGTTTGTGACCCTGATCTAAATAGAGATTAATGATTTCTCTGGGTTTCATGAAAGGTTAGGATTAGAATATTTTGTCTTCATTTCTTACAGGTTTATTGAGGTGAACTTGAAATACAGAGAGCTGTACATTTAGGTAGATATGGTAGCATGCTCTTGGAATCCTAGGGCTGTAGAGGCCTGAAAGAGGCAATCTCAAGTTAGAGTCCAACCCAGCCATGTCATGGGGAGTATGCTTTAACTGTCAAGTTGACACAATCTAGGATCACTTGGGAAGAGAGTTTTAGTGAGGATTTAGATCAGAGTGTTGTAGGCATGACTATATGGGATTGACTTGAGTATTAATTTATGTGGGAAGACCCACTGTGAATGTGGGGGCACCATTTCAATGGGTTGGGGCTCTGACTTGTGTAAGTGTAGAGAAAGCTAGCTGAGTAGCAAGCAAACAAGCAAGGACTCCGGCAGTTATTCTTTCTCTGTCCTTGACCGCAGGATGCTTGGCTGTGGGTGTTCTGTGACTAGTTGCTTGAGTCCTTGTCCTTGCTTCCCCTAATGATGCACTTTGACCTGGAATAATAAGTCAAACGAATCCTTGCTCTGTTAAGCTGCTTTTGGTCAGAATGTTTCTTTTTTAAATTTAATCACAACAACAGCAAAGAAACTGTAACTTTTAAAAGCCAGCCTGGGCAACAACTCAAGATCTGTCTCAAAAAAAAAAAAAAAAATTAAAAGGCAGTCTATAGATTTAATTGTCAAGGGGGGTCCCATGGAAGTTTCCAAACATCCGAGGCTGTTGCTAAGACAAAGAAAGGGCTGCACTCTGCAATTTGATAGTGGGGCCCCATTGCTGAGGACAAACATACACACAAGTCATTGGAGATGGAGAAGTTGAGCTGGTCTCTATATGGAGCCTTTACACCTATGTTTTAGTCTCTCTCTCTCTCTCTCTCTCTCTCTCTCTCTCTCTCTCTCTCTCTCTCTCTCTCTCTCTCTCTCTCAGGAGAGAAACATTACCACCAACCTAGCCACAAACATTATCACCAACCTAGCCACAAACCCCACCTATCTACAATCTGTCCTGTCTACAAAATATGCTAGAGCAATGCTGGCATAGAACTCGTGGGAGTAGCCAACCAATGTCTGATTTGACTTAAGGCCCATTCCACAAGAGGGAACCCATACCCGACACTGCATAGGTAACTAAGAATCAGACTAGGTAGCACAATGTGATGAATTTAAACATACAGAAGACAAAGGTAATAGAAATAGCAAATACTTTCCAACTAATGTTTCCCAGGGTCTTATTTATCATGGTGAGAGCACAAAATCATCTTAAGAAATTTTAAAGTTGCACAAACACTGTGTATATAGTTAGTAATATAACACTGCACACATCATTTATTAAGTAGAGGGAGTTTGTGCATTTATCATTTTTGTTACATTTTTTCCTCTGTTTTGAACTCTATATTTCTCTTCATCTTCTTTCAAAATCCTTCTCTTATAATGGAATCTCCTAAGTGTTTGTTTGCTCTTTCCCAGCTGGTGTGCTCTGAAGAAATAGATTTTCTAACATCTGGAAGCCTTTAGTTGACATGACACCTGATGGTGTGGACCTTCTGTTTTTCCTTTCAAAACTACTGTCCCACTCTTTCTTGTTATTTACCCCCCTTGGGTAAACTTAGACTGCCTGCAGATGGTTTTGAAACTAAACAAGATGCTTATAGAAGTTTGGCAGTGGTGGACTTTGATTTGAATGCCAGTCTGCTCACAATTAGACTCTGCAAATGTATGCAAATTGCAGATGAACTCTGCCTTATGATGGTTTAATTCATGGCTTTCCAACTTTGTGATGATATAAAGGCCGCATGTGCATTCAGCAGAAACTCCACTTTGAGTTTGAACTTTTCTGGGTTTTTGATAAGTGCCTGTTAATCTTTAGCCACACTTTATCATGAGGGAAAACCGTGTATCCCATGGTGTGCTGTTACTAAAGCAACAGTGCATGGTACATTAGATGTCTTAAGCACATTCTGAACTTATAGTGGATGTATCAAGACAAAACCTCACCATAAAACAAGGAGCATTTGTTCTTAGCATCTCTGAGAAGGGTGTCCTTATTGGTAAAGGCATAATCTTAAATCTACATAGGGCAATCATGAGGATCAGATGAGGTCCCAAGGATTGTGTCTATATCACAGAAGGTGCTTCGTGCTTGTTTGTTTCTTTTTCCTCTTTGAATAGGAAGGAGAGAATAGGAAGGAGTGTTCCTATGGCAGGAGTGATGGAGAGCCATGACTATGCCCAAGTGTGAACATTGGACATACAGAATGGACATAAGATAGTATCTAATGCTCTCCCCTGGTGGACACTCTTCAACCCCTAGGTTGCCTAGATGTGCTTTGCTACTGCAGGTGTGGACAAGGGGATCCAAACATCATAGTATCTTCTCATACACAGTTGGCAAAGGCTTCCAGAACTCACCTACTTTGCACAGCTTGTTGAGATGTGGGCACACCTGTGTCTTTCTCTATCCCTTCTCTGCTTCTTTTCTCTCCATGCAAACCTATGTCCTTTTTTACAGGGTAAGGGCTTTGTGTGTTAAACCTCACTAAGGGCTACTTTGGTGTCCCTTTGCTTCTCCCCCACTTGGCCTTCACTTTGCATCAAAAATGATAGATTCTTGATGGATTTGATGTGAATTTTTATGTCTTAAAACTTTCATAATACCTAACTTATTTTACAACTTTTGTTCTTTGAATTTTTAAAATTTTACTTATTGCATGAGTATGTTTATTTACTATTTTATGTATTTATTTATTTATGTATTTCTTCATTGTGCGTATGTATCTACATATGTGTGCGAGTGTGTACATGCACAAGTACATGTTTATCATGCATGTTTTAGAGAACAACTTTCAGGAGTTAGTTCTCTCCTTCCTCTGTAAGTCTCAGGAATCTAACTGTCTTAGTTAATTTTCTATTGCAGTAAAGAGACACCATAACCAAGGCAACTTATGAAAGAGTTTATTGGGGTAATGGTTACAGAGAGTTACAGTCCATGATGATCCTGGTAAGGAGCATGGCAGCAGACAGGCAGGCATGGTGCTGGAGGAATGGAGAACTGACATGGACCTACATGCATGAGGTAGAGGGAGGGAAGGAGAAGGTGGGGGGGGGAGAACTAACTGGGAAGGGCATGGGTTTTTGAAACCTCAAATTCCACCCACAGTGACATATTTCCTTTAACAAAGCTAATCTTTTTCAAACATTTCCACCAACTGTGGACCAAGCATTCAAATATATGAGCCCACGGCACTCTTCTCATTCTTTCTCTGTCTCTCTGTCTCTCTGTCTCTCTGTCTCTCTCTCTTTCTCTCTCTCTCTGATATTTTATTTATTTACATTTCAAATGTTATCCCCTTTCCTGGTTTCCCCTTCACAAACCCCCTCCCCCCTCCTCCTGCTTCTATCATGTTGCTCACCCACACACCTACCCACTCCCACCTCACCACCCTGGCATTCCCCTATACCAGGGCATCAAGCCTTCACAGGACCAAGGGCCTCTCCTTCCATTGATGCCCAACAAAGCCATCCTCTGCTACATATGCAGCTGGAGCCATGGGTCCCTCCATGTGTACTCGTTGGTTGGTGGTTTAGTCCCTGGGAGCTCTGGGGGGTCTGGTTGGTTGATATTGTTGTTCTTCCTATGGGGCTGCTGAAGACCCTTCTTATTCTAACCACACACAAAACTGAATTCATCAGGCTTGTGCGGCAAGCTATTTTCCTTGCTGAGCCATCTCACTGGTCCACAACCTCTACTCTTTAGTAGGATGTTTTTGAAGCTCTACATGCTGTGTCTTATTGCCCCTTTTTCACCTACTATAGAGCGTCGTGTTGTAAGTTTGTGCTACATGGACTCAGATCTTCAACAGATGTTTTAGTTCTTTATGAATTCTTCATTGTTGTCAACAGTGTTGCTCTAAATTCCATCAAATGCTGGTCTGAATGCACAAGCACTTGTCAGGGATATGTACCTGGAGTAGAAACTTAGAACGTGTTGGTCCTGGGGTATGAATAACTTCAGACTTATCTTACAATATCAAATAATATCTTAAAATAACAAAATCTCTTTCCACTAATGTTAGGTAAATATTTTCTTATTGCACATTAATGCTATGACTTGGCATTGCTACAGTCTTTCTTTTTAATACCACAACATATAAGGTAGTGATTTAAGTTTGTGTTCTCAAATTTTCAATGTGCATTAATATCTTTTACATATTTGATAGCCATGTGAATTTTTCTCTTTGCATAATGTTCAAGATTCTTCTCCAAGTTATATTTGAGTTCTCATCTTCACTTTATCTGCAGAAGAACTTTACATATTCTTCAAAGTAGGTTTTGGTTGTTTCTTTTTGCCAATATATTTGTCTTTTCAATCCATTGATGGTGTTTACTGTTAAGTTCAATGTACTTTAGTTTGTAAGGATTGAGGAAACAGAAGCTATTTTAGACAATGCCCTATTGCTATGAATAGACACCGTGACTATTGGCAATTCTTAGAAAGGAAAACATTTAACTGAGGCTAGCTTGCAGTTCCAGAGGTTTAGACCATTATCAATATGGAAGGAAGCAAGGCTTCATGCAGGCAGAAATGGTGCTGGTATGGAGTGGAGAGTTCTACATTTGGATCTGCAGGTGGCAGGAAGAGAGAGAGAGAGCCACTAGGACTGGCTTGAGTTTTTGAACCTCCAAATCCCACCCCCCAATGACACACTTCCTCCAACAAGGCCACACCTCTAGTTTCTGCAAGTAGCACCACTCCCTAATGAGCAAACATCCAAATATATGAGCCTATGGGGGCCATTCTTATACAAACTACTGAAGAAACCTAATATTTGTGTCTTAGGTAAGTTTATTTTGTTCTCCCAGATAGTGGCTGACATAAATTAAATCCAGATATGAGTGCAAACACTGATTTCTTGCTACCAGATTGAAGTGCCCACGTACAACAAGCCTACTGTATTCATTAGCTTTTGCTTCTGAGACAAAAATGCCTGAGATAGATCACAACACAGGAAGGATTTATTTTGCTCATGGTAACAGAGGTTCCATCATGGTTGGCTGGCTCCATTGCTATGAGCCTATGGTCAGGCAGCAGGTCATGACAGAGGGAGCATGTGACAGAAGAGGCTGCTTACATCACAGTGGCCATGAAGCAGAGAGAGCTGTGAAGGGGCCAAAGATGAGAGAAATTCTTCCCTGTTACACCCTCTCGTTTTTTCTTGTTTTACCTTCTACTACCATGTCCATAATGTCATTGTACATGAATCCACTGAAGGACTGACACATTTGATGGGTTACACTATAGCCCTCAGGAGCCATTTACTTTTCAAAGGGCAATAAGCTAACAACAAAGCATCCCATCCCATGAGCCTTCAGAAGACATGGCAGATCCAAACCATAACACCTAGGAACAGTCAGGTACAGAACAGGAGTTAATAGAAGTGTCGTTAAATTACATCTTTAAAACCAATTCAAGGGTACTTTATTTTCTGTTCATGCTAACATGGTTGTCCAAATAAAATAGAGTCTTTATGACAGTAGAATTTACTGTCTAACTCTTTCATTTTCCCATGGCAGTGAGATTTTTGTTAAAGCTCTGTTTATATAGCTCATAAAGAAACAATTTCAACAAAATCCAGTTAGAATCACTTGTGTGTCTCTGGGTCTGTTTGTAATCCTGGCTGATAACACCTCAGATAAAGAAGAATCAGGTTGTCTCTCTAAATGAGCACATGGAGATTTGGGCATCTGCTCCTTTTCAACTAAGCATATTTTCAGTGTCATAAAACATTTGATACTGAGCAGGTAACTGGAAATACTAAGGAATCAGGAGTGCAGATTTGATTGAGTATCTGCTTAATCACAGAGTGGATCTGCTTCCTTTAAATTCCCAATTAGGCATGTTGGGCACAGACAGCATCGCTCTAGTTTCATTAGCTCAAGTGATAATGTATACTAATTACCCCCTTTCCAAAGTCAGGGGTTCATTTATTACCTACATGAATGAACCTTTCCTTCATCCTCGGTGTCAGAGTGAAAAATGAACTTGAGGAGTTGATGGAGGTAGTGAAGCTTGGGAGACAGAAGAGGCACAAGTGGAGATGCTTCCAATTCCAGTGGAGGACACACAGTCAGCCAGTGTGCGCTGTGCTCAGACACTCACTTCTTCCCCTTGCATTTTACCTACAACATAGGATAGTTCGTTTTTTTCCCCTGCTATTGTTATTCTATCATGACCAGTTGCCATACAAATAAAACAGCCTAATAGTCAATGTTACACCTGGGATTTGGGGTGATATTGATATGAATACCCCTTAACTTGGGGTACCCTGACTTCTACTTACCCTCTGACTACCTTACTTTCTGTGGTGGCTGATCTTGGTTGTCAACTTGACACACTTGATAAGAGAAAACCTCAAGGGAGGGATAGTCTCTATCATATTGGCCCATCGTCATGTCTGTGAGGCATTTTTATTGTATTGGTGACAGATGTTGGACAGATGTTGGGAGTGTCCAGGACACTCTGGATAGTGCCATCCTTAGGCAGGTGGACCTGGACTGTTTTATAAACCACCTGAGCAAGCCAGAGGAAGTGAACCAGTAAGCAGTATGCTCTCTGGTCTCTGCTTCCATTTCTGCCTCCAGGTTCCTGCTTTTGAGTTCCTGCCCTAAGCCCATGCCTTGTAAATGTAAGCTAAAGCCTGCCTTTCTTTTTTTTTTTTTTTTTTTAGTGGCTTTGCCTAGTGGTTTTTCACAGCAACAAAAAGCAAGCCAGAACAGTATTTTTTTTTTTTTTTTTTTAATGTCTCCTTTGTCCCTAAGTTTTGGAGTAAAATTCCCTTCTCACCATCTTTTGGGTATACTCTCTGACTCCTTTCTTACCGTATTTAACATCCTAATGATATAACACTCCAGTTAGAATTTATCCAAGCTTAATTTCTGTAACACATAAAGCCAACCACTTTTTACTTCCATCCCTATCCTTTTCAGTGGTGCCACAAAATTCCACTGCGTGTGTGTGTGTGCCCCAAAACATAAGCTAATACTTACTGTTTATTAAATTATATAGAAAATGAAATGTGGAGGTAAAAAGTAAAATTTATAGGACTAATGTTTATGTTAATAATTGTTTTTCTTATATTTTTGGTTGTGAGCCTAGCCTTTAATGGCTGAGCCATCTCACCAGCCCAATTGTTTTTCTTTATGTATTAGACTCTTAACTCAAGTGAAAACGGGAAGTAGAGTTCATCTAACTTTTATAATTACCTTGTATTTATTCCCTCTTTCTTTTTTTGACAACTCTTATGAAAAATTTATTAGGATTAAAATGTTAAATATTAAGCACAATGCAGTAGGTGCCATAAAAAATGCAGAATAATTCCAAATGTTGCACTTCGTGCCAGAACAGTATTTAAACTGAGATAATCTTTATTTTTTATTTTTTTATTTTTTTATTTTTTTTGATATTTTATTTACATTTCTGATGATTCCCCCTTTCTTTGGAAACCCCGTGTCCCCTCCCCCTCCCCGCCTCTGTGAGGGAATAAGCTGCTTTTGGTCATGGTGTTTATCACAGCAACAGAAATCAAGCTAAGGGCCTGACTCCCACAGACATGTTACGTTTCTTACACTATTCTGTGTAAGAAAGGCTGTGAGGGGTGGAGAGTAGAAAATAGGGGTAGAAATCTCTCATTTTCCTACATGTGGAGAAACTTTGGAACTTTATACAAATCCTTTCAGAACAATGGGGTTCTGATCTCAAGAATATTTTCTAAGCTGATTTTCTACCAACTCTACCCAGACTTAGAGTTTCTGAGACATTTTCATTTTATTACAAAGGAAAGCAGAGCTCTCAGGATAGAAGTCCCGTGCCTCGGTCAGACTCCCAAACATTCTGTCATGTACAACACTTGAGGGGAGTGTGTATTAGGAACTCCTTCAAGAGCCAGCTAACATTTCTGTTATAAGTAGGTGCACATCTGCAGAGCTAAGGCTCTCATCCTAGAAATCTACACTACAAAAATATTTACATGAAATGCAAAATAAGCAGCCATACCATCTATATCCTTAAGTACATATGGAATACCTGTGTTATATCTTGTCATGTGTTTCATGAAATATATCTCTAGAAAGATTTCCCAGTTCTTTTTTTCCACTCTGCTTGCCCCAGGGGTTGAACTCAGATTGTCAGGCTTGGCTGCTAGCATATGGCTTACCTTCTAAGCTGTATCATTGCCCACCCCCCTCCAGCCTTATTTTTAATGGAAAGAAAAGGTAGAAACTGCTCTAATATCAATAAACTATAGTGTATCTCTATAGAATATGATGCAGATACTAAAACAATATGAAAAGGAGTTGAAACAGTATAAGAAGAGCTGGATGCAGTGAAGCATTCTATGTGTGTAAAATATAACACACATGTTACCCTGTATGCCAGGTTCCTTGTGGTTACCTTCCAGGGAGAGTTGGAATGGAAGCAGGAAAGGGAAGTGGTGGGGATGTTTTATATTTTATAAGGCATATGTTTTGGAAAAAATATAACTTGAAATCTTGCAATGAGCTGTCTTGATTTGGGCAATCAACAAAAGGAATAAGCTTTTGCCAAATACAAGGCCATTAAAGATGGGGGCTGTTACCCTGAGGCCTCACTGATGGGCTGCCCCAATTGTAATGCAGCAAGAAACCATTGCCCTCAGCACACAGAGAGGCTCTGGCTTCAGGGACTGTTAAAGCATTTCTCACGCAGCAAGATCGTCCCAACTGCTAGATAATGTCCTTAAAAGAGAGTTGTGTGCATTTGATGATAGTAGACATGATGAATACCAGACACTACTGCAGGCCTGTGCAACCCTGCTGCTGAGCGCACACTTTGGAGCCTTCATTTATCTTCTTGTGTTAGTCTCTGTGGGTCTGCTGCAGAGCAGCAGGATGTGGACTTGCTTCCATTGGATTAACTCAACTTCCCACACTTCGTTGTAGGTGTATTCTTCCTTATCTTCTTGCTCATCACATTGATCCTTTTCCTCCTGAAATGGAGGACCAAATCCATTGCTTTGCCCATGCTAGGCCCACACTCCCCTGCTGCTATATCCAAGCATCATATTCTCATTCCTTCTTCACTTCTTTCCTGGCTCCATTCAGCTCTTTCTTCACTCTAAAAAAATCCTGACCTAGTCGGTACATTTATTGGCTTGGTACAGTGGGAAATGAAGTAGCACTAGGATTTATGTTTCAAGGAGTTAGTTCATAGTTTGTCATAGAATCACAAAGTAGTAGATTATAAGTATGAGGGCTTGTGAGGCAGAAAGGACTAGTTGGACAATAGGAAAAAGTCTCAGTTCTGCTCTGACTTACCCCGGGATTGCAGACAAGTTGTGTTTTCACTTTTAATTTGGATAATCATACATAACTCAAGCATATCATGTGTGCCTTTCTGTATCTTCTCCCTTGCTTTCTCTTCTTTTCTTATTTTTATTTAATATAAATAACGATAGTAGAAAGGTGTGTTAGTTGACAGGGGATTGGGCAAGCTATGTGGAAATGTGAGGAAAGACATGACATGTACGCGGGTCTTTGGAGAGTGCTTTGCGAACTTTGAAAAGTTTTGTATAACGAAGATGGGAAGTCACAGTAGAAACAGCATTGTAGAAAAACTTGCGGCAAGGCACAAAGTCTGGAGGGTGAGAAGAAGGCTAATTTTTGCTTAGTACCTTATCTGTAAAATGAGTGGTATCTTCCCGATCTTACCTTACCTTCGTTGATATCTATATTCCATTTACTTTCTGTGTTTGAGCTCCCAGAAAGCACTTTGATATTAGCTCTTTCCAATTTAACATTAATCATGCCCACTATATTCCTTTACATACAGGCTTTGCCTAAGAGTCTTATTTATATACCACTGTTGAATAAAAGTTGCGTTTCCATTTAGAGTCTCTCTCTCTCTCTCTCTCTCTCTTTCACACACACACACACACACACACACACACACACACACACACACACACACACACACACACACACCGCATTATCTTTTCTCTGTTCCTCCTTTGCCAGGGAAGAGACCTTCTTACCCTCTGAATATCATCTCCTAGGCAACTATACAGACTGCTGCAGAGGTAAACTGGACTTGGACTCTAAACTTCCAAACTCAGGAGAAGCTATGTCTTGCAGACAAGTCTCCAAAAGAAAAGACACATGTGTAACAACTGTATTATATCACAGTCTGAATCAACACTTTCTGTAAAATGTAAAAACAGGGTGAGTACTTACAATGAGAAGAGGCAGGAGAAGATCCACAAGGCAGCTGATGTCACTCACTGCAGCTCACTTCATTTCTAATAGCTCACCATCCATCACTCACTACTGACAGTACTTCCCACCCTCTTCTTGGAATCTAGTTTTATGGTTGAGGGTCAGCAGAACTCCCCCAGTAAGTCATCACTTATGGGGTCACCATTGTGATTTATTCTAAGAGGACTGAAGACACACAGTTAACTTCTCCAGTCAAGGTCTGAAGTCCAATTGATTGATGCCCGTGATGAAATTGTGGAGGACAGCAATGTGTGCAGAGTTGGGGTGAGTGCAGGCTGCCTCTCCCATTTTCTTTACTTTTCTTATGCCATATTTTTTTGTCACAAAGATAGGAATAGAAGGGCAATCTAATTGGGGGATTATGTGAGAATTAAGGGAGATAATATGCTGAACACTCTGCGTAATGCATGGAATATGATAAACACTCACTAAGTGAGAGCTGCTTTTCTCATTTAAAAATAAAATACTGACCTTTGACCAAATTTGAGAGATTATAGATTAGAAGTGAGGCCTGGAAGCAATCATAGAAAATATACAACTGTCAATTATTCTGAGAAATGGAGGGAGTAGAAAATGTAAGTCTAAACCATGCTAAGTTGATTCCTAAAGTTTTATTTCATGCACTCAACACCCATTTGCTGAGTGCTGTTACATAATTGTTATTTGCTGTCATCTGCATGCTGGTGACCCCTAAGATCCTTGGAACTTAGTGCCCAGTATGATAACATGAAGAGTTGGGGAGCCTTTGGTAAGTGATTAGGGTATGAGGTTTCCTCTTTCATGAATGGGGTTGAACTCTGTTGCCCCTCCCCTTTCACTGTATAATGATATAGCAATAGGGTCCTTTGATAAGCAGAAAGCAAGTGACCACCAGACACTGACTCTCCTGGAAACTTGCCCTTTGAATTCCTAGGCTCCAGAATTGTTAACAATACATTTCCATTGTTGATAAGTTATCCAACCTAAGGTGTTTTATTCCAACAGCCTAGATAGAGTAAGGCATTACTCAATCAGGCACTAGAGTGGTGTGAAGTCTCTGATAACATCCTCTTACCATGTAGTAGCCATGACTTTGGGAATGTTACTTGCTCTTCTGAGATTAACCTCATACATATGTGAAATGAGACTTTGAATAATAAGTATTTTATAGTGTCAGTGGTTACCCATTAGTTGGAAAATTGGGTAAGAATAAATCTTTGATCACTCCAACTAATTAAATGAGAAAATACACAATAAAGGTTATGGTCTTTTTAACTCTTAAGGTTCGAGGGACCAATGTATTATAGGGTGACAACCAAGCATAGCTTATTCATTAATTATGTAGTATAATTATTTGCCTGACTCTGAAAATCACTAGGGCCTTTCTTGTTACTCTGTAGGGTCATAGTGTCACCCATTTTTTTTTTTGCCAACTATGATTTTATGAATTTTCTGATGCTATAGAGATTTTATTTTGAAAATTCAAAATGACATGGGATTGGTCTTAGGTACCAGGAAAATAAATAAACCAGAATTTTCTCTTTCACTCCCTCCTCTCCTAGCTGTTTTGTTGTAATTACTACACGCTGTTGACTCTGTTTCCTCTGGCTCTATGCTCTCCTGACACTTTACTAGTACCTTTCTTTTGTAGCACTAACTCCATCTTGTTCTTTAGAGTAACATGCTTAGTGTATCTGTATGTGCATTTTTACCTCACGTGATTGTGATTCTAATTTGATCAGAATTTCTGTGCCCGAGACACTGCACAATATTCTTTATAAACATTACTCTCTCTCTCTCTCTTTTTTAAATTGAATATTTTATTTACATTTCAAATGTTTTCCCCTTTCCAGGTCTCCTCTTTGGAAACCCTTTCTCTCATACCCCCTCCCCCTGCTTCTATGAGGGTATTCCCCCACACACCCACCCACTCCCGACTTCCCTCCCTGGCATTCCCCTATACTGGGACATCTAACGCTCTCAGACCCAACTGCCTCTCCTCCCACTAATCGTCACCAAGGCCCTCCTCTGCCACATATGTGGCCAGCACCATGGGCCCCTCCATATGTATTCTTTGGTTGGTGGTCCAGTCTCTGGGAGCACAGGGGGACCTAACCAATTGACACTGTTGCTCCCTCCCCATGGGGCTGCAAACTCCCTCAGCTCCTTCAGTCCCTTCTTCAACTCCTCCATCTGGGTCCTCACGCTCAGTCCAATAGTTGCTGTGAATTGAATCATGGGTGTCTGAACGTTTGGGCTAATATCCGCTATCAGTGAGTACATACCATGTTCGTTCTTTTGTGACTGAGTTACCTCACTCAGGATGATATTTTCAAGTTCCATCCATTTGCCTGCGAATGAAGTCATTGTTTTTAATAGCTGAGTACTATTCCACTGTGTCAATGCACCACATTTTCTGTATCCATTTCTCTGCTGAGGGACATCTGGGTTGTTTCCAGCTTCTGGCTATTATAAATATGGCTGCTATGAACATAGTGGAGCATGTGTCCTTATTAGATGTTGGAGCATCTTCTGGGTATATGCCCAGGAGTGGTATAGCTGGGTCCTCAGGAAGTATTATGTCCAATTTTCTGAGGGTCCTCCAAACTGATTTCCAGAGTGGTTGTACCAGCTTGCAATCCCACCAGCAATGGAGGAGTGTTCCTCTTTCTCCACATCCTTGCCAGCATCTGCTGTCACCTGAGTTTTTGATCTTA
>CM052710.1:67756413-67773913 GCA_028551405.1 Uromys caudimaculatus
TTAGTTTGATGTTGGCTACTGGTTTGCTGTATATTGCTTTTACTATGTTTAGGTATGGGCCTTGAATTCCTGATCTTTCCAAGACTTTTATCATGAAGGGATGTTGAATTTTGTCAAATGCTTTTTCAGCATCTAATGAAATGACCATGTGGTTTTTTTCTTTGAGTTTGTTTATGTAGTGAATTACATTGATGGATTTACGCGTATTGAACCATCCCTGCATCCCTGGGATGAAGCCTACTTGATCATGATGAATGATCATTTGAATGTGTTCTTGGATTCGGTTTGCGAGAATTTTATTGAGTATTTTTGCACCGATATTCATAAGGGAAATTGATCTGTAGTTTTCTTTCGTTGTAGGGTCTTTGTGAGGTTTTGGTATCAGTGTAACTGTGGTCTCATAGAATGAATTAGGTAGTGTTCCTTCTGTTTCTATTTTGTGGAATAGATTGAAGAGTATTGGTATTAGGTCTTCTTTGAAGGTCTGATAGAATTCTGCACTAAACCCATCTGGTACTGGGCTTTTTTTGGTTGGGAGGCTTTTAATGACTGCTTCCCATTACTTTAGGGGTTATGGGACTGTTTAGATGGTTTATCCAATCCTGAGTTTACTTTGGTATTCAGTATCGGTCTAGAAAATTGTCCATTTCATCCAGATTTTCCAATCTTTGTTGAGTATAGGCTTTTGTTGTAGGATCTGATGATTTTTTCAATTTCCTCAGATTCTGTTGTTATATCTCCCCTTTCATTTCTGATTTTATTAATCTGGATACTGTCTCTGTGCCCTCTGGTTAGTCTGGCTTAGGGTTTATCTATCTTGTTGATTTTCTCAAAGAACCAGCTCCTGGTTTTGTTGATTCTTTGTATAGTTCTTTTTGTTTCTACTTGGTTGATTTCAGCCCTGAGTTTGATTATTTCCTGCCTTCTATTCCTCTTCGGTGCATTAGCTTCTTTTTGTTCTAGAGCTTTCAGGTGTGCTGTTAAGCTGCTAGTGTATGCTCTCTCCAGTTTCTTTTTGGAGACACTCAAAGCTATGAGTTTTCCTCTTAACACTGCTTTCATTATTTCCCATAAGTTTCAGTATGTTGTCTTTCATTTTCATTAAATTCTAGGAAGTCTTAAATTTCTTTCTTTATTTCATCCTTGACCAAGTTATCATTGAGTAGAAAGTTTTTCAGCTTCCATGTGTATGTGGGCTTTCTGTTGTTTTTGTTGCCATTGAAGACCAGCCGTAATCCATAGTGATCTGATAGGAGGCATGGGATTATTTCAGTCTTTTTATATCTGTTGAGATTTGTTTTATGGCCACTTATTTTGTCAGTTTTGGAGAAGGTACCATGAGTTGCTGAGAAGAAGGTATATTCTTTTGATTTAGGATGAAATTTCCTATAGATATCTGTTAAATCCATTTGGTCCATAACTTCTGTTAGTTTCACCATGTCTCTGTTTAGTTTGTGTTTCCAAGACCTGTCCATTGATGAGAGTGGGGTGTTGAAATCTCCCATTATTATTGTGTGAGGTGCAATGTGTGCTTTGAGATTTAGTAAAGTTTCTTTTATGAATGTGGGTGCCCTTGCATTTGGAGCATCGATGTTCAGAATTGAGAGTTCTTCTTGGTAGATTTTTCCTTTGATGAGTATTACGTGTCCTTCCTTATATTTTTTGATGACTTCTGGTTGAAAGTTGATTTTATCTGATGTTAGAATGGCTACTCCTGCCTGTTTCTTGGGACCATTTGCCTGGAAAATTTTTTCCAGTCATTTACTCTGAGGTAGTATTTGTTTTTAACCCTTAGGTGCATTTCCTGTATGCAGCAAAATACTGGGTCCTGTTTATGTATCCAGTCTGTTAGTCTATGTCTTTTTATTGGGGAATTGAGTCCATTGATATTAAGAGATATTAAGGAATAGTGATTGTTGCTGCCTGTTATTTTTTGATGTTATTTTTATATTTATGTGGCTATCTTCTTTTGGGTTTGTTGAAAGATTACTTTCTTGCATTTTTTTAGGGTGTAGTTTCCCTCCTTGTTTTGGCATTTTCCATCTATTATCCTTTGTAAGTCTGGGTTTGTCGAAAGATATTGTATACATTTGGTTTTGTCATGGAATATCTTGGTTTCACCATCTATGGCAACTGAGAGTTTTGCTGGGTATAGCAGCCTGGGCTGGCACTTGTGTTCTCTTAGGGTCTGTATGAGATCTGTCCAGGATCTTCTAGCTTTTATAGTCTCTTGTGAGAAGTCAGGTCTAATTCTGATAGCTCTGCCTTTATATGTTACTTGATCTTTTTCCCTTACTGCTTTTAATATTCTTTCTTTGTTTAGTGCATTTGGTGTTTCAACTATTATGTGACAGAAGGAATTTCTTTTCTGGTCTAATCTATTTGGAGTTCTGTAGGCTTCTTGAATGTTTATGTTTATCTCTTTCTTTAGGTTAGGAAAGTTTTCTTCTATAATTTTGTTGAAGATATTTACTGGCCCTTTAAGTTGGGAATCCTCACTCTTTTCTATATCTATTATCCTTAGGTTTGGTCTTCTCATTGTGTCCTGGATTTCCTGGATGTTTTGTGATAGGAGCTTTTTGCAGTTTGCATTTTCTTTGACTGTTGTGTCAGTGTTTTCTATGGTATCTTCTGCACTTGAGATTCTCTCTTCTATCTCTTGTATTCTCTTTGTGATGCTTGCATCTGTGACTCCTGATCTCTTTCCTAGGGTTTCTATCTCTAGGATTGTGTCCCTTTGTGATTTTTTTATTGTTTCTATTTCCATTTTTAGATCCTGGATGGTTTTGTTCATTTCCTTTGCCTGTTTGATTTTTTTCCCTGTATTTCTTCTTTAAGGACTTCTAGCTGTTTACCTTTGCTCTCTTGTATTTCTTTAAAGGAGTTATTTATGTCCTTCTTAAAGTCTTCTATCATCATCATGAGAAGTGATTTTAAATCTGAGTCTTCCTTTTCTGGTGTGTTGGGGTATCCAGGACTTGCTGTGGTAGGAACTGGGTTCTGATGATGCCAAGTTGCCTTGGTTTCTGTTCCTTATATTCTTGCCTTTGCCTTTTGCCATCTAGTTATCTCTGGTGTTAGCTGGTCTTGCTCTCTCTGACTGTGGCTAGTCCCTCCTACAAGCGTTTTCGTCAGTACTCCTTGGAGACCAGCTCTCTCTGAGAGGAATTTTTGTTTGGAGAGCTGTGGTACAGGGTCAGCTCTGGGGTTCAGATAGAAACCAAAAGGATGCTGTCCCAAGCTGTTCCTTGGTTCCTGTGTCCTGATGACTCTCCGAGGATACCCTCTTGATTGAGGAATTTGAACAGAAGTGGTGGTCTTGGGTGTGCTCCAAGGTATACCGGCACTCCTGGGAGACCAGCTCTCTCCTGGCACTGAGTATGGAGCCCTGTGTCATTGGATCAGCTCCTCGGCCTCAGAAGGAAACCAGAAGGTCACTCCTCAGTCCCTATGTCCTGAGGGTTCTGGACAGGTCTCTCTGAGCAGAGGTGCTGACCTTACCCCTGATCATAGGCTTGTCCACTCTCCTGGGAGGGTAGCTCTTTCCCTGAGCTATTTGAGTGTGGAGCCACATGGCACCGACCTGAGGGGTAAACTGGAAGGCTCCTGTCCTAGGCCGTTCCTCTGTCCCAGTGTTCTGCAGATTCCAAGCGGGTCCCACTGAGCAGTGGCGCCCATTTTACCTCCACTCACGGGCTTGTCCATACTCCCTGGATGCTAGCCTTGTCTCTGCGCTATTTGGTTATGGAGCTCTGTGCCACAGAATGGGTTCCCCGGCTGCAGAAGGAGACCAGAAGCACATTACTGTCTCTTACTATTGCCATATTGCACAGCTGAAAATTTGTAACTTGTCTAAACACATACAGCTGCTGTGGAGTGGAGTCAGGAACAAATACAAACTTCATGCAATGGTAATTCTTCTGTGCAACGAATCCTGTGATACAGACTGTGATGTATCTTTAGTATTTTTCACAGCTTCGAATATAAGTATTTTCATAATCTAGACATTCAATAAACTTTACGAAGTAAAGACAATCCCATGCTCAGGTCCTGTTGTAGATTTTGGAGTGTATCTATAGCCAGTCTTATTTTGGGGCTGGTTCTCCTTAAGACTCTATAAAAGCCTTAAGCCCCTTCCCTTTGTAGTGACATTCACAATATTTGAGGTTGTTTTTTTTCATAGCTGAACCTTCATTTCATGGAGAAAACCAAATGTTCCTCATTTGAGCTTTATTGTCCTAAAGATGCCAATTGTAGCTGTTTTAGGTTTTGAATGAAAGTTCATTTTCCCCACAAAGGCAGGGGTTGTGTTTATAGAAGTAAGAAGATCCATTCTATAAATGAGTATTGACTATGTAGAAACAGTAGGAATCACTTTAAATGTTTTTAGGGTAGAAGCATATTCATGTTCATTGTTGGATCATGCACAGTAGCAAGGAACTGGAAACAGCCTAGATGTCTATAAGAGATGACGGATGCTGGAAGTGTGGCAGATATACACCCTGGGATTTTACTCAACTATAACGAACAATGAAACTCTGATTTTTTTTTTAGCAACGTGTATGATCTGATGATATTAAGTGAGGTAATCCAGATTCAAAACGACAAATTGTGCCTCTCTTACATGCTGATTCTAACTTTCACTGTTTATATGCAAGTATACAAGAGGGTGTGAGTGTAGCTATAGACTACAAAACTAGAAAGGAGCTAGAGGGAGAAAAAGATATTGAAGAAGGTGGGAGAGGGCCAAGAGGACATGCAACATGATGGAGGAAAGGAGGTGGTGGGGAGGCTGGGCATGGACAGATAACAGTGAGGAGGGGAATGGAGGAGACCCAACAAAGCCACATTTGTTTGAGAATGCCTTAATGAAACCTAGCATTTGTGTGCTGATTATGCACTAAGAAAGGAAATAAGTATACAAATAAAAATTATAAAGGCCATTAGCACCCTATGTATCACCCAGTCCCTTTTCTGGTCATATATGAGAACAAAGGCCCAGAGAAGAGGATGGAGGCTCCTGAGATGATGACACTGTGGCTTATCTTAGGTGAGGCCTGGTAGTCAAGCTTACTTCTGAAAGGACAGCTTGATTATTGTAGAGGATTGCTGGAAGTCATGACTTTGATTAATGGACAGTTTATTGAGAGAGAGAGAGAGAGAGAGAGAGAGAGAGAGAGAGAGAGAGAGCGCCTAGCCCCTCATGTTTCTCTGCACTTTCCTTTGTAGTTGACAGATTGTGTTCATCTCAACTCCCATGTCTGAAAGACTTCGAATCTTGTTTATTCAAGCAGTGACTATTTTATGGCTATGAGTGAATAACTTAGAGTTCTTCAAATGCATAAAAAATTTGTCTTATGGATTTGATCATGTGAAGGCCTCTAAATTTAATATTAGAGTCTGGTAAAAGCATTTGGTGGTAGCTAGTTTTATGTTCACTTGACTTAGCTAGAGTTATCTGAATCTCAACTGAGAAAATGACCCAGCTCTAGGGCATTGTCTTAATTAGTGATTTATGGTGAAAGCTCCACCCATATTGGGTGGGTGATACCATCCCTGGGCATCTGGTCCTGGGTTCTATAAGAAAGCAGGCTGAGCAAACCAGGAGGAACAACCAGTAAGCAGCAACCTTCCATAGCCTTTGCATCAGCTCCTGCCTCCAGGATCCTGCCTTGTTTGAGTTCCTGTCCTGATTTCCTTTGATGATGAACAGTGATATGGAAATGAAAGCCAAATAAACCTTTCCTCTCCAGTGTATTTTAGTCATGATGTTTCATCACAGATAGAAACCCGGAAACATAAATCTTCATAATTTATGTTTGTGAAGATTTTCATGGTATTGATCTTGCACATTTTGTGTCTTGCTCTTGGATTGTGCGTGGAACAATGATGAACTAGTTACTGAAAACACTTAATCCTAGGTCAGGAGACCCACATTCAGCTGTCCAGCTTTTTAACTTTTTCCACATCCTTGAATCTTTCCACCTGGCTGAGTATGGAGGGCTAGGTCTGAGAATTCTCACCTACTTTAAATTTATTAGTGCTTATGGCTACTTTTTTTTTTTAACGTAATGATAAAAAAAATAAGGAATACAAATTCTTCAGGTAAGCCTTATGGGAAGGAGTTTTGGACATGGGAGATGCAGCTTGTCTGAGAGCTTGTCTCCTAATGCTTTAAACTCCACTCTGGGTACTGCATTTCCTTGAATTTTGCTGTCTCTTTTCTTGCTTCCTTAAGAAAATATCCTGATGTTCTCACCAGTCAACCTCTTCTCAGATGTTCCCTTCAATTACTTTCTGTGAAGATTGGAGTAGAGGCGGATGTGGAGACCTGCTCACCCGAGGATTTGCTCCGTGTCCTCCCGGCCTCCTGCTCTTTACCCATCACTGCTGCTTCTTCATATCTTCTTTCCCTCAAGAAAGAATTCAAAATACAAGTCTTTATCCCCTTTCTCTTCTTGTTGTAAGTCGGGACACACTTTGCTTTTCAGTGTTGGAGACTGAGCCCACGGCCTTGCTCATGCTGTCTGCCAGTAAGCTGCATTCTCAGTCCTATGCATTTTCATTTTTTTCCCACCATTTTAGCATCTTTGAATGGGAAAACAATATCTATAAATAAACTTGTTAGTAGCAAAGAAATCTTTGTGCCTAAGAAAAACAAACAGACAATTATAAAACACTGATTTGTAGTTTATGTGAAGCCCAATTTTTGAATTCTATCAACTTAATTATAAATATTCTTCATGCTTCTAAATATTCATACACTACTTATAGATTGCTAGACTGAGACTTTAATAAGACATATTTTTCCCAGATTTGAATATTGGATGTGAAATTGGAATACACTCTTTTTAAGTTACAACGTGAGTGCATCTGGCAGAGAGATCCAAACATTGAACATTGAAATATGAAATCGCTATGTACAGATTTCATGCTCACATGCAAGAGCTCCTAGAGTGTTTAAACTAAGTTCACAGTTTCATGTTGGGCCATCTTCATAGCCATCCCGAGGTGCGTGTGGCCCCTGGATTGCAGGTTGTACGTACCTGATATATGGCAAGTCCCCAAGTGATGGAAGAAAAGGTACATGCACATACATGTTAATGACCATTAGACCAATTTTGTAGTCTGATTAAAATTTCAATTTAAGGTGTAGATGTCATCAATTACTTTATTTAAAGAGAATTTCTTACACTTACTGTACTAAAATTGGAGTCATTTATGCAGCTATTTTTTAAACGTCTTTTAGGGTTATAATCATTCCCACCACAATAAGAGAAAAAAGTTACAATTTTAGAGAAGCGGAAGTTTTAAGTTCTTTATAGGTAGCCTAACTGCTTAGGTCCTGAGGTTTGGTAATAAGGTCGAAAGTGTTACAAAAAGCAAGCTATGTTATTACATTAGACACCCCTGCCACCCCCAGGCTTTGCCAGGGTAACATTACTAATCCCATTGTCTTGCCATCATGAGATGATGGTGTACTTGTAGGTGCAAATGATTAGACATTGATGTGTGCCCTACCCAGGTCTCATTATAATTGATAAGGCCTGCATGGGGTTTACTCTTCTAAGAGCCGAGGGTCAGGCCCACTCAGCTCCCCTCATTCTTCAGAGTACAGACAATTTCTCTCCCAGAGCCCCAGCTGGACCTTCGTTTTAATTAGTCATTATTTGGGATTTTGGGTGTTAATGACAGCAGGGCTCTCCTTCCACCTGATTATTAATTATGACCAGGGCCAACAGCTGGTCAGCCTTTCTAAAATGGACTCTCTACCAAGAACATTTTTGTTCTCATATTTTAAAGGAGTTCATAGTTTTAACATATGTTCATGCACACATATACATTATTTATGCATTTATATACGTTCATCTATATATTTTCAGTCTAAGTATACTTTGAAATACTCAAAAATCTATCAAGACATTGCTATCTAATAAAGTCAGTAAAAGTGAACATGTCTTATTCTTGTTTCAAAGACGTGCCTTTTTGTACACATTATAGTTGCTTGTATACCATTATAGTCATGGCCATATGGAAATTTTCAATTAGGTGTGATTATTGCTCCCTCCCTGACGTTCAGACTGGGTGGAGCAGCTTCCTCAAAGCTGCAGTCTTTGCTTTTTGCTGCATCTGTTCTTTAGTGGGAGAATGTGGCAGACCTGTTCTGTTTATTTTCCCAGTCCCAGATACAAGAAACTGCCCTTCAAGGAGCTACATTAGGACTCTGGCTTCCTCTAAATGGATAATAGCATTGGAAATCTGGGCTGTGTGAGGCCTTGTGAGAAATACTTGCAAATAAAACTATTGCACGGGCTTTTGGCCGTATCGTAACAGGGCTTGAAGGTGCTATTTGCTCACAGTCATCTAAATTCATAGTGAACTTTTCTGATTTAACGTATGTGGTTCTCATTTCATTTTTATACATCAAATATCTTTTCTGGCAAAAATAATGATGTATGTTCAGCCTGCTATTTTAAGTCAGAAAACCCTTTACATGTGGCTTTAAATTTGTGCTGTTGTAATCATTCTGAATGGGATGTTTTGTATCTTGTATTTTCACTAAAACATAGAGGATTTGTCACTTTTTGTCAAAAAATTGCTCATACTTTGGAAACTTAAAATATTTTTAGAAACAAAGCTGGGATGGGCGTGGTAACAAGCCTCTGCTGGAGATTTTCATGTTGTCAAAACAGTATTTTTGATACCTATAAAAAATTCTTTTCTTTAGATGTACTCCAAAAATTTTTCTTTCATTGGACATGTGTTACTATCTTTTAGGTTTTGAAATAATAAATACCATGTTGTTAATTATCTTAGTGGGTGAAGGCCCTTGTAATAAGTATTAATTTTGAAGGGAGTAGTTTTAGAAGTTGAGTTATTAGGTCAAAAGGTATGAGCACTGGGAAACCATCCATCTGAAAACAAGGACCCAGTTCTCAGGGTCACAATGTCTGTCCATGTGTAAAGCACTCAGTGTAGTTTCTGGACAAGACTAAGTCTTTGATCAATGTTACCTATGGTATTATGGGATAAAGAGTTCCCCCTCTTTGTACTTCTTCCATTTACCCTCTGTATTCACTGTTGGAGAGGGCTACTCAGGTGTCTTCTGAACAGAGAAGTTTCCGTGCTTTCATCCCTGGCCAGGTGACGGTCACTATCACAGACGCTCAAGCGCCTTGACCTTGGCTCCATCCAAGGAGGTTACATTTTCCCACCCTCTCATTCTATTCTAGGAGAAGACAATGGTGTTTTCTGAGGGTGTGTAGGTGCTGACCCAGGGCCCAAGACCCACCTTTCAACCCAAGGATACTGCCTTTTTGTCTAGCAACTTCCCTGCCCTGTCCCAACACCCCCCCCCTTCACATTCATTCTTCTCTGGACAGTTAAAACCACTTCTTCCTGTTTTCATCTACTCTGGCCCAGAACTAGAAGGTCGGTCAGACTGGCCAACGAAACAGAGTATTCTTAGAGGTTAAACATGGCTGGATCTGGATCAAAGACCCAGGTATGTCTGAAAGGATGAGAGCAGAAGACCAAGGAGTGATGCTAGTCACCAAGCTAGTTGTTTATGTGTAAATACACAGTGAATATAGGTATTTATAACACAAATAAGCATTTCAAAGTATATTGAAAATAAAATGAACAAGGTAATTTTATACAATGATTAGCACCATAAAAACCACAATGCAACAGACCAGGGAGAAGTATATATCTAGACCATTATTTTAACCATTTGTTTCTGCTCAGCATGTCTACACAGCTCTCAGCTCTGTATTGGTAATTGGATATTATACACTGGTATTTTTGCTGGTGTCTGAGTACCGGGATTCTCCATTGCATCTGCTGTTTATCTAACACATGGGTATTGAACATTTCCTGTGTGATGGGCATTGTTAGTATACTTGGGATTTAAACAAAAATGTCATTAACCTGCCCCCCACTTTACTAGTTGACTCTGGGAGAATAGCGGCAATGAAATCTTGTTGTCCTGAAGGAATCTAGATCACACTCCCCTCCCCTTAGCTTTTTCAGCCTCTGTTCTCAAAGAAGGGCCTGGTTTAATGGCTTCATTTAACTGCTACTATGTGAGGATTTCTGGAAGGGATTAAATTTATTATGACATATGAAAGAGTCATGTTTTCCCCAAGCCATTCTGCCTGGGTTGCTGAACATTTGAAGAGAGAATTGAGAACTTCAGAGCAACGCCCTGGTTTCTCTCCCTGGAAAATCCAGGAGAAACATTTTAAAATGATTTTTTACAGTGTCGGATGGTTAACCTAGAGCCCTGAGATGTGTAAGTTATACAATTCATAGTGTTTGTACTTTTAAGAGCAGTTGCAAGGAAAACAAAGCAAAATAAAACAGACAATAGAAATCTCATATACCCCAAATCTATTCCAAGACATAGAAGAAAAAAAATCAATAAACACTTCCCAAATATTAATATTCTCCACTCCCACAAGATAAACAGGGATAATTCCAGTGAGCTCAAGATGATAGCTACAAAATGTAATTGTTCTAAAATTAATTTTAAGAAAAAAGTTAAAGCAGTAATATGCTATACAGGTGGGACTCAGAAAACACAACCCACAAACAACTCTGTTTTGCCCACTCTCATACCTTCAACCCTCCTCTGGTTAAAGTGGCCACAAGTACACACACAGGGCTGTACATAGAAATAGTCTCACAATGCCAGTAGATTCTCCCAGGTGCCTGGGAAGATCAGGCAGGTTTTATAGCTTGTCTCCATGCTCTTAATCACAAAGAGCCTGGAAGTTGTTTCATTTCTCCCAAAGTCTGTTCATTGATTAATATGTCTTGCTTCCATCCAAAGCTTAGGTCTGTCTGGCAGGGTTTTTATTCTTTACTTTGCCCTTATTTTGTTAGTTCCCACTTGACACCTACACTCTTCAGTTTAGGAGGAAGGAGGTAGATGGAGGGAGAAGAGTGAAAGAAAGTAGAATATGTCCATCCAAAATATGCTGAGTTTATGCCAGGGTCATTTTGAAGCCAAGAGTCAGAAGATGTGGGAAGCATTCACTGCCTTTGTATCATTTGTCTAAAGGCAGAACACAGATTCTGTCTTGAGGAAGGTGCTGCTTATTCCAGGCAGAAGAGAACATCACTGAAGATGAGGCACTGGAGCCGAGTTAACTTTGCATAAACAGACTTTACCAGAGCACTTACCTCTTGCAACTTTCCAACATGGATTTCTCAGCTATCTCCCCATAATTTACCTTCCTTTGAAGCCCACATATTTTCTCCTGCAATAAAAGGATACACCGTCCCCAAAGTGTGCTCCAGTTTCACTTTTCTTCTCTGAACTGTCATCCACACAAATATTGATAAAACTGTATGCTTTTTTTTCCTTTAATTTTTATTTTTATTTTAGCTTAACTCATGGGTCTCTGGCTATTGTTTGTGAGTGGGTAGATGTTTGCTTTCCTCCAGGGTAGAAAGTTGAAAGAGTAGGTTATATATGAGTCTGTTCTTTAAACTCTGACAAGCATTAAAACTTGACCTTTACTTGGGCTTAGTGAACTATCAGAACTGACTTCTTTCCTTGGGAGTTAGTGGTTTCTATGGAGTCTATACCATATCTAACTAGGTCACTTTGCTATGACCACTGCAAAGTAAGGAGTCCTTATAAGCAAAGCAAAGCTAAACATACTCCCCAAACCTAAATGCTGTTGTTTTGCAACTCTACCATCATTCCCAGGGAAATGCATGGTTCGGCCTGGTTCCCTGACAGCTTCTCCCCATCCAAACTGCTCTCTGCTAAAACAGGTTAATGAGTGAATACTGCAGGTTGCTTCTCTGTGTCTTCCTTGAAGCTCGTGAATGTCTTCCAAGCAAACTCACTCCCAGACTTTTGTGGGTGAACTCCTAGAGCCCCTTGAGGTGGCTTTCTCAACCAGATTCCAGCCTTTAGATTCCTTTGTTCTACAGTTTCTCCTGATCCTCAGTAGATTGCCCTCAATCTCTCTTGGGAAGCTGTGTGATAAGGGAGAACTGAGAAGATAGAACAGGAGAAATGTTAATGACTCTTTCCATTAAAAAAAAACAAAACAAACCTCAAGTTTCTCACCTTCCCTGTTGAATTCTTCACCACAGCTCTCTTCAAAAAAAAAAAAAAATGTATGAGGGGCAGGGGATGCTATTACACAAGTAGACTCTCTGGCAGCAATGGGAGGGACAGAGCCCAGAAACAACATCAGTCAGTTGGATGCAATTATCATAATGAGTGGCAAGGTCAGAGTGTCAGCACAGAGGTTCTGACCCACTGAGAGCTGGGATATGCTTAATTCAACATAGGGTCTGAGCTGTGGTTTGCAATGGGGGTGTTTCCATCAGTCATAGGGTTTAGAAAGAAACCTCAGGACACTGGAAGATTGCTCCAAAAGAGCCTTGATCATTTGATCAGTTTCCAGTCTTGACCTAGTTTTTTTTTTTTTTTTTTTTTTAAAGCTGGAATCCATTGATTAAAGAGGAGATAGGTTCCCAGGAGAATTCAAAGACTCTGGAAAATATACACATAAAAGGTGTTACCAAGGCTTTCCTCATGAGACTCAGCCCTTTATACTGGTAACTGTATGCTGGAGAGAGGGAGGCTCAAATTTTGGCTGCATAAAGAGCTCAACTTTACCGCTGATATCTGAGGACCTACTTAGATGGAACCTGGAGACTGAGAGTAGATATATACGGGATTCAGAGAATTGAGTCCTATCTAAAGTCCAATTTGTAGCAGGACCATTATGGCAACAGTAAATCCTGGAAGTTATTTTCCCTTACCCTTAAAGTAAACTATGCTCAGGGCTGTCATGGTGATGACAGCTAACAGGAAGCTCTGTGATTGAAATCCCACCCCTTCCCCAATTCAAAGTATAGTAAATCAAAGGCAGTATTTTATTCAGGACAATGAAAGACCTGGCTATTATCATAGTCACCTTTTCATTTCTAAGAGATTCCAGACCAGCAGTGGCAATGTCTTGTCTAAAAACTCTCCGATGTGTCCAGTGAGTAAACCGGATGTGCCCTGAAAGGGAAGAAAAAGATCTTCTCAAACTCATGTGCACATATGCCCCAAATACTCACTGCTATTGTAGATGTCATCTTTGCCAAAGTAGATTATCATGACTGCAGGAATTGACATGTGATCAGTGATTGACTAACTCACTGGATTCCGGTGGGATAAAAACCAAAGTTTATGTTTATATGCACAGCTAAGTACTTCATATTGACAGTGTAAGGTTGAAAGGTTTGTCATTTCCCGTGCCCTTTGAAGAAACTAGGCCATCTGGTCATTAGGGGCAACATAACCTCGAACTTCTGTTGAGGTGTAGCCCTTCTCTAGAAGACACTTCTGATTCCACAACTCATGGTGATTAACCAGTAGGCTGTACATTACAAAGCTACAAACCTCACCGGGCAGTGGTGGCGCACGCCTTTAATCCCAACACTTGGGAGGCAGAGGCAGGTGGATTTCTGAGTTTGAGGCCAGCCTGGTCTACAGAGTGAGTTCCAGGACAGCCAGGGCTACACAGAGAAACCCTGTCTCAAAAAACAAAAAACAAAAAACAAACAAAAAACCCAAAAAACCCCAAAAAAACCCAAAAACTACAAGCCAGGTACATAAGCAAGTAACCTAGAAATTTATGTCACCCTACTGTTGTGATAGCCCCACCCTGATATTATACCTCATTATATACTCATTTTATTTTCAAGTAGTTCAGGCTGGTCTCAAAAGTGGTAATATGTCCAATAGTGACCTTGAACTTCTGGTCTTCCTGCTTCCACTTTTCAAGTTCTGGGATTATATAGGCTTGCCCTGTTCCCAGGTTTCTACAATGCTATAGAACAAACCTCGGGCTTTGTGGGTTCTAATTCTAATGTACAAGCTGTTCCTCTTATGATCAGGTGAAGAAGGAATAAAGGTGCCAAGTTAGCTTTACACGTAGGTGGTCATGCTATGAGGGGCGTTTACAATCAGTGTCCAGGTTGGCCTTGAGAGACACTGACAGGGAATCCTCTCAGAGGGCAGGGCTCTGAGGGATAGAACTCACTGGGCACTTTTTGTGGAAGGAGTGGCCAGAGGTCAAAATACATATGAAGTTTTGGGCACTAGTAAATGACTTGGTCCCCATGGGCTTCAACATGTTTTTGTATTGCTGTTTTTATCCCACATCCCCTTTTCTGTTCCCCCTTCATCTATTTAGTACAGTTCTTGGTATGTATAAACACTCATTATCCATTCAAACATCTGTCCATGCCTGCTGCATCCTGAACATTGTTCTAGGTGTTGGGAACAGCATTAAAATGAATTAAAATGTCTTCTCACTTTGATCATCTTCTTCCCCCTTCCGGTTTGTATTTAGTGTGTTTCCTCATAGCTCTTATGTGTTGTCTTAATTCTCAGAAACAGCCCATATGACAAACCTGTCATAGGCCACTAAAAGACTCATCTACACACAGTAGCTGGCCAGTGACTTGTGTTCATTTTAATCCAGGTGTGTGAATTGTTTTGGGAAAAAAAAATCAATGTCAGTCTTCCATGACGTTTAATGCTAGAATGATGTCAGTTCTTAACACATCCTAGTAACATAAATAAGTCTTATTTACTTTTCACTAATCTTGCTTATTTTATATGAGTGCTTGATACTCGCCCTCAGGTTCTTATGCTTGCAGAAAGTGCCCTGACCCACCGAGCTATCTTCCCTGCTGCTCTCTGTTTTAGTGCTGATGTGAGCAGGCTGCAGTAAACTGCTTTGGAAACCTGTGCTGAGCAGTCTTCCTACAACAGGACCCTTCATTGCTATTTGTTACGCCCACCCACTAATTGAGATTGTCTTGAGCACTGTAGCCCAGTATTTGTCAGTCCTTTAGAAAAAAGCCTCATCTTGTTTGTTTTTTGAAAGCATCCAGTTTCTAACAAGTTCCTGGAAATGTAGTAGCCACATAGCTCTTTGATCGACACATTTAGAAAGGTCAAGTCGCTTGCACAAGGTAATTCTGCAGGTCACTGGTATATCAACACAGGATCCATAAATTTGACTCTGCCCTTAATTCTAACTACTGGGTCAAAGGGCCACCTTAGAGTTAGAGGGCACCTGTAAGCCACCTTAGCATGGCAAGGGCTCTGTACAGGGAGGGTGTTTAAGCTACTAACTATACAACCAGCAAATTTGCTGTCTGCTCAGTGGCCTCGGTAATTGACTGCCGAAGTCACTTGACCCTTTTACTTGGTCTCATTTTCTCCCTTTGAATTCCTTGAGTGTATTTCAATGTTGTTATCATCATTAGTAGTGATGCAGTACTGGACCACTTCAGAAGAGCAGCACTGGGAGTAGTAACATGCAAGCAGAACTCCTGCTTGACAGATGTGTCCTAACCCCATGGTACCCTCCTTGTGCCATAAATCACCTTAGGAGTTGGTCACCTACGTGATCTGCAAACTCAAGACTTTATGCACAAAATAACTCTGCATAATTAGTAAAGAACTATAGAAATGATCTAGTAAATGAGCATACTTTGAGAGATAGCTTTATGATTTGGGAAGCGTAAGTTGTCTCGGGTATTAAATAACGAGTGAGCAAGGCAATGCTTTCCAGAATGTTCACAAAGATGTGTGTCACAAAGTTGTGTCACAGGCCATTTGCTTTCTCCCTCACTTGAATATTCAGTAATTTATAGGTTTATGGGACTAATTTGAGGTGAGCAAGGTACTTGTCTTAGGAACATAATGTGGAAAGTTGCTCAGAGTCCAGGAATCACAGTAAATAATGCAATTTTAACACAAAACTTAAAATGAACAACAAGACTCCAAATCAATGACAAAAAAGTATGAATTTAGAATAATAGTAAAATTCAGTCCTGACTTGAATGGCCTCACCCTGTCCCTGGTCCTGTGGACTTGCTTATATTTCCTCAACACCATACAGTTCAAGAGGAAACATCATTGTCTTTTACTCCTGCAGTTCTGCTGGGCACGTGCATACTCTGTCACTCTCTCTGAACGAATGGGGATACACAGTTCAGTGGAAGAAGGATTTTGTAGATTTACATAAATCACTTCTTTGTCGGTTTCATTTTTGAAAAGAGGATGTTAATAGCTCAGAGAGTACAGGCTACGCTCACAGAGGACGTGAGCTTGGATCCAAGCACCCACATTGGGCAGCTCACAATTGCCTATCATTCCAGGTCCAGGGGATCTGATGCCCTGTGGGCACCTTCACTTACCTTCACATGCACACACACACACACACACACACACACACACACACACACACACACACACACATGCACACACAAAGTTTAGAACAAAAAAATCTTTAAAAAGGAAAGGAAAGAGGTCATGGAGTACTTCAAATCTGTGGTTCTTCTCAGTCTTTACATTCTAAGGTTCATACTGCTATGGGGACAGTCTATCATCCTGGAGTGTCAGCTATCCAGCCACTCAGTAGAATTTATCACATACTGATACCACAAGTATCTGATTCTGGGTAAGTTGCTGGAGGAAGGAAGAGAGGCAGCCAGAGTATCTGGCTTATGGGAGATTCTAGAGCAGCAGGAAAACAGACAGGTGGATAGGTTTTGGAGATACTAGTTGGAGGTGCTCCATTGGACACTAGAGACCAGGAGAGATTTTAGGATGGAAGATCCCCAAGTCTTCCAGGGCCAGTAGACACTTCAAAGAGGCTTGAAGTACAGAGAGAAGGATAAAGAATGTGTCAGCCAGAGAAGAAAGCCTAACACAGAGCATGTATGTGTTTCTTATGCTTTCCCAGAGAACAGCATATGGAAGGCAGTGGATACTGAGATCAGAGTGGGGTTTTTAGAAATTAATCTCAAGGGTAAAGGAGGAGATAGAACTTTTTGGAGTACAGCGTGTTGAGACATCAGGTTAGCAGGTATGAATCTTATCAGTGTGATCATCTTTAAAATAATTTATTTTTAGGCTAGATCGCTCCTCCTCTTGAAGAACTATCTATGCACTACTCTCTTTGTCACCCTCACCATCTAAAAACTGTCCTGAATAGATTCTGGTTCTATTAACTGGATGCAGGGCATGAGAAGAAGGAAGGCCTAGATAAGATAAAGGTGGTAAGTGTGTACATGGGTGCACATGTGTACATGTGTGTGTGCATGTTTGCATGCATATGCATGTGTGTACACACTCATGTATCACAGAATACCATGACACACTATGGTTTGCATGCTTAGAGAACTATGCTGGAATGAATAAAATTTCACACAATGGAAAAGAATATTTCCAGTGTTAGAAAATTAGGTTAAGAAAGTCAATGTGATTGGCTCAAAGTACCAGAAAGTCTGGGCCTGAGGTAACCACATAAATGCTTAGGTTGGAAGGAGAGGTGTAATAAACATATTTCTTTATATTGGAAATGTTCCCTTGATGGCAGTTAGGTTTTATGATACATAAGTCATTTTATTTACTGTCTTAATACTACATCAGCAGACAGCCCTTACAGCAGCACCCAGG
>CM052710.1:67778430-67840061 GCA_028551405.1 Uromys caudimaculatus
GTTTCCAAAGAAAAGGGGAATCATCGGAAATGTAAATAAAGTATCAAAAAAAAAAAGTCAATTCAAAGTTCTACAAGACTTGTATGTGTATATATATATATATATATATATATATATAGAGAGAGAGAGAGAGAGAGAGAGAGGGAGAGAGAGAGAGATATCTTTAACATGACATGAAGGCTACAAGAAAATAAACCTGTTAAAGCAATTGCTATACTCATATAGTAAATGTCTTCGTTATTTTTCTATTATAAAGAGACACCACGGATAAGGTAACTAATAAAAGAAAACATTTAGTTAGGTGCTTGCCTATGGTTTCAGAGGGTTAGTCTATGATCATCATGGCAGAAAGCATGGCAGTGAGCAGGCAGACATGGCACTGGACAAGTAGACGAGAGCTTATATTATGCCACAAGCACTAGGCAGAGGTGGGGGAGAGAGAGTGGGGGGGGAGAGGAGGGGGAGAAGGAAGAAGAGGGAGGAAGAAGAGGAGGTGGAGTAAACTAGGAATGGGGAATAGTGTGGGCTTTTGAAACCTCAAAGCCTGTCCCTAGTGGCACACCTCTAACAAGACCACACCTCCTAATCCTTCCTAAACTGTTCTATTAGTTGAGGACATATGAGCCTATGGGAGCCACTCTCATTCAAGCTACCATAGTAAAGAATAAGCAATACAAAAAAATATAAACCATGAGTTTAAAAATGGAAGTGATACAGTAAAGGAGTGGAATAAAATAAAACAGGCTTAGGGGGGGTTGTTTGCCTTTTGTTTCTGTGAGCATATGAAGCTTTTATTAGCTCCCCACTCTACCTCATGCTGTTTTGGTGAGGGGTGGGGCTGGAAGCTTTATTTTGAATGTGGGTGGGGCTAAGCTTTCTCTACAGTGTTCAGATAAAGAAAAGCAATTACCATAAAGATCTTCTTCCTGTCCCTTTCTTGGGCCTCTGCTAGAGAAAGCGGACTTTTGTTTAAGCTTTGATTATCTATCTATCTATCTATCTATCTATCTATCTATCTATCTATCTATCTATCGTCTGTACCTGTTGGTGTTCCAAGGATACTGACTTTTGCAGCTCTAAGTCTGACCTATATATGAAAAATAAAACAAACAAGCTACCTTGATTTCCCGGAGAGCTTCCCACCAGGCTGTATTTTGGGTCCCAATGTCCTCCTATCTGGGGCTGTCATCATTCTACTTTCAAAGCCCTATTATGAAACATCTTGAGCCTTAAATTGTCCTTTCAGAAGAAATAGAGAAAAATGTATTTACTTCATATTTTCAAAACGCCTGCTCAAATTTTAATATGGAAGAAAAGCAAGAAAACATACCTTAATGTACATAAGAACTCATTTTGGTAAATTAACTTTATGCAAATACATATATACACATAAAATATTGTGGACACACAACTAAAACATAGGCAAACACACAGATTCATAGAAAAAAGTATCTATTGAAATCTGAATTCTTTAATTTTTGATAACATGCTAGCTACTGATTCACATGGGCTAATATAAAAAGTAACTTCTCATTTTGAAAGATTATTTTTCAGGGCATCTTAAACAGGTCCTTTTATTATGTATGCTGCCTACTTTATACATTACTGCACAGGAAAATATCATAGATATTAAAGTATTAACAATATCCGAATGTAAATCTCTGAAAAAAATTTAAAGAAGTATTTTCCTGCCAAAAGAAAGCACAGATAAAAAGTTATAAGTGTCCCTAAGCCAGGAATGGTGGCTCACACTCATAATCCCAGCATTGGCATGCTGCAGCAGGGGGATTATCATGAATCTGAAACCAGTCTGGGCCATACAGAAAATTCTAGGCCAGCCATCACTGTAGAGTATGATCTGGGTAGTCATTCTAGGCCGGCCATGATGTTCTCTTGGGCCCACCCATCTTTCTCTATTTCTATGATTCATGAAGACATGACTCTTCCCTTGCTCTTCTGCCAATTTACTGTCTGCTGACTACAGCTCCCATATGCTTTTTCCTGCATTTTGGTTTTCTTTATGCATTCTCTAAAGCTCCCCTCCAAACCTTGTGGCTGCTTGACTCCCTTGGAGTTGCTTTCTATGCTGGTTTGCCTCAAGTAGCAGGGGTCTTTTCACCTTCTCTCCTCTACCTCCCTCCTCTAAGCAGCTACTGATCTTTACAGCTTGACTACCTATGATCCCTCTAAAGCACCAAGAAAACAGCTCTTGAGCTTAAAGAAAAAGTGAGACCTTGTTTCAAAAACAAAAACAAAAAACAAAAACAAAAAACCCCCAAAACCCTTTCCATTTTGTATCCATGATTTACCTTTAAGTTATTTCTAAATATTATATGGGAATACGGGTACCTACTTTTTTTTGTTTTGTTTTGTTTTGTTTTGTTTTGTTTTTTGGTTTTTCAAGACAGAGTTTCTCTGTATAGCCCTGGCTGTCCTGGAACTCAGTCTGTAGACCAGGCTGGTCTCAAACTCAGAAATCCGCCTGCTTCTACCTCCCAAGTGCTGGGATTAAAGGTGCGCACCACCACTGCCCGGCTGATACCTACTTTTTAAAGTTACCAAATGGGCAGTGAAATAGTTCTTCCCACTGTCTTTAAGCTCAGATAACAACTGCCTCACCTTCATCACTCGGAATCCCATTGAATGTTGTAAGTCTGTCTTTAGGTGCTAGTCCTGAGAAGAAAGCACATTTCTTGGTTTCTCTGTCTCTGTAACTCATGCTGAATAAGACCTTCACCTTGAACTCTGTCAGTTTCCCCTTCTGCAAACTAAGGTAGAAGAATGTTCATGTGTGGGGAGTGATCCACTGGTTAGAGATTAGCTTTTATGTTAAGCAAAACCTCTGAACTACGGAATCTCAAAACTATGCCAACCTCTCATCCACTGGAAATTTCTTTCTGTTATGAGTCCCAGAACTTGCACAGTTCCCAAGTATGATGTGTATCAAAATGTTCACACACTCAAAAGGTTACTTGTACTTTTACTATGGAAATCAGAATGTAGGAGGATTCAAACACTCCCTTGGAATGCTGGTCCTAGCTAGGACAGTTTGCCTATTTTCTTGGATAATTCTCAAGAACTGTTTTAGAAACCTAGGCTTCAAAGACTGCACAGAAGTTGGAGTATTTGAACTCTGTACCTTTGGGCTACCTTTCTCCTTTCCTCAGTGAATTGACTTTCATTATCATCTCATATACAAAGATTATTTACACTATCTCATATATAAAGATTATTTACTCTACCTTCAGGCCTGAACTCTGAAAAATCTGTTTGTAAATTAATTTCTAAAATATGCCCTCTTTTCCTTCAGCATTTGGTTACTGACCAAAGCCCTAACTTCCCAATTAACCATTCCCAGGAGATCACCTTTACTCTGTGCTGTGTTACAGGGTTCTGGACTTGCACTGTTTTCCAGCATTAATTTGCACTATGGAAGGTCTTGGCTACCTGTTGCTTATATGTGGATCAAGCATATGCTTCTCTGTTTCCTGGTGAGAAAAAACACATAGCGCATTCCAAGCTTCTGTTTGGATGCTGTGGGGTCCATATTGCCATATGTAAAGCCATAGCCCAGGGAATTGTGAGATGAAGTGTCTTCAGTCACTGAGTCAGCCGAAAGACAACCAACAACTGACTTACGCACGCACAACTCATTCAGAAACAGACTTCCCCATGTCAGAAACTCTCTTTCCCACACCATAGCCTTCTGCTAAGAAATGGCTATGTGAATTGTGAGCCAACATCCAGAAACCACAGCACAGTAGGCCTCAGTGATGTTTTGTTCATGTTAATGTGCCGGATGAATGAGAGATGCAGAAATGCATGAATTCGGCCTGTCAGTCTCAGCTTTCTCTGCGGGATTACTGCAGGGATCTCACAGATCAAAAGCAAGAAGATGCTAATTAAAAGTGCCACCACTGGGGCTACTAGATGCTACTCCCTGGAGTTTTCTCTTTTCTACAACCAAGTGGAACAGTCAGCTCAGGCTAGAGGCCAATGTTAAGTGGACCATTTCTCCCTCTAACTTCCAACTTTACTCTTAGCCACTGGAGACAAATATTCTACATGCATACTTGTGAGAGGAATAAAGAAAGAGAGAACAAGATGCTTGGGATAATTCCCAGCATCTTATTCTTCAAATTGTGGCTATTACATCAGCAATATCATAATCACCCAAGAGTTTGTAGGAAATATCCAAGGCCTTACCACAGAGTGACTGACTCAGTATTGTGTGTGTGTGTGTGTGTGTGTGTGTGTGCATGTGTACATGCATGCATGTGTGAGTGTGTGTGTGTTGGGGATTAAATTGAGGTTCTCACACATGCTAGGCAAGTACCCTATCACCAAGTTCTAGCCCTAGTCCTTAAACTGTTTTCTTTACTACAAGATTGTCCTAGGATGTTAGTGGGCATTGTGTTTTTGAGATGACCCTCTACTATGCAGCATTACCCGAACTTTTCAAGGTGCAGAATCTGGTTTTGAAGGAATATCTGTCAATAGTGGATGTTTCAAGGAACTCAGCATGGGAAGAGTCGGTCTTTGGAGAATCATGATTCTGGCTGGAACAGGTAGAAACAAAAGCCCCCATCTTGGTCTCCGTATGTGGTTGAGTCTGTGTAAGCATTTGAATTTTGAATTTGAAGATATTCCAAGACTTTGAGACACTCATAGTGAAGTTATATGTTACATAAGAATCAGAAAGTTAGCACAGAAACCAAAAATGGAGCTTTGGTTAAAACAAACAAACAAACAAAAACATACACACTTTTAAAAAAAGAATCCTTTTGGATGTTATTACACTCCAGACTTCCTTGTTGTAATGGTTAATCTCCATTGTCATCTTGATGCATTTAGAATCACTATGGAAACACATCTGTGGGGGTAAGGATGCCTCTAGGATAGTTTAACTGAAGATAAATGACTTATTCTGAGGATGAGCAGTGTGAGTGTGAGCTGGGTATGAACGTGAACATTGGGAGTGTGAGCAGCACGTCTATGAGAGGTCTGAAATTCTGGACCGACTGAAAAGTGAGCCCCAAACATAGGCAGAGAATTATAAGTAACTAGCAAATGGAAGCAGCAGGAGGTATTGTCTTCTCCAAGATGAGTCTTCTGATTGGTTATCCTATTCGAAGTAGTCAACCCTTAGATTATATGTGTGTGTGTGTGTGTGTGTGTCTGTATGTACACATATGATTTGAGAGCTGACAACTTGGTATAGAATAACCAATTAGGATTATATATACATATATACATACACACACACACACACACACACACACACACACACACCCATATACCCACACACATATTAACACTAAATGGACTGAGAAAACTGTATATATATTTAGGCATATACATATACACACACATATATAACAATATTTTTGAAAAGCCATGATTTCTAGAGGGAACAAGGGAGTACATGGGAAATGAAGAAAGGAAAGAAGGGAGGATTATGCAATTAAATTTTAATTAAAAAAATTAAAATACATTTGAAATTGAAGTGAGTTGAGCACAAGCACCCACCTCCTATTCTGCTTCCTGACTGTGGATGTAATGTGACCAGTTACCTCATGTTCTTGGTGCCATGACTTCTTAGACATGATGGACTATATCTCTTCTCAAACAATGGGCCAAGACAAATCCTTTTTTAAGTTTCCTTTCTCAGATATTTTCTAACAGCAGTGGGGAAAGGACTGAACACACCTGCCATTGCATGCTGTATATATGAAGTTCGGTGGGGTTTGTGACTGCCATTCATGTTTGCTATTGATTCTTTGGATAAGTTAACCAGTGGTGATAAGTTAACATGTGATTGAATCTGTGTAAGCATTTGAATTTGAAGATATTCCAAGTATTGTATACAAATTAGTATTCGTACACAACCTAATTTGAGGAGCATGTTACTTTAAATACAACTACCCTTGGGATGATTACATGCCCATACTTTTAGATGTGGTGGGAACTGATTGATTGTACGGATAGCAACTTATGTCTTCCATCCTGAGCTGTTGTATATGAATGCATGGAATGAGTGGGCCATGAAATTACCCATATGACTTCCCTTTGGCAGTTTGAATGAGAATGCCCTCCATAGGCTCATATGTTTGAATTCTTAGTCCCTGATTAGTGGAACTGTTTGGGAGGGACTATGAGGTGTGTTCTTGGGGTGGCTTTTAGGCTTCAAAGGCCCTTCCCTGGTGTAATTCTCTCTCTCTCTCTCTCTCTCTCTCTCTCTCTCTCTGTTTCTCTCCCCCTACTGCCTGTGGATCAGACATAAGTCTCTCAGCTGCTGCTCTAGTACCATGTCTGTCTACTTGCCACCATAATGATCATGGACCAACCTCAAAAACTATAAGCAAATCCCTAATCAAATATTATAAATTTATTTTATTTATAGTACTTGCCTTGGTCATGGTTTCTCTTTACAGCAGTAGAATAATAGCTAAGACATAGCCTGTATTTTTGAATTTACAGATGATATTAAAATTGCATATGCTACAATATCTATTTTTTGTATATACATTTTTTCAGAAAAGGATTTAAAACATGTTTTATTTTTCTTATTTTTAATTGTGTGTGTGTGTGTGTGTGTGTGTGTGTGTGTGTGTGTGTGTGTGTGTGTGTGTGTGTGCCTGTGATTCTAGGTACCTGTGGAGGCCAGAGGTATTAGGATTCTCTGGAGTTGCAATTACAGGAGGTGGTTAACCTCCCAACATGGACGCTGGAAATTGAACTCAGGTCTTCAGGAAGAACAGTACATACCCTTAACCTCTGAGACATCTCTTCATCCCCTCATAGATTTTCCCAGACAAAGAGCAGACATTTATTCAAGAGATCCACCAGCTACTTTGGTAGCTTTAATGCAGTCCAGAATCTCATTCTTAAAGTAATAATTATTCAGGGTTTAACAATGACATTTTTCTAGTTAATAGTCTTTGATGAGCATGGATCAGGATGCCAGTCAGTTCACATTGAGAATACAATTACTGTATACATGAGAATAATGTTCCCTGCAGATCACTGTACATTCCTGTAGGCTACTTAGATGAAAAGCTGGCTTAAACTCTAAGGGAAATTCTAAAATATTCACCATGAAATCAAACTAGATCAAGGACATTAACTAAGAGAGACTGGTGGGCTATTAATTCTTTCTGAAGTGAGCGGATTTTTCCATTGATGTGTGTGTTATATGAGGTCTTTAAGTTTAGCAGTGGGGAATTGCATGGGCTGAATGATGCACACAAATTGCTTTCATGAGCTCTTCTTTCTCCTACATGCTCACAAGAACTGAACTTATGTGAATTTCGAAGGGAAGGGCACCAAGCTTCCATACCTAGCAGGAAAAGCTTCCATTCCTAGCAGAGAAGGCTTCCACACTTAGCAGAGAGAGCTTCCATACCCAGCAAGAAAAACAGGTTTCAATATTTCATTCTATTGCTCTCAGACCCTGCCAACCTTGCCTACTTCCTTGACCAAATTTGTGGTCCAAGTAGGAGAAAAATCACATGTCAGAGTGAGAGTCGCTACTCACCAGACATGCAAAGGTGTTGGGTTATGTTTTTTTTTTAAGGGTCTCATTGGACAGGTAGATGACCAGGCAGTCTAACGAGCTCAACATGGCTGTCCTCTCAGCTCCTCCTTAAGAGACACCAACAATCCCAAGACAAAGTAATTCTCACAGTCTTTCTTCTGCTATCTCATAAACATGGCAGATGGGTCATATGACTCTCTCTTTGTGTTTCTAATTATATCCATTGTGAGATCTAAGTTATGAGTTGGAAATAGGTTCCTTTTCAATAAAGGATCACATAGTAAATATCTGTTGTGTTGTGGGACACAGTCTCTGTCAATTCTTCCTCTAAAGGAAGGAACAAATGGCTGAAGTATGGCTGTGCTCTCACACGCTCTAGGTACCAAAACTTGGGTTTCATATAATCTCTATGTAGTGGTTCCTTTTGATGATTTCAATTACACAGAAGTGAAATTTAAAGGGGCTCTACTAGGGATGTGGAACGGGAAAGGGGGAAGGGAGGGAGATGAAAAAGAGTATGCTAAGGAGGGAAGACGGGAGTGGGTGGGTGGGTGGAGGAACACCCTCATAGAGGTGGGGGGAGGGGGAATGGAATAGGGGGTTTATAAAGGGGAAAACATTTGAAATGTATATAAAGTTAATATCCATATATATATACACATATATACATATGTGTGTGTGTGTGTGTGTGTGTGTGTGTGTATATATATATATATATATATATATATATATATATATATATATATAAAGAAAAAGTAAGGATGGGGTAAGTGTAATCAAAAGTACTAAGTATAGAAATAACACACTGAACTCCTTGTGTATAATTCATATATACTTATAAAGTATAGATGCAAAACCATTCTAAGTTCACAAGTTGTATAGAAACAAGTGTTGGGGTATGGTTACCTAATTCCTCATCTCTGCCTGTACTGCTTTGCCTCTTGCTTCTGATCTAGTGACAGAAAATAATATTTCCTGTTCATATTTCATGTTTAGAACTCGGGAGGAGGTGGGACCATTTAAACAATCATGCTCATGGGTGTTCTAATAAGATGCACGGTTCAATCCCTAGTTTAGCTTTATGTGGTAGAATCTCTCCAAGCACTGGTTTCTTATCTGTAATTCATAATTCATGCTCCTCACTGGATTCTGAGATATAATGTATTCAAAATGTTCAGCGTCATGCCTGCTGTGTGGTTTGAATACCATAGGTAGCAGTGCACCACATAACCACCGTTACTGGAGGACCCATGCTTTTCTGGGTTTTAGTATCTGTCCCCTTTTCTGTCCTGCAGGTCAGCCACCTCAATGAGACTCAGTTTACCATTGAAGGCCAACCTCACATCTAAAAAGAGCAGGGATTTTTTTTTTCTGCTTATTATATATTAGAGGCGATCACTATTTTATAAAAGTATTGATGACAAGAATTGACTTTGGAATTTTCAAAGTTTTTATTGTGGAAATTTGTGTTTACCATGGGGGTCAGGGGCATCAACTCTTTGCCTAATTTCTTTCTGAGATTGCTGACACATTATGTGAAATGGACTCCTTTTGGAATCACATGGGACAGCGACTGCTCTGTAAACAACAGCCTGGCATGCACCTAGCCCCTTCCTACCTTGACAACAACTCTGTGAGGTTTATGAAGCTCATTTTTCAGAGCCCAGGTGAGAAAAGGCCCACGAAATGAAAGTTCCTCCACATGTAGACAGCCGTCTCCCCCAGCTAAGCGAACTGTGCCATCCAATTATTTCCAATTACAATTGCATTTCTTTCTTTAATGTTTTCTATGCTGATATCCAGGCTGTTAATGAAGCAGCCCCTTCTTTATGATCCCCATTGTTGCAACTTGCTGGGCTTAATTGCTTTGTCTCCATAACAGACAGATATTCTGAACAATTAGACAATAATAAGGAAGCAAGATGGGGAAGTGGCTGAGATTCCTTCATTTTAATTAGGCTGATAGTGCACCCTACAGCTTCAAATCAGAGCTGAAGTGCTATTTTCAATAGCATTCAATAACATCCAACTAGAGCTAATAAATTTATATTTCTAATGCAAAAGAATCCCTCCAGTCTCAACTGGTCCTTGCTTTTTTTTTTTTTCCCAGAATAATTTGCTATGTACAAGGCAGGCTTCACCTTCAGATTCCTCCATGGTGCATTTGCTATTCTGTAGCACTCCTGTGTTGTGCAGAGGGGCAATGGAGTATCTATTACTTCCTTTGCACAGATCCAGGGACTTGACCTGACTTGGGGGTGGTGAGGGAATAAAGAAAAGACAAACACATGGCACATAGAAAAGCTAGAATTGAATGTGTTGGGCTTTCTGATGGAGAAACCTCAGTAGCCTGGAAGCTAAGTATATTTATTATATACAAGTGAACAGAGGGGTGGGAATATTGAATATATCTGAACAAGGATTTGTGGATTTGTGGGTTATTACACACTGATAAACAAGGGAGCAGGGTTATTATATACTGCTGGATCAAGAAAATGGTCTTAGCCAATCTCTTTAAGAGCATTATCTGTAGGGGACTTGTCTTAATTGCTTTGTAGGAGAGCAGCCTTCTGGTGGTAAATATTCAGGGTGAGATGGTGGAAGCGATAGTGTATACTTTCTTCATATACCATCAATATCTGCACATGATGACAATGGTTTGTCAAAAAATTAATATACCTAGACCCCATGTACTTTATTCCCATGGGGGAATGAGGTGGGTGGGACCTATTTGCACTTTTTTTTTCTTATACTAGTCAAACACAAATTATTTTTCTAATTCTTTTCTTAGATTAAAAGTACTTAATGTTTATAAACACATTCACCTGATTTTGCTTTCACAAGAAATGCAGTGTCAATGAAAAAGATATGAAAATTCAGGGAAGGGCTAAAGTAGAACCAAAATTTGCTCCTTCATAACTTGGGAAGAATTGCTGTTAACTTTGCAATACATTTCTAGACTCTTATGTGTACACATGCATGCTCGTGTGTGTGTGTGTGTGTGTGTGTGTGTGCGCACACACACACACACAGGGGTGGAGAGAGTTTAATTCCTTACAAATATTCAAATTTTTATTTATTTACCATTACATAAAGATTACTTTTTATCACATTGCCAGTTTTGAGGGCTATAAAATAAAGATATACTGCTACTTATTTGATAATAAATGTCCATTTTTGTTGCTGTTGTTGTCGTTATGTTCTTGCTTGTAGTAGGTAATTGTGATGTGGGCAGTCATGTAGCTGTGACTATTTTTTAGCAGATGTTTCTTTGGAAATAACTTAAGTTTTTGTTTTGTGGATATTTCTCTTTCTTCCTTGCTACCATTATTTTTCCATTAAAATAGATGTTTATGTTTATTGGTTCTGCAGTTAAGAGCATGACTTCTTCTTTTAGAAGACCTGGGTTTGCTTTCAAGCACCCATATGGTGACTCACAAACCTCCTTAACTATATAGTTCCAGGAGATTTGATGTGCTTGGCCCTGCAGGCACCAGGCACACACAAGGTGTGCATACACACATCCAAGCTGTCCTATCAGGTTCTGTGTGACATCTCATGCTCTTCCACTTATATTTGGGAAAGTCTCTGTTATCCAGACTTCTAATTTCCTGGGACACACAGAGGCAACTCTACTCTGCATCTTTTCCCAGAAGTTTGTACATGTGGTAGTTGCTATGTAGCGCATGTTAGCCCCAAAATGTCTAAAGCCCATGTTGGTCTTGAACTCATCATCCTCCAGTCTAATCCTCTCAAGTCCTTGGATCACAAGTATACACCACCATATCTATAGAAAAGCCTTTGTCTGTTCTTTAACAAAAGGATTCAATTGGAAAGCATTACCAAAAGATGTCTGGAAATTTTCCAAATACTTGGATATAATATATGATATTTCTAAATACCACATGGGTCAAAATTAAACAGACAAGGAAATGAGACAGGCTTTTGAACTAAGGAAGGATGTGAGCACAATGTATCAAAATGTGTGGATCATGCTAATGCAGTACTTAAAGGAAAATTCATAGCAATAAATGGTTTTATTTGAAAAGAGGAAAAGTTTTAAATATTTTATTCAGCTTCAACCTAAATAAATAAAGAAAACAAGACAATTTTAAATCCAACATAAACAAATACAATAAGCAAGGAGAAAATTCATAAGATATGAAGTAGAAACCAATACAATGATACCTGGTTCTTTGATTAAGCTGGAGAATGCCTAGTTTGCTAGAGTTTTTAAATTTTACTTTTACTTTTAAATTATATGTATATGTATGTGTCTGTGTGTGGGTTACCTGCATGAGGTACTGTTGTAGAGCAGGCGAGGTTGCCAGGTCCCTTGGAGTTGGAGTTACAGCCCAATGTGAGTGCTGGAGACTGAACTCAAGTTCTTTGCAAGAGCAGTATGTACTCTCTTTTTTTTATTTAGATGCTCGTTTAAAACAAACATTTATTTTCTGAGTATGTGGGTGGGAATATATGCATATACATATACTCTTAATGCCTCTCTCCAGCTTCTAGAGTTTTGTTTTTAATATATCATGAATGGGTGTTGTTATTCTTTATTTTGATGCACCATGTCTTTTCTCGGATGGCTAATAAGATGACTTGCATTGATTGACTTTCAAATATGTTATTTTTTTGTGGGTCTGTTGGTTGCACATTTTCTTCATACTTAATAGTCTAGGTAAGTTTTTATTTAGCGTTCAGTTTTAAATGATGTTTTCTCTCAGTTAAAGCGTTGGTACTGACATTTTCTCAGCATGTTAGTGGTAGCTGTCTGTGCTTCATTTTGGGTAATCACTCTGGTTGCCTTTAAGACCTGCCTGTCAAATATGTGAATCATACTCACTTTTTGTTACAGATCTTTAGCGTTTTCATCTCTAAAATTTTATTTGGGATTGTTTTTATGTTTTATATCTTGCTCAAGATTTCTTTTCCATCTTGAACATATAATGTTTATGATGCTTTTACTATACTTATTTACTAGAGCCATTGAGCTGTCATTTCTCTGTGTATTTTCTTGAAATTACTTTTTAGGTTATATACCTTTGTGCATGTTTGTAATTAATTTATATTTTGCTTCTTTAAAATGTATTTTATGTGTATGGGACTTTGTCCACATGTGTGCCTATGTACCATTGTGCATACCTAGTACCCTCAGAGGCTAGAAGAAGGCATGAGCACTAGAGTTGAAGTTAGAGATGATTATGAGCCACTATGTGTGTGCTGGGAATTGAATCTGGGTCCTTGGCAAGAGCAGCCAGTGCTCTTAATGACTGAGTCATCTCTCCAGCCTCCTTTTTTTAATTCTTAATGAACATTTATAATTGGACACACTTATATGATGTTTTATAAAGTATACAAAACATAGTGATCCCATCTTGGTAACTGATATATTTATCCTCAATTTTGCATATGTAAAATACATGTATATACATATAAATTATTAATATATCCATGAATTACTCTTTGTTGAGAATGTTGAGATTCTTCTCCAAAACTCTTTTGAAATACTCAATCAGGAATTTTCACCCATAACATCCTATTCTGCTTACAGAGTGTTACAGTTACTATCCTTATCCACCCGCATCCATGTATCTTCTTCACTGCTCTGTTGCTAGCCCCTACCCAGGTTGTGCTAACCATTCTGCTTGTCATTTCATTGAGATCAACTTATATTTTTTAAAAAAGTATTTTTTGAGAATTTCATAAAAGTATACAATATATTTTAATCACACCAACTTTATAATCTTTCCACGTGCTTGTTTTATGCCTGTTTTATATCAACTAATGTAACATTCCCCATTCCATACATACTGTTTAAAGTAACAGGATTTTCTTCTTTTTATGGGTGAATAGTATTTCATTGAGGGTATGTGTCACAGTACTTTAGATTTCCATACACAGTGGATCTATGTTAATTCTTTATTATGCCTTGTACATTTTAATCTGATACTCAATCTTATGAATTTCATGTTATTGATTGATAGAGTTAGTTGAAACTTATTATTGGGTTTCAGCTTACTTGTAGTCTGTTGGATTCGTTAAATCATTCTATAATTCATTTAGAAGAGATGCATAGCCGCTGCTAGGGACAACTTGCTTTCATCCTTAAGCTGATGAGTACCTTTTGGAGGTACCTGTCAGTTATAATGTATGCTATGCATTCATTATAATCTAGTTAATAGCAATATACACATTATCCCCACATCTGTGGGATCCTAAGGAACTGTTCTCCCTGTTTTGCAGAGGTTTTATACCTAGCCCAAGGTCATTTCTTCTAGTCCAAGAGTCTTTGGCTGAATAGAAATGTGCCCTTCTCTGGCACACCCCTTCTCTGCCTAATTTACTCTTCCCTAACACTCTGCTCCACAAGTCTAGATGCTCTGCTTGGCTTTAAATCTAACTTACACCTCCTCAGCTCAATGAGATCACCAAGCTTGGTTTGAACCTGTATCCTTGTACTATAATTAAAAAATTTCAGTAAGCTTGTTTGTTAGAATTAATTTTTCTCATTTTAATGGATACCAGAGTTAATGAAAGCTATGCTTTGGGTTGTTTTCACAGATTTCAGATTATGATCAACTGGTTCTATGACAGTGAGTCAGCTTTAAAATTTTTATCTATTTTGCCTTTTGTAAACTTTAACTCATTTATAGGCATTCTATGGCTCATGTAATCATTCTTATAAAAGAGAAATGGAGAAAATTTTTCTAGCTTCAAGTTTACTATTATATTAAAAAGCTGTTGATTTAAATATTTTTGGTACCCACTCAATTTATCAAAAATTATACTTTATTCTCAAATCATTTAGTTAATTCCTTTACATTTTCTAATAGATGGTCGTAGCATCTGTCAGTCATGACTTCCTACCCAGTTATCCTGCTCCATGACACTGATGGTGCTCTGCATGCTCTGAAATTGGGTCTTATTACCATTAAGTTTTCCCTCATATTTTATAATATATATAATTCAGTGCTTGATTTGTTTATCCTTTTCGCCAGAACAATACTCAGAAAGGGTTTTCCCATGAATGTGCTTATGTGTGTGTGAGTACATGCGGATGTACATATATGCATGCGTATGTGTGTGTCTGTGATATATATGTGTGTTCAGGTGTTTTCATCCATTTATGTGCATGGGGAGGCCAACTGTAGTTATTTTCTTCCTCAGTACCTCTCAACTTTTCTTTTAAATACAAAGTCTCTGACTGAACCTAGAGCTCTCTGTTCACTGTTTCGCTAGACTGGAGTCCTTCCGTCTCTTTCCCCTCACTGCCTCGTTGCTGGGGTGGCACACATGAGTCTCCATGCCCAGCTCTCGTGTGTAGTGGAGCTGAATCTGTTTTCATGCTTGCACAGCAAGCACTTTACCCACTGAGCTGTCTTCTCGGTTGCTTTTATGCTCTTGGTGGGGAATGAGTCTTCCTGGTTAGTCCTAGGCCTTCATTTTTGTGCTATGAGGGGAGGGGTGGTAGCTGTCCTAGAACCATTCTTTAGTTCTGTCTCTTGCCTTGGTTGGCCCTATAGACCATTAAGTTTTAAAATTAGGATTCTGAAAATTATGAGAAACAATATAATTCAACTCCTTTAATTTGTAGATGAAAGCATGGAAATTCAGCGTGATTAATTATAACTGTGGCAGTGTGAGCAGTGACGCACTGAGTCACACAGCTAAATAACCTAATAGCTGAGGCAATTGTGTGGTCTCCTTGTCTGGTGCTGCCAACCAATTAATCAGACTATCTGTACTGTGACCACACTATTGATTTGATTGGTACTTACTCATAAACATGAAATAATAATGAGCAGAAACACAGTGCAAAGGGCCTTCACTTAAAAATATATCCAAATGTCAGGTAAAGATTCACAGAGTGAAACATAAACAAAACCACATCAACTGAAATGTTTTTAAATACAGACTCCTTTTAAAAACATACTTTATTGTATATATCTCAAGTAATATTATATGTGTCTATTTAGATGGTTAAAAAGCTTGCTATAGTGAAAGAACTTAATATAGCCATGGTTTCACATAGCTGTATATTATTGTGGCAATAATAGCTATAATAGTATGAACCTAACACACAGTATGTTGTTTTGTTTTGAGTCAGGGTTTCATGTAGCTTAGGCTGGCCTTGAGCTCCCTATGTATCCTCCTGAGTCCATCTCAGGATCACAGGTGCATGTCACCACTCCTGGTTTATGGAATACTGGGAACCAAACTCATGGGTTTGTGCATCCCAGGCAGGTACTCAGCCCACTGAGCTATATTGTTAGCTCCGGGACACTTTTATCATCTATAGTCTCCATGCTGTGCATTAGGTGTGTGGATTTTTTTCCCCCTACATATTCCCATCTTATACCCTTTATCATAACTTCCAGTTCCTTTCTGTCCCATCTACTTCTCATCCGTAGTAACCAGGGTTTTGATCTCTACATCTGTATTTGAGTATGTTTTAGAGTCCACATATTAATGAGATCATGTGATACTTCTGTTTCTGTGTGTTCTTATTTCCCTTCAGGTTCATCCATGTTGTAGCTTATGGACAGAGTTCATTCTTTTGTAGGGCTCAATAATATTCCTTGTATAGATACATCATAATTTTTAAACATCCATCCATCCACAGTGGATACTTACTTTGTTGTCCTATCAAGCTTGACTATTTTAAATGATATTTCATTGAACACGGGAGTGCAGGTACCTTTAGAAGGGATAATGCCATCTTTGCACATATATCCAGAATAGGAGCTTCTGGGTAATTATTCTAGTAGTTTATTTTTAATGGATTTATTTTTATGGTATGTGTATGAGTGTTATGTCTGCATTGTGTCTGTGTACCACATGTGTGTAGTGCTTACAGGGGCCAGGAGAGGGCATTGGATCCTCCTGGATCTGGAGTTACAGATGGTTGTGAACTGCTATCTGGATGTTAGGAATAGAACCCAGGTCCTCTGGCAGAGCAGCCAATACACTTAACTGCTGAGCCAATTAAAGAAGTAATTTGCATAAAATTTCAAATGTTAATACATATGCATTGTTGGTAAAATAAACACTAAGAAGAAGTTAAAACAGTGGCATAAAGATCCCAGTGAAAGAGAAGTTCAGGGGATTTTAATTTTTCTTGGGGTTTTCCCCATTAGAGCCCTTGTAGAAAATGGTAAGAAAATGGCATGATATTTAATATGATAAGAAAAAGTTATTAGTTTTGAATATTATGCTGCTGGCATTAAACAGTCTAGATAGCAGACGACAAAATGAGGGGATTATAATTATATCAAAGAAGTGCATAATAATGACCTTCAGTTGCCCAAGGGAGACATGGGAGATTCCAAGTGTATTTAGAAATGAGAACGGATGTTTCTTATGATCTAATCCAAGGTTAAAATGTACCTATTGATTGATGCTTTCAAAGGTCTGCAGTGCACTAGACTCTTTTAAAAGTTGAAGGTTTCTTGGTGCCACAGATAAACAGTGCAAGTTGGGGAGCCTGTCAGAAGTAATCATTTGAGAAGCAAATCATAATATGCTTTGGTAATTTCTGGCACATTTTAAAGATGATAGAAATGGTGAAGTTGGGTTGTTTGTTTTTCATGTCACCGAAAGAAATGTGAGCTCAGAGTGAACCTGAAATTATGGATGGGAAGAACATTGAAGCACTCAGGAGTGTATTCATGACTTTAGGCCACAACACTGATGATGGCTCTCTGGGATCGATAGCTGGAGTGCCCTTTAGTGCTGTTCTGATGGGGGAGAATACAGATACGTCATCATTGTGATACACAGTGTTCTTATTGAATCTGAAAGTATGGTGACTAAGAAGGTCGTCTGGGTCAGAGATTGAGTTGTGGGTAAAAAAGGAGAGTTTTGAGTAGGACATGTCCGTGTGTCTCTCCTCACCCCCCAATAGTTCCACTTCTGAGGAGAATGGGGCAAGAAGATTATGAGCTCCATCCCAGACTGGAATACATTGGAAGATTCTTTCTCAAAGCACACAAAAAAACAAAAGCTAAAAGCCTTGTTTTACGTGGAATTTCAAGACTGATACTATATGCCAATATCACCTCCTACTCTCATTTTTTTTTTTTTTTTTGAGAAGGTTACAGCCATCATAAATAACCCAGGGTGTTATGAGCCTCTCCTTGATCCTTACTCAAGGATTAGAATTGCTGCGTGAGAGAAAATTATGGAATGAGTATTGGAAGAGGATCAACAACACATTTCCACCATTATAAGACAGGGCGGGTGCAGTTCTAGGGGTGACAACATGAAAAACAGCCAGGTTAAGCATGGAGATGAGGAACAGCTTTTCAAGCAGATTGAAGTTGAGAAGGATTTTATTAATAATATTGAGAGGCCATGCAGAGTTTGAAAATATGTGAGGGATAATCTAAGCAGGAGAAGGGAGCCCTAGAGCTCTCTCACATTTGACCTGCTGGTTTCTGCTCCAATTGACCGGGCCTTAAAGTCACCTACTCTACCATAAGCAGGCACAGCTGGCTAATCTATCACATGTGTCTGTATCCTTTAAATGTTTTAAGCACATCTCCTTCTTCTGTCTGATAGGGAATTTCTACTTCACATTGTTCATTGTTCCTTCATCCTAAGGGATGCTCTGACTCACCGGTCTTTGGACCAGCTTGTTGAGTATTTCCGGCTGCCATCTCTAGCCCTTTTCTTCTGTGATAAGAACAGCTAGAGGTGTTCTTCGTGGCATCTCGGATCCATGTTTTTTCCTTCTCCCAGTCAACTCTACCATTATCTTCATTTTATGTTTTCCCAAGATCAGGCTTACCTTCTTAACCTAAATGTGATCTAACTCCTAGGACTGCAGTTACTAGTCTTCTGAGTATCCTATAGCTCTCTCCATCTCTCATGAGTGGTGATGGCTCAGCTCTATAGCATTCCTTTTATGAAATCACAGTGCTCTATACATTTATAATGCCTTCATAGTTTTTACTTTATGCTTTTTAAAACACACAATTATGTACAGGAAAGAAAGAGAGAGACCCCTCTTTTTGCTTCTTTGAAGTAGGATAAAACTGATTCTTTGCTTAGGATTATTTTTTCATAAATATAATCAGATGAATGCTGCCTTTAAGAATATCACCTGTGGAGTGGGCAGATCAATATTTATTTATTTCCCCTTTTACAGTTTCTTATGTAACCTAGGATGGCTTGAACTCACCATGGATGACTTTGACCTTCTCGTCCTCCTGTCTCTATGTTTGAGCAGGCATATGCTCGATCTTCAGCACTGCATATAAGGTTTGAGCATGATAACCAAGCGCTCCACCAGCTGAGAGACATCCCAGCCCTTCTGTGAGGTATTTCTTAAAATTGTCGATGTTTAAGATTTTTCTTAGAGGGATGGGTGGGGATTAGATATAATCATATTCCATTGTATATTGTATGCATGTGTGATATTCTCAATGAATAATTTAAAAAGTAAATTAGTTTTTTTTTAATTTGAGAAAAACTTCAATCATGGGGCTAGGGGAGATTATGGCTCAGTTGGTGAGAGCATTTGCCAAGTGTGCATGTATGGGGACTTGAATTCAAAGCTCTACCATCCCAATAAAAAAAGAATAAGCATAGACATGCATGCCTAATCCCATATCTGGGTGCTAGGTACAGGTAGATTCACAGAGCTCAGTGGCCAACAAGCATAATCAATCCAGTAAGCCTCAGGTTTAGTGAGAGACCACGTCTCAAGAGACTATGGTAGCAGGACACCTGACATCCTTCTCCGTCCTCTGTAGGTCCATGCATGGACATACTACAAACATATACACATTCCTCATCCGAAACTTTAGTTGTTATGGTCTTTTAAAAAAGTGGACATTTTTGTTTCCCTTGTTACTGTTTTGAGACAGTGTCTCCTGAAGCCTAGAATGGTCTGGGACTCACTAGGCAGAAGAGATTAGCTTTGACTTTCTAATCTCACTGTCTGCACTTCCAAGTTCTAGGATTAAAAGTATGAACCACCACACCTATCTTACCAACTTGTTTTTATTTTTATTTTTTAAATTTTGTTTAAAATCTATAGCTCTTATATTTTTAGAATTGGGTTTAGGCCAGACATTGGAGACTGTATGTACAGCTCCAGACTTTAGTGTACTGCATCTTAAAAGAAGCCTACAGGGGAGAAGGGCTCCCCTTTAAGTTCATTGGTTAGAAAGAGAATCAGGTTTTACAACGCTAGCCTTAAGATGTGGCTTTATATGCCATAATGAGAAAATGAAGAATGATTAAGGATAACAGTACAGAGAACTCACAGCATCTTGGACTGTTCTAGAAACTCACGAACCAATGGATGTCTCTTCAAGTTTGGAGGAACAGAGCACTCCTTCAGAAAACAATTCAGGGCCTCTAAGTGTTTTCTCAACTTTCTAAATGATAAAGAGAACTGTTTTAGCGACTGCAAGGAACAAGGTGTTCTATTTTACTTCCCCCCTTTTAAAAGAAAGAAAAATACATTTCCTAATTAATTCAAGAGCAGTAGGAGTTCGCATTATTTCCTTTCTCTGAGACTGACATTTTCTTTTAGCAGCTTGAGAAGTTGGGTTGGTTTTTCTCCACATTCTCTGAAGGGTCATCACCCTGGCTGTTCCTAACAAATGTCCCCAGCAGGAAGCACAGGATAGCGAGAGCTCAGGAGAGGAAGTCAGTGTTCCTTCTGGGCTGTTGACCACCTGAGTGGCTGGTTACAGACAAGCAGCTACATTAGAGTACTGGAACTGCCAGAGAGAGGCACTAAGGCTTATTTTGACATGTGTGATGCTGAAAAGAACTGCAATCTCAACAGTATCCCTCTCAGCATCCCTGGCAGCGCTGGCTTCATAAAACCTGCCTGGCTTTGGTCTTAGATGAGGTCAGAGATAGGCGGTACACAGTTCTTATTTACATCTGGCAAAACATAACCAGGAACCCAGTGACCTGAGTTAAATGCTATTGTTACTTTCATGATGCAAGGAAGGAAGTTACCTAATACACCTGGCCTCATCTTTACCACATGTGGAATGCTGTTTGTTAATGATTTTAACCTCAAAGAATTACTAGAAGGTCAAATTTATAATGCACAATGTAATATAATGTAAATGCTGTCAGCATAAATTTTATGATCAAATCCTATTTATCAGTCAAGAAACATTTATTGATACCTATTTTGATGGTTAGTATTTCCAGCTTGATATAAGTTGGAGTCATCTGCAAAGAGGAAACAAGTTGAAGAATTGCCTCTATCAGATTAAACTGTAGGCAAATCTATGCATGGCTTTTTCATTATTAATGATGAATGGGGAGGGCCCAGCCCCCCATGGGTAGGGCCACCCCTGGGCAGATGGTTCTTGATTGTATAGGAATGCTAGCAGAGCAAGCTAGGGTAAGCAAACCAGTAATCAGCATCCTTCTATGGATTTGTTTTCCATTCCTGCTTCTAGGTTTCTGCTTGTCATCCTATTTGTCTGATCTCCCTTCATGATGGACTGTAAGTAATAAGATATAATAAACTCATTTCTGCCCAAGTGGCTTTTGGTCATGGTGTTTATCACAGTAATATAAAGCAAACTAGGTGGGTAGGACATCTACCATAGAGCAGTTAATCAGTAGGGAATGATAAATCAGAACCCTTATTGAGTTTACAGAATAGTAGAAGAGATAGAAATGAGATATTTAAACAAGACAGATTCCAAACCGTATGAGAAATCTATAGAAAAGAATGAGGAGAAAATATAGGCAATGGGATTCTACTTTAGCATGAGTTGTCACGGGAGGTTATAGAACTGGGCTAGCTTTGCTGCACTTTTTGTATGTGAACCTCGGGCTCATCAAAACTCACTTTGAAAATTTATTGGTTAAGTGGCTGTGAAACTCTGAAGAAAATATTTTTATTTTTTGTGTAATCCACTGAGCCCAATTGCCTGTGTGCACATGGCTTTAGGGCTACTCATTTGGAGCATGGGCAACCTACCAGGGAACGCATGGCTTAGGAAAACAGATAATTCATCAGCTAGGGGTAGGACCTCGTGAGCACCTTTCTTCTCCATGCTGTAAGTGCGGAGTGGCTTGATATTGTACAGGTCTTGTGCTGGCAAACTTGTGCTGAGTTCATGAGTGAATGATCTAGCCACATCTGGAATTTCCCAGGACTTTGGGCTCTTACATTCTTTTTGCTCCACTTCTGCAATAGTCTCAAAGCTCTGGAAGTGAGGAAGGATCATATAGATTTCTCATTTAGGGATTGACCGATCACAGCACCTTATTACATGCAGTTTTGGATTTCTGTATTAGTCACCATCCACTGTGTAAGAAAGTTTCTTTCAGGAGCAGTGAAGAAGGCACTTTCTAAGGGAGGCACACAGCTCAGTTCACTAATTCAGTGAGTCTGCCCCCAGTGTTTATATTCCTACTGTGTGGAGAGGCTGAAGCTGAGTGAACTCACTTTGTGTTTGGTTGAAAAGTGGGTGATATCCCGCACTCAATCCGATGGTTGGCTGCGAGGATCTGCCTCTGTATTTGTCAGGCTCTGCCTAAGCCTCTCAGGAGACAACTTATCATGCTTCCATCAGCAAGCACTTCCTGGCATCCACAATAATGTCTGGGTTTGGTGACATACGGAATGGATCCCCAGGTGGGGCAGTCTCTGGATGGCCTTTTCCTTGAGTCTCTGCTCCACACTTTGTCTCCATATTTCCTCCTGTGAGTATTTTGCTCCCCCTTCTAAGAAGCACTGAAGCATCCACATTTTGGTCTTCCTTCTTCTTAGGCTTTATATGGTCTGTGAATTAAATCTTGGGTATTCTGAACTTTTGGGCTAATATCCAGTTATCAGTGAGTACATACCATGTTTGTTACCTCACTCGGGATGATATTTTCAAGTTCAATCCATTTGCCTGTGAATTTCATGAAGTCGTTGTTTTTAATAGCTGAGTAGTATTCCATTGTGTAAATGTGCTCTCAGCCAACCATTGGACTGAGCGTGAGGTCCTGGATAGAGGAGTTGGAGAAGGGACTGAAGGAACTGAGGGGGTTTGCGGGGTCAACTGTGTCAACTGCATGCAACAGTGTCAACTGGCCAGACTCCCAGAGCTCCCGGGGACTGGACCACCAACCAAAAATACACATGGAGGAACCCATGGCGCTGGCCGCATATGTGGCAGAGGATGGCCTTGTTGGACATCAATGGGAGGAAAGGCCCTTGGGCCTGAGCGTGTTTGATGCCCTAGTGTTGGGGAATGCAAGGGAGGGAAGATGGGAGCGAGTGGGTAGGTGGGGGAGCACCCTCATAGAGGCAGGGGGAGGAGGGATGGGATAGGGGTTTTCTGAAGAGGAGACCTGGAAAATTAAATAAATAAATAAATAAATAAATAAATAAATAAATAAATAAATAAATAAATAGAAGAAAAGTGGGTGATAGTTAAAGTAAAAGAACTTAGGGCCCTTTTCTTCACACAGTGTGGATACTAAGCTAAGATGTGTTTACAGAGGCCAAGGGCAGTCATAAGTTGAAGAGTATCATTCGTACATCATAGCTGCTGAGGTGTCTGGTGCATCTTCTGATCTTGAGTAACTTCCTGTTTCTCTCTCATTATAGAACTCATGGGAGGGATCAGGGGCAGAAGATCCACGGATCATGGTGCTGTGGCTCTTGCTGGCTTACTGGTTTGAGGATGGATACTCATTCAACATGACTTCTGCCTTCATGTTTTGTACCATTCAGCCTTTCCCTAAGTGAAATGGATCCTTCTGCTTAGATCCTGCTAAGATGAGAAGGTTGGAAAGAGGCAGCTTAGCCCAGGTCAGGATAACAGAGACCGATGCCCCCTAAGCTCCCTCAGCTTACCTTTGCTACTCTCCTTCATATGTCTTGGGTAATTGTTCCAGTCTCACTGTATAAGGGAGACATTGTTATTATTTATCTCACTGCTTCTAAGTTTTTTTTTTTTTTAAACACAACTAGACTAAATTTTAAAACTTACGAACCAAACGATAAGCACATTTTTTTTTTTCTGTCCAGCCATTTACCCTCAGTAGCAATGGATAATTTCACTGTTTGAGGGCCATGACTCCCAACCATTTCCTGTTCTCTCACACTAGCAGAGCCAAGATTTGTTGTGAGATGGGTGAGTGATTCATCTGATAACTACAGTCCACAGATTCAGAGCCTAAGCCAAACTTAAGTCAATCATGTCCATGGGCCTTTTGTCAGGGGTTAGTTTAAGTAGCTCCAGCCAATGAGACACAAAAAGATATTCTCTAGAACATTCTGAAAAATATTTCCTTTAAAAGAAAAACAAAACAAAACAAAAACAAAAAAGAAAAATAAGCAAACAAACCAGCATCAACATCACCACCACCACCACCACCAACCCCCAAAGTCTGGTGTAGTGTCTCATAACTTTAATCCCAGCAGAGGCAGTCAGATCTTTTTGAGTTTGATGCCAGCCTAGTCTACCAAGATAGACCAGGATAGCCAGAGCTACACAGAAAACCCTGTCTCAAAAAACCAAAACAACAAATAATTCCAAACAAAACAAAGTGATATTGAGTCTTTTATAATATCCATAGGCCACTGGCCATCCTAAAGCTAAATGCTTTGACAATGTAATTATTGTTCATATCCAATAGTAAATTGCTTACTGTTGTTATTTCAGCTACTTGGGGGAATACTTGTAGGGTCTGAGCCTTCTGAATGAATAAAGTAGGAAGGTGAAAGGGAATGCAGAGAAAGGAAATTTGCTAATTGTTGTCAACATTATTCACAACTTGTTACTGAGAAAGGAACCTAGAATGGGAGTGATCGGGTCTTGTACCTTGACAAAAACACAGGCTTATCCAAAAGGCTTGCCCCCTAAGACTGTAGTACTGCTTTTATTCTGTGGATTATATTGAGTTTGTTGGCATTCATCTCTCTCCTAACCATTCCCTTCTCTACCTTCCCTTCCCACTTCCTCTCTCCTTTGCTTTCTCCGCCTTTGTTCTCTTCCCTTCATTCTTGTCCTCTTCTCTCATTTCTTCTCATCTCTCCTCCATTCCTAAATACTTATTGCCTATGAATATCTACTTGTCATAGATATATTCTTATAATACTCATGCTTAGACCTACACACTGAAAGTGCTGACTCTGAAAGCCCCTAGCTATCCTGACTTGTCTCTGTGAGGCAGTGAATGACAGGGGGAGGTGACCATCACGGACATATACCATGAATTTTTATCCTGTACCCTACCTATAAGAGACGTCTTTACTCATCACCACACTGTTTCCTTATGGAAATGGAATACGTCAGTGTGCACTCAAGGAAGTAACTAGTAACTGATTAAAATTGATAAGTGGATGGATGTGTGATTGGATTCCTTTTCCTGATAAATCTCAGACAGTGATCAGAAACTGGACCCAAATCCAAAGTGAGAAGAGTGGAAAGAGCAGACACAATAGAAGTGTGGAAATGTGCAAGCAAATCAAATGAAACAAAACCACTGTGAGATCTTCTGGTTGTGGTTGGCAAGTCCTCATGCTTCTAGAGCTTCTGACCTACTAAGGAATGCAGTGAACACTGAATGTACCATTCCAGAACTGCTTAAATATTGAGAAGCCAGAATTCCTTGAAACCCTGCTCTCTTGGGGCTTCATCTTGAGAAGCATTATCTAGGCCTGTAATGACACATTTAATGACACATATTTAGGGGTGTCCATTGCTTCCCTGTGCTAGTTTTGACCAATCTTATCTAGTTTGTTTCTATAATTGTGGTATCTAGTCCATGTACACAGATTCCAGCAAAGTGTCCACAGCCTGTTTTTGTAAGGATGCTGGGGGTGAATTGGCAAGAGCAGACAGATCTTTTGGAGGAGCTGAGAACCTGGCCATCCTGTCCTCCTTGACAGGGGCACCTGGAGACATTTTGTGTCAGCAGAGATTCCCATGGGACACAATTTGTCTGAGAAATGGTGTTTTAGCCACCCAGGCCATGTTATTCTTATTCCTTCTCTAGGAAGGACTGGCTTTTCTCAAAGGAGAATGTCCTATGGCAAGCCACCCTCTTTTCTTTATCTAAAATTGTACCTGTCACAGATCTGTCAGCTTGTCCAGAAGTCCCCGTGCTAGAACCTCATTGCTTTGTAAACATGACTCCTTTGAGAACTCCAACTCCAGTGGTGCTAAGGGTGAGCTGGGCATGGATGATCTGTCCACTCCTCTCAGCTGTTGTGAGACCTCAAGCCAGTCTGTTCCTACAACCATCTGATTCCTCTCAAGCAGAAGGTGGGAGTTGATTTCTACCTTCTCTCTCAGGCTGCCAATCACTATTTCATTCCACCATATCTGTGAGTTTCTTTCCCTTGAAACATTCTTAAGCACCTGCCTTTCAGTTATTCTTTTTCCTTCATGCTTATTCTGTGGCATTCAAGACTTGGTTCTTTTCACCATCTTTTATTGCTTTCTGCATTCTCAATGTCTGTTAGTCCCGTCACTTGAACAAAATGAGAAACTTTTTCAGACTGGGCATTATATATTCTATGCCTGTTAAAACTTCATGGTAAAATTAGAGGCTTACAAAGTTACTTGGCTGGATCTATTGACTTCATCAGGCTAGACTGCTTGCTGTTTCATGGTGGAGATGCAGGAATCTGGTCATTCTAAAACCCTCTGAGGTAAATACACTGTAAGTGTGATTACCACAAGCTACAGTTTATACATGGAATGTCACCCAAAGGTTTATGTGTTAAAGGCTTAGCCTCCACCTTGAGGCTATTGTGAGCATGATGTGGTATACAGAGCGGCCTACAGCCAGAGCTCACCTCCATTTTTCCCTTCTTGGGCAGCAGCAGAGGCAGCTATGCAGAGCTCCTCAGCTGGCAGACTGCACCACAGACTCATGAGCTCTGGCACAGATGAGTTATGATCCAACTCAGCAGGTTAAAGCCTAAGAAAAAATGTTTATGGAAAATGTTTGAGATTGATAAAAGCAAGTGGTGAAGGTTAGAAGATGTAAAAGAACTTGGATAATGATGACGATTTAGAAGTAAAAAAAATGCTTCAGATGAACGATGTTTAAAGTTGATAAATGCAAGTAATGATGTTTAAAGTTGGCAAATACAAGTTATAAAGTTGTATACTCCCTTACTACAAAATTTTATTTTTAATTTTTTGACCTTGGATGCCAAGGACTCTCTGCTGCTGAGTGTCTATGGTATCCTACAACTAGGCATACTTATGCCCAGGTGAAATGGAAGGATCTACTTACTGTCATATGGCATGGTCTGGATTTGTTACGGGGAAGAGGGCATGTTTGTGCTTTTTGCAGGATGCTGAAGGAGCACAGTGGCTGGCAGAGTGATTGGTGAGACATGCTTATGCTGGGACAAAGAATGATGTTGACCTGTGATCTTTCTTAGTGCCCTGATGATGACAAAAGGGAAGCTGTACTGGGCATATATTTTCCTGAGCCACCTTTGCTACTTCCTTCTATATGGTCACTTGTAACCTCTAATAATACTCAGCTGTTAGGATTCCCCTGGTATCAGAGTAAAAAGTATTTCAAATTAGAGAATTACTCTGCTATAGGTCAGGGCCTACCTATTTGTTTTACTAGAAATAATACCAATGCTGGATGTGCTTCTGTGGACCCTCAGACTTGGACAAAGAATATCTCTAAGACTGTAGTGCAAAGCATTAAGATTGGAATGCCTATATCTCAGGCTGGACAAGCTGCCTTGCCTCAGGATTTTAGACGTTGTGGGACAGAGAACATGGAGACTGTGAAACCTGCCTTTGAAAAATCAATCAAATGGAGAAGTTGCTATAATGACCCTCCTCTTTCCTTTAATGTGACTGGTTATTCTGACTCAATTACAGATTGATCTGGAAATCAGTTTGATATTGGACAAAAGGAAATGAAAGTAGGCATTTGGAGGGTAGTTCTGGACATTTTTGGAGACATATTTGGAAATTGGCAGCTGCCTTGTATGGTGTTATGTTTGCTGTGGATCAGAATACACTAGGTTCTGAGGTAAATGTAATATCCTGCATCACCCGACCTAATCTTTTTCTACTAGAGATTGTTACCTTTGTTGTAGGCTCTGTTAATGAGTTTCACATTTCTTGTTTTGTCTTTTGTCTAATTGTGTTTCTGCACTGTGTGATGGTCAATCTGTAATGGTAGTACATCAACTAGCTTTTATTATGATTCCTTAAAATTTATTCTGAAAAAGGCTTACAGATATTGGAAGATTTAGATCATGCTCTGGCAAGGAACAAATGTATGGTTGGGTTGATCATTACCAGTGTTGTTGCTCTCATAACTCTTATAGCAAGTGCTACTACTTATGCATTAGTTTTAGCACAAGAGGTACAAACAGCTAGTTTTGTTAGTCATCTTGCTGAAAATGTAACCAATGCCCTAAGCATACAAGAGAACTTGAATAGATGACTAGAACAAAGAACTGACATATTATAAAATACAGTGCAGAACATGGGAGATGAGGTACAAGGAATGAAAGTTAGAAGCCATTTGGAGTCATGCGCAACATCTATGGAATTGTATAACTCCAAAAATGTATAATGAGACTCAACATAATTGGACCAGAGTAAAAAAGCACCTTCAAGGTATATGACATAATACTAATATACCTTTAGATTTATTAGCCTTGCATAAGGAGGTTGCAAGTTTAAGAACTGCAAAGCCTTTGTCTTTTGATGCTGTAAGCATTGAAAATGATATTCTGAAAAAGTTACAGGTCATTTTTCCTTCATGGTTCTTGTTTATATATCTCTCTTATTGGACATAGCAGGATTTGGCTTTATGATTATTTTTTGATGTGTTTATTATCCGTTCTTTTGAGAGGAATCATCAGAGCTTTTACAGATGTCAAACAAGAGTTAGCATAAATTCAAGCTCCAATGTCTTCCCTAGCAGAAGTTGGTAGTCAATGATGGGTAAGATCATCTTGAAAACCTTCTCAACCTAAGACAGGCCATGAATACAAGATTATTCACATGCCAATGACAGGTAAAAGCTGTGTTTCAGATGGCAACCTAAGACAGGCACAACTTTCTGCTTCTTGACTGATAAGGTGCTTGGCTCTTATACATAAAAAGAAGGGTAAGATTCTCTCAGAGGTGGATCAACCTAAGACAGGGCATGAATGCTAGGATTCATGTACCAATGATGGGTAAGGTTCACACTTCTTGAGGGGACACCAAAGACAGGCACAATTTTTCTGAGTCAATAGCTGAGACAGCTTTGGCTTGTATAGATAAAAATGGGAGACATGGGGAGCACATCTGGAGTTAACTTTGGCTGACTTCTTGCTTCTGTTTAATCATGAATGAATCTGCAGACATCTGTCTTTGTTTTTAATTAAGACACAAGTTATATCCTGCCAAGTTCCTCTGCTTATGAGTATGTCCTTGAGAGACTGTCCAAGCTTGAAGGAAATGGGCTTAGTCAAACATAGATACTGTGCACCATAAACTTGCTATGTAAGCATTGTGGTCATTGTTTAACTTCCTAGAATTGGTCATGCTTTCTGTTGCTTGCCTTTAAAAGACACTGAGAAAATACACTCACTGCTGGGATGATATTGACCAGTAGCCCTTTCATATTGGTCTCTTGCATCATCTTTCTGCATTTCTTACAAGGCACTCTTCCAGTTGACTATACCAACAGGCTTGGGGAAGTGTCCTTTAATACCATAAAACTATTTAGTAATTTATCCAATCTGCTACCCACATAGGTTAACTCCTGGGTAGTTCAACATTCTTTTCTTGTGATTATGTATTTTGTTTTCTTCAATATTTCTTTTGAATAATATGGTCTGATTATAGATATAAAAAACCAAAGGATATAGATGGGAGGTATAGACTTTGGTTTAAGGGCCCAGGTCTGGACATTTATCAAATCATTACATTTGAAATTAGTCAGTATCCATGTTTACAATTACTGGCTATTTGACTTAGTTTAGCTAAGATATCTGGTTCTGGGATTGGGGAGATGTCTAAGTAGTTAAAATACTTACTGCACAAGCATGAAGACTAGAGTTTGGATCTCTAGCAACCAAGTAAATGACAGATACTCATCCAGCCTCAGAAAGTGAAGACAGGAGATCCCCAGAGCAATTTGCCTAACAAAACTAGCCTTCTCAGCCAGATATTTTGTGTTTAATTGAGAGACTATACCTCAGTGAAGAAGGTAGAGGAACAATGTAGGATGATTCCTTACATCAACCTTGAGCTTCCACACATACACCTGCACATGTGTATGCTCATACCCACACGTATGTGCCCATACACATGCAAACACACACAATGTACATATCTCTTTCTGTCTCCCTGTCTCTCTCATTCTCTCTGTCTCTCTATGTTTCTTTTTCACACACACACACACACACACACACACACACACACACACACACACACACACTCACTCACACATGGGAAAGAAGGAAAATGGCTCTAAGCTTTCCTTTCTAAAGTAAAGATTACAATAACTCTACTCCAAGGTTCCTGAGTGTTAAGTAATGTGAATGGTGGCTTAAGTGTCCTGGCCTGTGGTAGAGCTATGCAACCACTCACTACTGGAAGCACTGTCACTATGCACCAGATCAGAATATAGACCAGCTTTACCTGGTTATCTTTGAGAAAGAAGTTGGCTCTTTTGTTATCAGTGTTTTATATTTGTTGATTGCTCTTAATTGGCTAAACTTGGTTCTTCTAGAGATGCTCTGATTGAGTCATTTGAAGTAGGAAGACCTACTCTGTATCTGTATCTCTTGAAGTGGGAAGATCTACCTTTAATTTGGGCCACACATTCTGCTGACAGCCTGTACAAAGTGCATGGAAAACAAAAATGGCTACCCTTTGGCTACTTGCTCTTCCTCTCATTGGCAAGTTTATTCCTTCACTGGCATTAGAGCTTACTTGTTTGGGGTTCCAGCATATACTGAAGACTGGTGGACATGTCCAACCTTATGGACCAAACAACTACTGTACTCTTGGAATTTCCAGTGATAGATAGCTACTGTTAGACTAGTTGAATTACAGCCTGTAAGCTACTCAAATAAATTCCATATACATACATATATGTATACACCCATATACATATGTATGAATGTATCTATATCTATGCATATATACATTATACATATATGTGTATGCACACACATATATATGTATATCTGTATCTATCATTTTATCTATCTATCTATCTGTCTATCATCTATTCTACATCTAGCTATCAATCATATCTATCTATCTATCCATCTATCTATATCATCTATATGTATCTATCATCTATATATGTATCTATCATCTATCTCTGTCATATCAATCTATCACCTATCTACTATATATGTATGTATGTATCTACTATATATGTATGTGTGTGTGTGTCTGTCTGTGTGTCTGTCTGTCTGTCTATCAGTTCTGTCCCTCTAGAAAACTATGACTAATACAGAAATTGGCACTAGGATCATGGATTATTGTTGTGACAGACCTGACCATGTGTTTTGGGGAGGATTTGTGGAAAGACTTTGGAACTCTGGGTTGGAAAAGCCATTGAGTTTTCAAAGCTTGGTGAGCTATTGTGAGAACTTAGATGGTAGGAGCATAATGTTGGGAGTGGTGTAGACAGTGGAGATTTTGCTTGTAAAGTCTCAGAGGGATGAAGAGACTCTCTATTAGGACCATTTGGTATTCTGAACTAAGATTTTGAACTAAGGTTCTTGTTAGCTTGGAATAAAGAATCAGCTATGATTAACAAGAGACCAGTACCATTGCAGTAAAACATTGTTTTATAGGGACAATTGATGCTGGTCAGTTGGAACTGAGAAATTAACAGTGTTTCACCAGGATCAGCACACAAATTCTGTGTTCCAGAGGCAGTCAAGGTTGTATCTCATGTTGGCAGCTGAATGTGATAGTGTAAAAGTTATCAGGTGGTACTAGTTTTGAAGGTGTGAAGGGATGGAGAGAAGCTTAGGCTTGGTACTTTGAGAGGTCAGGAGAGGCCATTGGTGAAGGCACAAGCTTCAGTGGCAGTTGAAAACCCAGGACTGAAGAGGTCATGCAGAGAAGTTGAAACTTGGCACCATGAAGAAAGCCCATGTGAGGCTATTGGTGAAAGTGCAGCCCAGTTACAGCCGATGACCCCAGCTTTTAGAGATGCCAGTACCATGGGATTACCACCAAGAACAGCAACAACAGTGGAGAGGAGCCAGCGAAGCCTAGATGACAATCTGTGTGGGCTGCAGATGGTCGAGGTAAGTGATCCAGGCCCGTTGGAAAAGCCCATAAATTGGGAGTGAATTCCAGACATTGGTCACTAAGTTATTTATATTGTTGGAGTTTGTTTTTACATTGATTTGATTGTGACTGTGCCCTGGTTCTTCCCTCTTGGAAAAAAAAAAAAGAATTTAACTTATTTTTATTTTACAGGAGCCCATAGTTGAGGGACTTTGAACTTTTTAAAGAGACTGGATTTTTACAGTGATTTTAAATATTTTAAAGAGACTCTGAACTTTTAATAGTTTGAATTTTTAAAGATTGTGGTAGGGCTTTAAAAAGTTGGACTGTTTTATATTGTGATATTATTAACATATGATCTTGGGCATGAACAAGAAGGGAAAGGTTATTACTTATGATGGCAAGTTTTTTAAAATTAATTAATTATTTTGTTTATTTACATCCCCAATGTTGCCCCACCCTTTTCCTGGTTATGTCCTTGGTGCAAGCTACAGCCATCTGAGAGGATGAAACTGCAATTAAAAAAATGCCTTCCTAGTTCCAGGTATAGGCAAGCCTGCAGAGCATTTTCTTAATTAGTAATGGATGTGCAAGAGCCCAGGCCATTGTGAGTAGTATCTTTCTGATCTAGTGGTCCTGGGTGAGCAAACCAGTAAGCAGCACCACTCAGGGGCCTCTGCATCAACTCCTGCTTTCAGATTTCTGCCCAGTTTGAGTTTCTGTGTTGGCTTGTCTTAGTGGACTGTACCTCAGGATATGGGAGTCAAATAAATCTTTTCCTCCTCAAGTTACTTTTGGTGTTTCATCACAGCAATAATGGCCCTAACTGAGGCAATGATCAAAGGGTAATGAAGAATCACAGATCTTAGGTCAACCCTTAGCAAGGCTAAGGGGAGCAGTTCCTGTGGATTCACACCTTGTCTCACAGAGCTTCTCAAACTATCAACTGCAGTCAAGGACCAAAATTTAAAGCAAATCTCATCATGTTGCAGAATGATAACATTCCTGATATTCTGTTGTTTTATTTCTCCAAAACGACTTGCTTTAAGAGTTGCTAGGTGCTTACTCCCAGATTTCTATTTTGACAGTCAGTTCATAGGCCACACACACAGTAGTCCTGGTCTGTTCATTATCCTTCCAAACAGCCTCTCAACAGCAGGGTGTGAGCAAGTCTCAGTTTGAGTTTCCAAAACCCAGAAGTCAAAATTGATTTGTGGTAGTTTTTTGAGGAAAAGGTACTTTGCTGTTCCACAGAGCTCAGAAAAAAAAAATCTTCCTGAGATGCTGCTTTTCTGATAAAAAAATTTGTACTCAGGTTTGGAAATTTAGTTGAGTGGTAGGAAAAGGAAAAATTAAAATCTAGTAATGCAGTACTGTTCATCCAGAAAAAATACTAATGAGTAAGGGATGGAGAAGCCAAAGAGATGGTTCAATTGACCAAGTGCCTGCCATGCATTCAGACCTCTAGCACCCAGGTAAAAAGTCAGATGGGTGTCATGTACTTGTTGTCCTAGCACTGAGCAGGCAGAGACAGAAGGAGGTTCACTGGATTTACCAAACTAATGTCAGTCATTGTGAGATTCAGTCTCAAAAAAATTAGGTGGATAATGTTAGAGGATACCCAATGTTGAGTACTAGCCCCCAAATGCATGTGTATGCATATGCACACATGCACATGTGTACTTGTTCATATAAAACATACAGAGACACACACAGGTGATGGAGGACTAAGGTGGGGACTGTATTAGTCTGTCATTCTGAAGGATGAGCTAGGCCAGAGAACATCAGCGTAGATTCCAGAGTCACAAAGTTAGAAAGTAAAGGGGATAAGAAGTCCAGGTTTAGTAAACAGCCATTACTGAGAAGCCAGGTGAGAACAACTTCTGGGACTGATGTGGGAACATTAGCATCAATCTGAAAAAAGACTTAGCAGAGTGATGGGTAGGCCACCCATTTCCTTGACTTATCCTGTGGAATCAAGTAGATTCATTTAACCAATAAATTTTTTTTTAGTAGCTTCCTAGTATTTCCCCCCAAGCTTTATAGAAACACCGATACAAACCAGATTTACAATCTCTTTCAGAAAAGAGACCTGAGTGTGAGTGGTTGAGAATGATGCTATTATACTACAACAGGCTAGAAGAAGAACGTGTAACCTGGGTTCTGGGGGAGGGGGGAGGGTTTTCTCTAGTGGGAGTTATGCAGGATAAGGATTTCAGATGGAAGAAGCAATACATTCGAGAACCTTGAGCTACAGTGAGAGCTTGGAGGCATATTTAAGGTTCTGAAAATTTCTCTGGATGATTGAAGAAGTCAACCGTAGGCAGCCAGGGAATCTAGAGATAAGGCCATGATATGAAGCGAACTAGAGCTGTAGTCTCTTATCCTGAGAAAACCCATGAAACTGTTTTAAATATGCATAAGGATGTGATGGACCTGTATCTTAGAAGCCTAAATTTGTTCCTGTGTGGAGAGCTCATGAGATCCTGGGTATTCCTTTCTAAAAACATGATTGTTATTGTGTGTGTACATAGTGTGTCTGTGCATGTCACAGTGTACATGTGGAGGCGTTAGGACAACTTTGTGCAGTCAGTTCTCTCTTTGCACCTTTATACAGGTGCCAGGGACCAAACTTGTGTCCTAGATAAGGGATTGTTCCAACTAGCTTTCCCCTGCCCCCATCTATGCATTTGTCTTTTGTCCCAGGGGTGTACTGTCACCACAAAGCATTAGGATGGCCTTCATCTTTTATGGATGCCCTGACAGCATTTCTTGTGCCTTAGTCTGTTTATGGTACTTTAACAAAATATCAAAGGTAGGATGGATTGTAGAGAATGAAGTTCTGTTAATTTACATTTCTGGGGGCTTCAAGATGCATGCTTCTGGTATCTGTTTGGAATTTGATTAGGTCTGAGTGATAGATGGTGTTTCATGCTGGGGTAGTGGCTAGCTGAGAACATGGTGAAGTAACACACCACCAAAGACAAACATGCTTTATAATAGCACATTCTAGCAATACCTGTTGGCAATCAGGTTCTGGAGACCCAATTCACTCTGTGAGATATCATACAGCTGGGAGAAAGATATTAATTCCTTTATGAGGATGGGATTGCCACAACCTGATGACTCTTTAAATATCCAACTACCTTTCAACACAGTTAAATTAGGAATCAAATTTCAATTTAATCATAGGTGGGCACAAATTATATCTGTCAGCATGGAGGAGTGGATTCTGTGTGCCGCTCAGGCTTCACTATAGTAGAGGAAATGTCACTGCCAGGCTATGTATTCCTGTTAGGTGAGGAATTGTCATAAAAGGAGAAAGAAAAGAGGGAAGGAAGGAAGGAATTGTGAAAGAAATTTTCATCATCAAAACCAATGATACACTTTTCTTACCCTCTGAGCCATCTCTCCAGCCCCAGATACGCTTTTCTTATAGAAAATTTAGTACCTACAGATTGAATAAACTCCCCAAATTTTCAATGTACTAATGTGCTCTGATATAGATCTTTCTGCTTTTGATCTCTGTGTCATTTTTAGAAGTTTGGTTATATTAATATGTGAAATCTCATGTCTTTTAATTCTTCCTTCATATTTTCCATAAGATTTCCCACACCATCTCATACTGTTGCAGAACATATTGAATACATTAGCAGTATCATTTAGAAAGTGGTTGGAACAAAGTATTGAAATATCCCCAAATACTAGAAAATTTCCTGCATTGTTTATTTTCAACTGTGGTGTTTTGAATGAGGAATGGCTTCCATATGTTTAGATATTTGAACACTGGGTTCCCAGTGAGTGGTGCTGCTTGGCGAGGTTATGGAACCTTTAGAAGGTGCAGCTTTGTTGGAGGAAGTACATCATTGGGGTGGGCTGTTAGGGTCAACAGGCTCATTCTACTTCCTGTTCCTCCATTTTGCTTTAGACAGTGTGTGGGTAAAATTTGATCAGACAACTATAGACTGCTATAAAAGCTACCAGACAACAACACCCTTACAGCCTACAGAAACCTGTTCCTTACAGTTCTAGAGTGCCTGGGATCATTGGATTCTGGATAGGGACTCTTCTAGATGTGATGTGGTTTCCTTCTCACCGTGTCCTCATAAGTCAGGAAGAATGAGAGAGCATTGCAGTCTCTTTTAATGGGCACAGACTTCATGTTTAAAGAGCTTGTTCTCATGCATTAGTTACTACCCAATGTTGTCAGCTCTTGCTACCATTGCTGTAGTCATTGATACTTTTTCATCGAATTTCTAGGTGATATGTAAGCAATCATTCCATTGTAGAACCTCCTGAAATGTTCTGCCTTAATACCAAAGTAGAACATCTTTGTTGATGACTTCTAACTCAATGGACTTGGGTCTCTCTCTCTCTCTTTAGCCATAGGGAACAAGGCTGTTCTGCCCCAGTACATGAAGACTTATCTTCTTTCTAAATAATCAGACTTCAAGATTTAATTAGTCCAAATTGTACTATCTATTCTATTTGGGATTTTAATATATGTGTTCTGTATCTTCTTTGATGTTTCATGGAGATAGATTACCTTACTTATGGTGAGTTAAGTATGAGCAACTTATGTCTATATCTGTCTAAAATTTCAACATATTTAGTTATTTACATAGGAATTGATTCTGTATATGTAGCTATGCAAATACATACATGTATATCTAATATATAATATAATCAATTAATCTATCTAGCTATGTCTTAGCTATCTTTCATATCTATCCCTCTATCTCTCCATCTATCTTTCCATCTATCTATCTATCTATCTATCTATCTATCTATCTAATCATCTATATAATCTATATCATCTATTTATCTAAAGAATTTCTACCTGGAAAGATTCATAGAAAGGAATGTATGAGAACAAAAAGGCAACAAGGTGCTATGTTCTATTTCCTTGGGAGATGTGTTTATGTCCATGGCCTGTAAAAGGCTAACCATGTTGGTTCTACCACTTACTACAATTCAGTGAGCTTGGATTATCCCATACATTGTAAGTCAGCTGATGGGATTCTTGAGCTAACTGAGCTGAAGACAGCAGACACTGGGTACCATGCTTTTGGCCATATTGCACATGCAGAGATCCTTTCAGCCTCGGGAGCCTACCATCTTCTGGTATCCCTAGCCTCTACTGTGCTCTCACTATTATAAGCACTTGCATTCACTGAATCTTCATAGCAACTCTTTAAAGTAGTTTCTATTATCATCTCTACTTCAAAGAACAAAAAGACTTAGAGAAATGATTTCAGTCAGGCTCTTACAGCTAGGTTATAGAGGAGTAAGTGACACTGCTGCAGAGGTGATAGTGCTAACCATGCTCCTCTCCTGCCCCATAGTCCATCTTTAGGCGCCTTCATACTTGCACAACACACTTTATATTCCCCCATTGAATGAATTGACTTTGCTGGTGTATTCTTATCTCCTGGACAGGCTCTGCCATCCTTGCCTGCCCTCCCTCACTCAGGTTATTAAAATGTGGGCATGGCTCATGGTGATTGATGGTGGAGATGCTGATCATTTGCTGCTTCTCCTGGCTCATGGTAAATATTTACTTTTGGTTACCCAGGAACAATGAAGAGTCATACTGGAGATGGATGGCGAGCGTGTATACAATATTATGCTTGTCTGACTCCGTTGAACATCTAGTGCTCATTTCTCTCTACTGGGGGCTGGGGAAAGGTGCTGTAAAGTGAATTACTTGGCTTTTCAAAGGGTGCCCAGGAGGTTTACTTGCTAGCTAAATCTCTTTCTTTTTCTTACCAGACGGCTGGAAATATGAATGTCTCTAAATAATTTAAGAACTACTCAGAAGCTGTCAGTCAGATACATGTCAGTGATAACATTATTTACCTAATGTTACCCCTTAAATTGATTCACTTTTTAAATTTAAACTTTCTCTGAGCAATGATGCCCCACCCTGTACCATGGGTGCTCTCTTTCTCTCTGTCTCTGTCTCTGTCTCTCTATCTCTGTCTCTCTGTCTCTCTGTCTCTTTGTGTGTCCATGTCTCTATGTCTGTCTGTCTGTCTGTCTGTCTCTCTCTGTGTGTGCGTGTGTGTGTAAAATCCTAAACTAAGAATCATTCTTTGTGTCCTTGTGACTGTCTAAATGGGACTAGGTGACATATGACTTGTGGGCCTCTCTCATCCTATCTGCCTCCTTGCCCTGGGACCCTGTGCAGGTGACAGCTCTTTTCTGTGTCCCTATCAACCTAGTGAGCCAGGCTCTAAACACTCACTTTACTCTTTGTTTTCTCTTTCCAACCTGAAGAAATGTTTATAACTGAGAGGAGACTTACGTAGGCAGACAGATTCATCTAAATTTTTTTTTCTCACTTACATAACAGTGGTTTCCAGTCTTTGCTTGGAACAGCTTGGTGGGGTCTTGTCATTCATCTGTTATTGCTACTCATAGAAATGCATTTGAGACAAAGCACCTGAAAGGCTCTGTAATGTAGTTGGAATAGAGGCTGAGGTCTGCAGTGAAGGGAGCAGGGGAGAGACACTGAGCTGGAGAGAGCTACGGACCTTTAAGCTTTGTTCTCGGCATCTGGCTCATGGGTGTCTGAGGTCTAATCTCCCTACCCGCTTTCGTGTTTCTGGACCCTCCTCTTCTCATCATTTCCTTTCCCTTTATTTCTCTACCAACATTCCTTTATTTATGAAGAACTTGACAATATGTATTTATTCCCTTAGACTCAAGTCCTAAGGTGAATGTTCTTTCCTGTTGCTTTTGTCTAAAAAATACATTTTTTTGAGAGAGAAATGCCTTCAGCAATAACAATGAGAGTTATTGTGGACTAAGCTGAAAAGTACTTGGATAAAGGAAAAACCATTTTTGACCCCATATTTTCACCCTTGACCCCCACCTTGATGCTCTGCCTGGCTCCTGGGAGGGAGCCTTTAGCTCTGGAGCATGAGTCTGCAGGCATCTTCTCTGTCTTGTACATCAGTTGAAGGGGTTTTGATATTAACTCATTAAGCTCATATCTGGAACACTAGACTGTGAGGTTCAGAAAGGAAAGGAACAATTTCCACTTATTCCACTTAACAAAATTCAGATTGAAATGGGGACAGAATTAGAATACGCATCCCAACATCTGCTCCTGCCTTGGGAACACTGTGGACAATCCTCTCTCTCTGTCTCTCTCTATCTCTCAGAGTGTGTGTGTCTGCCTGTCTCTTGTTCTGCCTGTCTCTGTCTGTCTGTCTGTCTGTCTGTCTGTCTGTCTGTCTCTGTCTCTTTTTCTGTACCTGTATGTGGACCCCAGGGGTCAGTCTCCATTATTGTTATTCAGGATGCCATTTACTTTGTTTCTTTGAGATAGGCTCTTTCACTTTTATCTGGAAGCCACCAGTTGGCCTAGGTGCCTAGATTGGCATGCCTCCCCAGCAGGGGTGGATTATAAACCCAGTTTTTTACATGGGCTTTGGGAATCAAACTCCACTCCTCGTTTTTGCATAGCAAGCACTGTTCTAGGTGAGTCACTTCCCTAGCCCTGGACTACCTTTTAATAAACAAACATTGCTGACTATTTCCCTTGAAAACATTCTGACATGGGTGTTTAGCAGAGTCCTTGTTTCGTGATGTAGGCTAATGCCAGCCTAGCTGGTATTTTAAGTACCATCAAAGTTGGGGCAGGTCTCTTTCCTCACAGCTTTCTCACATTAATAAGAAGAGAAAACTCTTTATTAGTCAGGCTTACCTTGGGCCAGCCTCTGTTCTGAACTCTCCAGTAAATGAGCTTATTTAATCTGAGCAGCCCACAGGTGCTAAAGTTGTCACCTTCATTTTACAAACAGGAATCTAAGGTGCAAAGAGGTTAATTAACTTGCTGAAGTGGCAGAGCTGGGCTTCGAACTTGGGAAACCTTTCGACATTGGACCCACCGTGTCCTCTACCTTCTACTTTCTGCTCTATAGCAGACATCTACCAAATACATATTTATTGATATTTTTTCTGATTATCTAGAGAGTACACTGATTTTCAAAGTGAGCAAAGACAGGCGCTTGTTTAAACCTTAAAGAGGAAGAAGGGAGTAAATTTGCTTTTGAATCAAGGAGTCTTGAACTTTAGTGTGCTGGCAATTTTGCCAGAGTGATTGTTGGCCCATATGCCTTGCATTAGTTCAGGCCTCTTTCACGAATCTCTAGTGCCTGCGATTCTGAGTTGTTGACTGTAGTCCATGTGTCATAAATGCAGTTACTGGTATGTGTGAATGCATGTGTGTGCCTATGTGTGTGTACATATGGGTGAATGTGTGTGTGTGTGTGTGTGTGTATGTGTGTGTCAGAGAGAGAGAGAGAGAGAGAGAGAGAGAGAGAAAGAGAGAGAGAGAGAATGGGTAACATGTTCAAAATATATCAATTTAAAAGTTCTTCCACAGGCTGAAGAGGTAGGTTGAGTTGGCAAGAGTGCTGTATGTACAATCAGGAGAACCTGAGTTTGAATCTCCAGCACTCTCATAAAAATCCATGTGTAGCCATCTACAGCTATAACTATAATGCTATAGAGGATAGGTACTGGGAGGCAGGAGGATTTCTGAGGCTACCAGCTGGATACCAGCCCAGCTCCAGATTCAGTGATAGTCCCCATCTCAAGAGAGTGTGGTGAATGATAGGGCAGGATACCTGATCCCCTTCTCTGGCTTCTGAGGGCACTTGTACTGGGGCTCACACATATAGGTACACTATAATACACAGGCACACAGTCACAGAGACACCACACAGACACCCCCCCCCCCCCACGCCTCTTCAACTAGGCAAGCTGAACCACTTGGTAGAAACCTAAATCTTGTGCAGTTCCCACGCTCCCCACTTTGCTAACTGAGGTATAGATTTTAGTTCATGAGATGACAAAGCCTAATGTGACAAAAGCACAAGACCCCTAGTGGGCCAGGTGTGAAGCCAACAGGTCGGCAGAGTGTCACAATGATTGCTGCCTGTACCAAAAGCTCCTACAAGGAAGAGGCCATGATTAGGTGCTAGGCAATCAGAGGTCATGGTGGCTCCTCTTAGCCCCACTTCAGTCCTGGGTCTGATTGCCAGAGGACCACAGAGCATCTCAGAGTACATGGAGTGATTCCATTTGACCTGCAAAAAGGGCTATCAGTGAGAGACAGCCATCCATCTGCTCTTTCATATTTAGGTGCATGAAAAGAATAAAGTGATTTTCCCCTTACTGTTGAGGGCCTATTCTGAAGCCTAGGACAGATCTATTTACATAGGTGTGTTAGACTGGAACCCATGCTCATTCCTGCACAAGCTGGGAAACCCCATCTTCCCTCTTTCCCCCAACCCCGCCCACGCTGAAAAACATTGAACAAAGAAATGTCCCAGTTCTGCGTTCTTGGCAGTTGTTGCAACTTCCTCCCCAGATGCTGCCAGTCACCCAAATCCTTACCTAAGTGCTCAACTCTTGGCCACATTTTGGCACAAACCCAGCTTATGGCTGACACATCATCACTCTTTGCCTACAGTCTACAAAACTTCCCTGCCCTAGCCAGGGTGCACCACCTGTTCTTTTGGATTGATGAGCCTGCCCCAGAGCATTGCCTAATAAACTTGCCTACATCCGTTTTTAATCTGGTCTAATCTGGGCTATATATGAGGAAAAGCCTATCAAGGTGGATCCTTGTTACTTGTACATACAGATGGTCCTTTAGTTTAAACATGCTGCTCTCTACTGGGACCATACACAGAAAGCCCTCAGCTGCTCTGTCTTGCTCCTGATGAGCTTCCTCATCTGCTTTCCAACTGACCCTTCAAGTCACTCATCATATACCTGCTGACTCCCTAAGTCCTGGAGACTTATGGAAAGAAACATCAATAGCAGTGAACACAGCAAGGGATCACTCTCCTGAAGTGTTCACGGTAACATAGGCTGACACTTAGTCTGTTTCCTACCATCTTGTTTCTTAATCACTTTAGAAATGGAAAATACTATTCTGTCCTATTCTTTTAAAGGTAAGTAGATAAATATCCAACACTCTTGCTCATGTGTGTAATCGATGAATACCTAGGCATAAGTTTGTGTATATATGTACATATGCAAGTATATACACTATATAAACAGGGACATATACATAAACATATGTTAGAAAACAAAAGCTGGCAATGAAGACAGGAATGGGCCAGTGAACTGTACCAATGGGGGATGGTGCTTGTGGTCAAATCTGCTAATGTAATAGTGGGAACGACAGATGGAAGAAAAGAATGGCCTCCTGCAAGTTGTTCTCTGATCCTCCCTGACTCTCTAAATGTAATACATTTTTTATTAAAGTCAGGAGCATCATCTTCTTATTCTTGCCACTTGTCATTTGTGACTGGCTTCTATGCTAGTCACTAAGGGAGTGAAGCCAGGACTTTCCTGCTGCCTCTTTCCAGCCCTTCAGTGTGGGTCCTGCCACCATTTGTCAGGGCAGGTGTGTGAGAAAGAACTGTCAGGCAGGTGTTTGCTTCTCTTCATATAATTTCTCAGAAAAAGTTGTAGAAATAGAAATGTCCCATCATATTCCAAATGTTACAAAAATTATGAGCTATACTGGAAGAGCAGGCTCTATGTTAACATTAATAACTTGCTTCCTGTCCAGAAGGTTCTAAAGCCATCCACGTAAATACTGCATGCCATCCCGATATGGGCAAAGACATTCTTGCTACATGCTGCAATGTCCCTGAACAATACGGCATTATGTGCGATTTACTTACAACAAATTAAGCTAGATTTATTGCAGATTATTGATTTAATTATTCAGAGGTTAATGAGGATGTTGCCTGCACTCAGCATTTGGGCAGAGGGGAGAGTAATGGGATTGTCCTAAGACACAAGCCATCCAATTAAAACAAAGAGATGATGACCACACATGCCACCTCTCTTCTGATACTCTAGTCCCCCAACTCTTCTCCTTTTCTCTCTCAACATGTTCTTATTTTTAACATTTATTTATTTTATCTGTCTATCTGCCTGCCTGTCTGTCTGTCTATCTATCAATCATCTTTGTGTGTGTGTATGTGTGTGTGGTTATGCACATTAATTATGCATATCTATGTAGGTCAGAGGTAATCTTGTCAGAGTCAGTTCTTTCCTCCCACCATATGGGTCCCAGAGATTGAACTCAGCTCACCAGTCTTGGCAACACGCACCCTTATCCACTGAGCTACCTTGCTGATCCTTTTTCTTTTATAATTTCTCAGTGAATTTTCACTTTTTCAAATGTGAATTTGTGAGGAAGCTGATCCTGGGAAGTGCTGCTCTAAACCATAGCTGACTTTTGTCCAGACCCTTATATAGAAAAATCGGAGCTAATCTTCAGCCCACCAAGGTTTTTTACTTAGGATAGGCCTGCATATACCCCTGGGTCTTCATGATGAAAACATAGATGGACTTAGGATCTGTTAGAAATGTTAGCTATGCCAGGGGCTGGGTATATGACTCAATGATAGAGTGTTTGTCTAGTATGTACAAAGCCCTGGGTTCATTCCTTGCTGGAGATGAGAGATAGGTGAAGTAAATGCCAGATTAATAGGAAGATCCAACTACACTGTTGGAGACGTGAGGATGGAAGAAATGAAAGTGCTCTGACATTTCCAGATGTTGAACACCGGTAGACTTGAGCCTTTATGAGGCTGGGCTTAAGTAGTTTCAAACAATGATTCCTGTTTGACAATGATAGCTTTTGTGCTTAAAAAAAAATCACTTGTCAATAGTATTGCCTCCATTTTTATGTGGGTACTAAAATGAATTTTACATACTTATTTAACCATAATTATGGCTGTAAGACCTTAGGATCTATGTTCTTCAAAGGCATTGGTAGAAAATGTAAAATTGAAGTTAGTTCAGGGTAGTCCCTCTGTTTCTGCCTTTGACCCACAGCCTTAGTGTAGTTCAAACACAGCCTGAGAGGAGAACCGCTGTGGGGCATCCTGGAAATGGTTCCTCTAACAATAATCCTATCTACCCAAAGATAGCTTAGAGGTTATTTATCTGTTTTTCCCATGCGTTCCCTTGGAAGTTCCTCTTCTTTAATTCTTTTAGAAAGAAGAGACTCAGATGGAAGATGTGGTGCTGGGCTATGATTATTTTAATTATGGAACCTCGGGGCAGAAAGAAGGTTGAAAGTGCATCTTGGCTGTTTTATTTTTCCACTGGGTCCAGTTCTGAGCAGAGACAGCTGTCTGACTCTTCTCTCCACCGGAAAATCCTTTCCTGGTAAGAACTGTCTTCAAACTCCTGAGGCCAGCTTTGGTTCTGGACTGGTTGTTGTAAGGGCCACAGAGAATCTTAACAGACTGCCTGCCAGCTGTGGGCTGTTGCTGTGGATCCACTCAGAATGCATTTTGATTGCTACATGCTTCCTGACTTATTGATAAAGGGCAACCAAACGCAATTACTTTGAGTGCATCTAATTAGTGAAGCTAAGTTTTGGAAAACACTGAAGACCCTGTGGGATGCCTTAGACTCCTAGGCTCTTGCAAGACATCCAGGTCAGCCTAGCCTGGATCTTCCACCTGACGTATTTCAGTCCCCTTAGTAACATCATCCCTGGGACACCACTGCAGGTACCACATCCAAACCTTGGAACACATTTCTTGCTTTGAATATTGGCAGACTTTCCATGGAGGTGCTCCTGTCTTACAGATCTTCATGCTGTCACTCTCTGAGGCACTTAGGAGCCAGGCTTGTTAGGGGCGGAGCATACCTAAATTAACATGGCCACCAAAATCCTTCGTTCTTTCTCATAGACATTAGGTAACGCCGTATGGAAACTTCATGCAAGACCCTTTTGCTGGTCAAAACACGGCCCATGTAAACTAAGAGATTTATGTGTTTGGAAGAGAGCCCAAGTGAACAACGAGTCAGCCCGGTATGATTCCACCCCTTACTCTTTTAGAGGAGGAAATCTGAGATTAAATGGTCTATAATAAAGTTAGACTCTGTTGCAATCTGAAATCGGTGTATAACATTGATGTGCATTGATGTGAACAACTTGTTACATTAAATAAAGAGCTAACTATCAAGGGAAGGGAAAACTGGGGGTGGCATGGAATTGATACAAGGCCTAGATGCCCCTTCAGGAGAAAGGGGTGTACCTCTGCTGCTGGCAGGGATTCTCAGTTCAACCCTGAAGGAATTGCCTCAGCTCAAGAAATCCATGTTGTTCAATATCATGTCCACTTCTGGGGGGAAAGGTACATTTAATGTGCGGTCCATTTGTGATCTAAAATTTGGATTCCTCATCCCCTGTCTATACTGTTCTGTAGAGTTGTCTTCAATCTGGAACGTCAAGTGGAGTGCACTGAAGAGCTTTTTGCAAGATTTTAAAAAAGTTTCAGTTATTATGTGTGTGTGAGAGAAGGAGGGAGAGGGAGAGGGAGAGGGAGAGGCAGAGGGAGAGAGAGAGGGAGAGGGAGAGGGAGAGGGAGAGGGAGAGGGAGGGTTCTCCTCAGAGGAGAACTTTCAGGAGTCAGTACCCACTTCCTCTATGGGCTCCAGGACTTGAACTCACTTTTACTTGCTGTGCCATCTCACTGGCTCCCACTGAGGCTTTATTTGGACTTCAATCCATGTTTGGTCTAGTTCTTTCTTTTCCACCTTTGCATAGGTCTTGACTCTCTGACCTCATTTTATTTTCCTTCAGCTTTATTTTTCTTCCCAGTGTCCCAACTCATAGGAAATTCAACATGCAAAAGAGAAGGTGCCCTTCAGTAGCTCTGTAGAACAATGGTCAACAAATCCTGGCTGATGGCTGTGGTTCACTGCTTGCTGATAAAGCTGATTAGGATAGAGCCACACCCACTTATTTACATGTCTCTAGCTACCTCTCTGCTTTGGCGACAGAGCTTAGAAGTTAGAATGGAGACTATATGGCCAACAAATTTAAAAAATTTATATTTGCATCTGATTTTTTTATAGAAAAAAATCTTGCTAATTTCTGCCACAGGGTGCCGGAAAAGTTGCAGATAATAACAAAAACAAATCCAGGTTGAAATTTTATGCATATTACATATTTTGTGGGGAGTTTTTGCCATTGGCTCCATGAAACAGTCTTCCTTCTTTCCCTTTCCAGTGATGCCCCCTCTCTAAAGCTCCACCAGGTGGGTATAGAAAAAGGAAGATCTCTAATCTCTGATCTCTACTTATGCTTTGGAGACTATCAATTGGCTTACTTTCTATTTGTGTTCAGAAATTCACAAGAGCTGTTTGCAATACTCCTCTTCCCTATTATGCGGGAGAAGGTCGAATCCATGGCTCTCATTTGACAGATAAACAATCCAAGGTTCAGGTCAAGTTGCTTCCTCTGTTCATACCGTGTCTTACATTGCTGTAAGACACTAGCCTTCTGTCTCCAATACTTTTGTCATCAAAAGGGATGGAAAGACAGTGAAGCCTCACCATGTAGCTCTGAAGCAACAAGCAGGGAGGAGGCTAAAGCTGAGTTTTGGAAGAGAAATGTTGCCTTTCCTGATGTTTGTTTGTGTAATAATAATTCACTAAGTATCTCTGAAAAGGGGCTGGATCAATATGTTGGAAGGGTGGCCTTGAAAAAATTACACAGATATTTTCCTGTGTATCAAAGCATAGGAGCCACAGAGACTGAGATGATTGCTAGCATCTAGTCATGTGTCTTTTGGTGGGACTTGCATTTATAAGGGAAATACCTTTAGCAATAGAGAACAATATTTTGCTTTTGATTCTCCACATACAGCTACTTCTGAAATACTGGTCACATACATGGCACCATATCCAACTATATGCAAATGAAAGAAAGAAAGCAATACCCACTGGGTGGAGAGAGCAGGATATTCAAAGTCTCTTGGGTAAGGGAGAATGTGGTACATACAACAAACTGAGAAGGGCACTCTGGTTGGAATAGAAAATGGAGCATAAAGCCAGGAAGCAATCAAGCTGAATGCCTGTGATAAGTAGAGGCACAGTTTATGAGTGATTGCCTATAGGGTACAGCAAGTGATGCCAACCTTACTCTCAAAGATATCAGGAAGCCATTAAAAAGATTTAAGCATCACAGTAGCCAAAACAAAATTACATCTGTATCCTAGGGCCATACAGGCATGAAGAAATCAATAATGGGATACAGACTGGTGAAGGGGCCAGAGATTAAGCATCCTCATTTGTATACAAAGAATCTGTAATATCCCAAATGTTCTCTTTGTTTTCTTTGCCTGCCTCTGTCTAGACTGTGGCAAGGCAATAGGGATCAGCTCTAATTCTTACCTCCTCTGCCATTGTGAGCATCACCTCTGTCAACCCCTTAGGTTTGTTTTCCACGGCTTCACTCCTTCCTTCTGAGTCTCAAGTGAAAGAGCTCTCTGTAGTCTAAACCTTCTTTATCTATCAGTCTTTTGATTCAAGTCACTTGGGGGTTTTCCGAATGAAGTCGCTCCTTCCAAATGAAGATCTTCAAAGAGGTAAGAGCAAGCTGTCTCTTCTGGGTTCACGTGTTACTTGGGTAGAATGCAATCTTCTACTGAAATAAGCCCCAATTACTTACCAGAACCCCATTTCTCAGGGAATCCATTCCTCTTTGACTATCAACTTTAGGTTCCAGTTGTTGGAGAGACAACTAAAGATAAAAGCAAGTTTGCCCTCAGTGCCTGGTGTCCCAACTGAAAAGCTTCAACAACCTAAGTGATTCATGAGCCTGGAGGAATATCTCAGGGAGAAGTTACCAGCTTTGGCGTTCAACACTGGACTCCATTTCCATAAACTGAGAGAGTAAGAATGTTTTAGAGTGGAGACATGATACTTCTTCTCTGTGCTTTTACTTCTCCTACCAGTTTCTGTCAGATCTTGCAGGACAGATACAATAGACAAAGTGATAGACAGGAGTGCTTTATTTTTAAATCACCCTATTGAGATGGCAAGTGGGAAGAGCGCCACATAGGAGTTTCAAAAAGAACCTTAATTTTTATGTGTTTCAAGAGTTTACTGTTGTTTCTACTATTGATTTCTAGTCTTAATTTATTATGGTAGAGACCATGCTCTGTCTGCTTTCAATTCCCTTAAGTTTGCTAGGTTTGTTTGATGACCCAAGATATGGGCTCTTTTGGTGACTGCTTGGAAAGAATATGTGTTCTTATGTTATTGAGTGGAGTTTTCTGTGTATATGTCAGTTAAAGCCTGTTAATTACTTGTTGGGAATCTGTATCCTTGATGATTTTTAATCTAATACTATGAATTACTAAGATTAGATCAAGTGAATCTTCAGCTATACTTGGAGATTCACTTGTCAGCCATAACAGATTTTTAATTGTTTTTATGTATATGAGTATTTTGCCAGCATGTATGTATGTGCACTACATGTGTACAGTATGCTCAGATGGCAGAACAGAGAATCCCTGAAATTGGAGTTTTATGTGGATGTGAACCAACATGTAGTTCCTAGAAATGAACCAGGTCCTCTTGAAGAGCAGCAATTGCTCTTAACCACTGAGCCATCTCTCCACTTCCAAGCTGTGTTGGCTTTTATTTTACTTTCCTTTTTGTGGCTCTACTGACTGGTATACTCCCACACTGAGTTTCTGTGTCTTCTTGGTAGACTGATCTCTTAGTCAATTCCTTTCTTGCCTCCCACATGCCACAACATGTGTGTGGAAGTCTCTTGGTTTGTTTTCCCCTTCTCAGTGCTTTGTCTTGGGGATGCGGATGGATTTAGGACTAGCTAAATGAGGGAGATGATTCCTTTCAGACTGGCGTGGGCACAGTTTTAAGGATATGCTAAACACAGAGAGATTAAGTCAACGTGCTGAGGCAGTATATTTGAAACTGTAGTTTAACGTGACGCTTACTAAATTTTAAGGTGAATTCAAGGGCAGTTTAATGGGCCCCACTCTGAGCAACTCTAATTCCAATCTCTGTGGGGTATTATTTGAAAACTATGTTTTTAATAAACACCAGGTGATTCTGACATCTGTGGCCCCATATCCGCACTTTGATTTATACCAGTGTAATGAGATTAAGGTCTTATTCTCCTCATGTTTGCAGAGTAAACCTGAGCAATTTTTGACACTCATTCTCCTTATTTTCAAAATAAAAATAGCAGCCTCACAGGGCTAGTATGAGTTAGTACATGAGAAATAATGGTTTTATCATTACTGTCATAAACATTGTCAGAAGTATTATCATGAATGATACTGGAACATAGTTGGTCCATCCTGTATGAACATGTCTTCCCCAAGGATGGATGATATGTCCACAACATTTTACATATCTACCATGTTTTATCATTTGGCATCCCCACCCAGGCCTTTGATAAACAAGGCTTAGAACCCTTATAGTAGAGACATAGGGAAGCTTTCCCAGAATGGGTACTGGGCAGAGTATTACTAGAGTCCTACAAGTTTAGTCTCCTGGTTGGGTTTAAGACGGTGCTATGACATAGAAGGATGTATTTTCAGGTAGTTTTCTTCATGATTGATTCCAAGATTACATAATGGGCAAAGAGACTTCCTCTTGGGAGAAAAACAATCTAGAAGTGGCCTTTTATTTTGGGGGTAGATATTGGGAAGATATCTGAGATAATGTTATTATATCATTAAGAGATCACTTTTTACTTATGACCATATCATGCATTGCTAAGGGCAAACACACAAAAGCATAAGCCTATATACTGGGTTTATGGGTCTATATTGATGGTGAAATGAATGCTCTTCTCTTTTTGGAGAACATGATCCATATTCAAGAGCTATACCAAACAGAAAGCTGTACTTATGATAAATACTACAAACCAGGAAGTAGGCACACCTTGAAAGCACATGCCAAGTGGGAAGTAATTTAGCAGGGAACTGTTCGAGCTGTCTTCATTTATGATATATGAGGGAATAACTGCAGAAAGAATACGGGACAAGTCCTCAGAGAAAGAACGCTTACAGGTATAGCAACTGGGAAAGATTAGAGATGAAGCGAGAGTTTGATTTATTTTCTTTTGAGAGACAGTCCCACATTTCCCAGACTAGCCTTGAACTTTTTGTGTAGCTGAGTATGACTTTGAATTCTTTCTGCTTCTGCCTCTCAAATGTGGGAACTGTATAGGTGTGTACCACCATGGCCAGTTTTACATTGTGCTGAGGATTGAATCAAGGGCTTTATGTGTGCTAGGCAAGTACTCTGTCAACTGAGCCTCACTCTGTCTGAGAGCCTGGGTTTTGAAACAATGGAGAATTGTGAGGCAGACTGTGAAATTGGGGAAAAGAAAGCATTGTCAGACTTTGGAATTGATATATTTATTATTAATCCCCTAGACATTGTGCTATCATTGAAGGTTTAAACCAAGTGAGTGACTTAATGAGGTATCCATCTGAGATTTGCTTGTGACCTGTGATGTGCTGAAAAGTATAGAGATAGAGAAAATCAATTTCTTCCCTGTGCCCTATGTATATTCAAGATGGAACCCAAGGTATATAGATCTTTCCTTGTTTTGTAGGTACCAATGTTATAACTCCAGGGAATTGTATGGATCCTACCGCATTGATCTTGCAGGAAGCAAATTTATTTATGTAGAGGGATGCTCCTGATCTGGAGAGATTTTACTTGATCCTTCGAGCTGAGGGAAAAAAATCTACAAATTGATTCGCTTATGGATTTGTGGAAGGAAGGATGTGAACTAATGTACAAATAAATGGATTTATTGTTCACGTAGAGTCCCAGATTTGGAAACCTACCCTGGAGCTGTTGACTGCACATTCTAAATAACTTTTAGAAAGTTTAGAAGTCCCCAGATTCCATAGAGATTAGGCCTTCAACCCCCATTAGACACTTGAAATATCCTACAGAGGTCTGGAAGAGGTAATCATGCATACAAAACTCATGTATGGCCCTTTAGATTGTGGCATACTGATATCTGGGCTGCTTTCTCTACTGGAGACAATTGACTTAGAACTCAGTGATGTTTATCAGAAGGTGGGTATGATGTACCATGGGAACAGCATCCAATAAGTTAGATATGCCTCCTATTTGACTAATTGGATCTTATGGAAGAAGAAACCTATAGATTACCCTAACTGTGTATGTTTATAAATAATACAAGTGATTTTTAGCACATTCAGAGAAAAAAAGTTTATGAGCAATATTTGAAAGCTGGAAGGCTAGAATAAAGAGTATGGTATAGTTTCATTTCAAAAGCATAAAGGCAAGATCACTTGCACCAAACCAATATTCTTAGCCTAAGGGGTTACAGAAGAAGCCCAAGTGTTCTTTGAGACATATGATTTACAAGCCAAGAAATAAATAATTATTGCATGACTTTTGTGGATATTCCTTGAGGTTTCATTAAGACATGGGGTTATCTATATAGTTTAAAGCTCTTTTGCTGGGGCAATCTCTCATCTAGCTATCTACACTTATCCTGACTTCTCCACCATCCCATCTCTCGACATGGTTTCTCATTGACTGCTTGCAACTCCATCCTCCCCTTTGCCTCCTGCATCTCTGCCTTCCCTTAAGTCCTGCCCCCATACTTCCAGATCCAGTTCCAGCAGTCAGCTCTTTATTATACACAAAGCCACATTCCATTATGAACCAATCAGTAGCAAGACAACACCTGATCAACTCTTAGGGAGGTCTGTTGGCTGAGAGGTCTGTTTGACCATCACAAGTGGCAGCTTGCTTTTTAATATGATAATCTCAGAAAATCAATCTCTTGGGCAGGTGAAGAAGTACAAGCATTTACAAATAGAAAACTGGTGAGGGGCCATAGAAATGACAACATCAAAGTCCAGAGATTCCTACCTCACTAGCCTCATCCTCCCAGGCTACCCTTTGTGTTTCTGACAGCCAATGACTTCTTTGACAGTTGCTTGCACCGAGAAGAGCCTTTATGGTAACGTGTGGGAAGTCTCTGGGCTGCAGCAGCTGTGGGCAGACCAGCCGTTGATGGATTTCTAGGTTATGTGCAGACACTGATGAATAATCTCTGAGAATGACATGTCAGTGTAAGGCGGCCAGTAGCTGATATTTAGGAAATTGTGCCTGATTCTGAACATTCTTAGATTTCCTAAATCTGCTACAGTCTGTACAAAGAGGCCAAAAGAACCATCTGCATAGGTCCTAAGAATGGTCAGTTTGATTAGATCATGGCACCCATAAATTTGGCTATTCTGGATTATTCCATCAAGGTGATTTTATTGAGGCTGACATTTAAGTGTGCTTGGAATAAAATCAGGCTGGTTTGTTAAGTGGGCTGGGACTCACCTAATCTTTCAAAAGCATGTGAAACAAAGATAGACTTCTCCAGAGCAAGGAATCCTGCTGGTAGACTGACTTTGGACTTGACCTATAACTCTTCCTATGACTCAGAGTTTTGTATTCATAAGGCTTCCATAATCATAGAACATAATTCTTTAGGGCAAATCTGTCTCTGTCTCTCTGTCTGTTTTCATCTCCCTATTTATTATATTTTGGCACTGTTTCTTGGGAGAATGTTGAAAAATACATTCCTGAAAAGAGAATGTGTCAGTAAACTAATGCAGATGGTTCAGGGCCTGTGCTCACAGTGCCAGAAAGGCCATGTGTTGGGCACAGTGATATCATTTATAATCTGTACAATCTTAAATAACAGGATTTCTCTCAGTCTTCATATCCTATGTCATGAAATAGGTTTTAAATTTAGGAAGTGTGGAAGAACTTTTCTTTCCCTATATACCTAGAAAGTAGAGTAATATGTGCTTCCAGCACCCCTAGATCAACGCCCTCAGGACTCTATCTCTTGAGTTCAGGCTCTGCCTTTTTCTTTGTTGGCTTTTGACTTTCCAAAAGTTTAAAACATGATGTCTTGTGAAACTACAAAGCAGAGAGAAGAGATAGACTCTTTCCTCACGGTCCCTTCATATTTGGGGCTTTGTTAGTTCTGTTCTGGGTTATGATTCACTCCTGAATCAATCACGTTGGTCAGGCACATCAGATCCTTTATTGTACTTCATCTTGGAAATTGTGTAATGATAGATTCTAAAACCTGAGGTCAGACTTTGGAAAAAGAAATAACAGCCACACACACACACACACACACACACACACACACACACACACACACACACGTCTCACACGCACACCTTGGAACTCTGAACCTTTGGGTCTAGTTTGCATAGTGAGATATTTTGCTTATTAAGTCATTCCCATTAATGAAGTATTTCCTGGGAAGCCTCCAAAGCCTTTTTTTGGGGGGGGGGTGTTGTTGTTGTAATTGAAATTTTTAATTAAGTTTAAATTAGACAACGTGACTATAAAATGGGAAAAATAAAATAGGGCAAATAAAGGAAAACCTACAGAGGAAATTAAATTAGAGAATGCACATTGGGCAGAAGCATGTGGGCGAGCTGGGATTAAATGGCTCGTCGTTGAGAGGGACCTTGGCTCCTTGCTGTAAGTAAATGACCTTCTCCCTGGCACTAAATGGTACCCTAATGGCCTAACAGGCTTAATGCACCTCCCCAATTTATTCTTTGCTGATCAGGAGAAGGTCTACTGAATCTAATGCACTTCTCTATACACCCAGAGTAAATGAGTAGAAGATGAGAATGTAGAACGAGTTATTAAACTTTAAACCATCATAACGATTTATATCATGAACTTTTCCGTTTTCACAGTGTGTTTTCTGACAGGCTTGATTTGAAAGACTATGAAACATTTCCAGCTTATTGTCCAGAGGCCTTTCTGGAAATATAAATGATTGGATAATAACGTAAGCCACCCATGCATGTTGGAGAGATCTTTGCTTGAATATAATCTCAGAGGTCTCAGCTAAGGGAAGCTCATTATAGGTACCAGTGATTAGATTTTTGTGTTTTTTCATTCTGATCCATAGTACTGCATATCCGTCACTGGGAGTCACATTCATCAAGTAAGAAGGCTTGTTTCCTGGACTTCTGTAGAATAGTTCCTGGTGCTAAGTCAACCATTTTGAGTGTTGATTCAGATAGAATGACTAGTCCACTTGGCATGGCCAGTTTTATTTCTTTTCTTTTTTTTTTTTTTTTTTTTTTTGGCAATTGCCCAAAATGTTTATAAGTTGTTGGAAGCATTCATTTCTCTTGATGTGCTCACTCAACTCTGGCAAGAGAAAAATGCCTCTGTGTTGATTGCCATGGGCAAATAATTCCCAAATGGTCCCTTAGAGAGATGTGCTGGTATTGGTTGATTTTAGACATAAATGGAAGTTATTGTTTACCTGTAAGTTTGAGAAGGTGAGCAAACATTTTAGTTATTCCATGAAAATTATTTATTCACTCAGTATCTGTGGTGTGGCATGGTGGGAGGAACAAGTAATTCTGAGCTAGGATAAAATCTAGCAATCTTTTTCATTTTGAAGTTTCCTGCTTAGTGGGAGAGTAGTGTTATAAATCATAAGTTTGTAATTTCCAATTATAATAAGTATTATGAAGCAATTGATTACAGGTACTAGAGGAGAAGATAAAAGACATAAAATTTACTGAAGTGGAATAGGGGAATACACACATACGTGTGTGTAGGTTCATGTACAAACATATTAAAATTCATGAAGAAATAGCTTATGTTATCCAGTAACATTAATAATTCTCTCTTGAATCTATGGTCACATCAATAAAGATCTTAGGTAATCAGGATATTAAGTTAAAACAATTAAGGCTTGTAGGATTATATGAATTTTTATCTGTTACTTAATAATCATGGGACTTGCTAAAATGCCTGAGGAAGGTCAAGTATATTTTTCTAAAAATTAAAATGAATTCTTAAAACAACACAATCAAGAATAAAATTTGCTTTTCTGTATCTTTTCATGCTAAAGGTGATCAAAAGTCTTTGATCCAAGGGACAAGATTTTATATCTATATATGAAGAACTAAGTCTGAATTCATGTGGTTCCAACACTTTATACATTTCTACACTTGCTGTTTTCCTTCTGCTAACCTGTCCATGTCTACGGAGTAATCCCTGTTGCTATAACATCATTTATTTCACAAGAATTTTTGAGCTCTTGTGTTAGTAAATTTTAGCTGTCACTGTAGAATCCCATAACTAAAGTGGCTCAAACAGAAAAGAAGTTGCCTTTGCATAGTCTAGAAGGGAAGACATCCAAGATAAATGTCAGTAGTATTGGCATCTGGTGAGACCTCTCTTTATTCTGTGTAGGTGGCTATCTATTTTTGGTATGATCTCTGTTTATGACTCGGCATGAGCTCTGGACTCTCTCTCTCTCTCTCTCTCTCTCTCTCTCTCTCTCCTTCCCTCCCTCCATCCTTCTCCTCTCTGTCTGTCTCTCTCTTACAAAAACATTAGTCTTACGGAACAAGAGTCCAGTCTTAAAACTTTAATTACCACATAAAGTGTTCACCATATGAAGTTTATAGAACTCACTTCAGTCCATGACAAGTTTCTACTATGGTACCAACTCTAAATTTGGCACTAGTATGTAGTATTGGACAAGGTAGTCTCTATCCATCTCACATGGAGTTTCAGTCTAGTCAAAAAGTTACGTGATAAATAAATACTCTTGGTAAACATGTTTGGGGGAACAACTTCATTCCATGCAAAGCTTGTGATGGTTTGAATGGAAAATGTTCTTCATAGACTCAGATATTTGAACTCTGGTAGTGCTGTTTGGAGAAGGTATGGAAAGTTTAGGAGGCAAAGCCTTGCTGGAGGAAGCACATCACAGGAGTCAGGCTTTGGAAGTTTCCTGTCTTTCCCTACTTTCAGTTTTCTCTCTTCTTCCTGTATGTGGATGCAGCTGTGTTCTCTCAGTTACCTGCTCTGGCTGACAGCTTCCATGTCTTTCCACAGTCAGATACTTTCCTCTGGAGCCATAAGCCCAAATAAACTTCCCTCTGCATTGTGCCTTTGGTCATGGTATTTTATCATAGCAACTAACAAGTACCTAATACAAAGCCCACGTATCTAATATTAGCATAACCAATACAGCACATATCTAAAAGGTCTATGGTTGACATCAAAGTTCATAAGAAAAAATTCTGCAAACATTCTTAATTTGAAGTTGTGGAACAGATTATATGCAGTTGACAGAGGAAGACAATTAGCAGCAACAGTGGAAATCCAGGGATTTCGCTTTTGTTTTCCTGAAGAAGAGCACTGTTTGCATCTAACATTTGGAACTACATTGCCTCATATAAAAATAAATGAGCGACAGGTTTCTTTTATAGCCATTATTATAGCCAAATGGACAGATGCTGCTATGCTATCTTCTAATTATTTCAAGCCAATCACTCAACTACCAAAGCACAGGCTTTGGCACTGAAGACAGTAGGAGACAAAGGAGAAAGCAATTGCTTGTGTGTCTTAGACTGTAGACAGTCTGGATATCTCTAGTTTCTAAGCATTCTCTCTACACTACCAGACTTTCCTCCAAACCAAAAGTTGAGAATTTTCATCCTTTTTTCCCCATTGAATAACTTTGATAACCTTGTTGGAAGATATGAAGTTCATTATTGCTCAGTGGCCTTGGACTTGGGGAACAATTGTAAGTGGTTTCTGGTTTCCAGCATTTCCTCTCATTGCTCATCTTATCTTATTGTGAAGATTCCAAAAGCCAAGGCATGGAGCACCAGACAGCTGTGCTCTGCACTCAAGACCTCACAGAGACTATTCCAGCTCTGGATCTTGCATATTTAAACAGTGTGTTTGTGTGGTCCATCTCACTGATGCATGTATTGAGACTGACTGTTGCTGAACTATTGCATTGACTGAGCCTCTCCATCTTGATTTCTTCTCCTCTATAGTGGATACACATCCAGTCTTGAACTGCAGTTAAAAAAAGAGAAAACCAAGGGGAAGTCAGTTGAGACTAAATACAAGAACTAGAGGAAACAGAGAGATGAAAAGAAAGGAGGATGGTGAGAAAGTCTCTCTGAAAGGAAACTACTTGTGTTCTGATCCAGTTTCTGAGGTTTACTCTCTGTGTAGCATGAAATACTTCACCAATAGCCTGTTTTCTCATCCGTTTTCTTCCTCTTCCTCTTTATCATTCCCCTAAGATGTGTAAAGCATTTTCACTTATGTGTCATATCATAAAACATTAGCTGACGTAAAAAAACCCCAATGATTTAAAACAGACAGGAACAAGAGCATTATACTCTACCATATTCCCTCTAGCCTTGACACACAATAATATCATGTAAGATTTCCATCATTTTAACCATAGAAATTAACTAGTTTAAATACAAATAACAACCTCTTGCCTCTTCATTTTTCACTTGCTTTTGCTCTAGATTGAGAAATCCATAAGCATTATGTAATACTGTTTTATAGGTTTACAAACTTTATGAGAATAACAAAATATCACAGGTAGTCTTCCGGTAGCTTAAAAAAAATCTCTAATTTATGTTTTGAAATGAATTCATATTGATATAAAAACCTCCAATTTACTTGTTTTTAGTGATATACAACATTAAGTGATATACTTGAGTATATTCTCTAGGTTTTTTAAAAAACTATTTTGGGGTCTTTAGTATTGCTTATCTAGAAATGAAAATTCCAAATTATAAAGCCTCTGTTTCCACAAAATACCAATACTTGACAATTAAAAAGTACACACACACACACACACACACACACACACACACACACACACACACACGCATCTGTATAGAGTTCAATTAAGGCATAAATTTGGAAACTTAATAAATATATCCATTGTGAAGGATTTACACAGACTAATTAACATATCACTTGACATTATGCACTGTGTTCTGTGGTAAGTTTAATGAAGATTTACTCTCATAGCACATTTCATGTATACAACCTACATACTATTATTAACTAAAGTCAACAGGTAGTATATTAGAGCACTAGAAGTGATGCACCTGCTTAGTGGACCATTGTGCTCGTTGGTTAGCATCTACTCATTGTAGTTTCTCTTTAAAACATTCTGAGATGGTTCTATTTATTTTTGTGTTGTAAACAATACTTTAATGAAAAGCTTTGTAATTTTACTTTTGCATTTAAGCGTGTCTCAAGCTTAAGTCTAGAAGAGCGTTTAAGCCAGCTGCAGCACTATAAATATATCCAAGGTAATTAACTCATCAGTAAAAAAGGTTTATTATATCTCACTAATCAGAAGTTCTAGTCCAAGACAGAAGGTGGGGTGGTTGCATAGCTTTGAAACTTTCACAAGGCAGGGCATCATGGCAGGACCATGAGACAGAGAAGGCCTTTGCATATCACATGCCAAGAAGAAAAGAGAGATGGAAAGTGAAACCACCGTTCTGTAATTCCCTTCAAGGATCAGTTCCAGTGAACAAAGGACCTTCCACTAGGTCTCACTTCCCCAAAGTCATTGTGCCTTTCATTAGCATTACACTGGGACCAAAGCCTTTCACAGTAGACTCTGGGGCACGTGTAAGGTCCAAACTATGGCAGATAGTGTACTGGATTCCAAGGACTGTGGGGATAAATTACCACAAATGAGGTGGCTTAAAATACTAGACTATTTCTTTTCTCAAAATTCTGAAAGGCAAAAAACTGAAGTAGAGATATTCACTGTTTCTTCCCTAGGTCATAGGAGTTGTATTTTTTGTCTTGTCTTGCTTCTGATGGTGGTTGGTGACCATCATTCAGTGGCCCATTGTCACTTCACTGCCAATCTCTGTGTTTTCCCCCACATGACCTTCTCTATAATTTTTGTCTTCATGCCTCTATGTTTTTCTCTTCTTATTAGGATGTTGTCATTATATTTAGGGCACAGATATATATTTCAGAATGATATATCTCCAAGTCCTTAAAATAATTGCTTCTGTAATGATTCTTTTCCCAAATGCAGTTAAATACTTACTGGCTCCAGGTAAATAATCAAACTGAGATCCACCACTTAATCTGCCATATACAATTTCCCAATTTTGACAGCTTTTCCCTTTTGAGCCAGATAGCTCTTTGGTGGGTACAGACACCTGTGCAGTGTGGTTTGTCTTCCAAAACCTCTGGCATCTTCACACCATACATGTAAACACTATCTTCTAATTCTCACCAGCTAGGACGGCCAGCAAGGTTTATATTCAGACACTGTTAGATGCTCATAGATGGGATGAATTGCCAACCTTCCCTTTGGAGAAAACTGCTGACCTGGGAGAAAGTTGATGGCTTGTAGTCACTGAGCACTCTCAGCTTCACTGGGTATTGTTAGCTGTCGTTCAAAGTCATTGCATCAGTTTAAACTCCTACCAACAGTTGGGATAGTTCCCAGAGTCAACCATCCCTGCTACTTGGGACTGGCACTGAAGCTTTCTTTGTCACTTTGGTGCCTTGTGATTGGCACTATTTACATATAGGCTTGTACCTTTTCCAATCTTCTGTTGCCCCTTTCAGTTTCTTGGTTCATAAGCTGCCTCATGATATTTTTGAAGATTTAATTTCTTTGGGGTTATCTTTTTTTTTTTTTTTTCTGTTGAATTGGCACAATTCTTATATTCTCAAAACAAGACTCTTTAAGGCTACATCTGATACAATGACTCCTCATCTTCAGCTTGGTTTTTTGTTTTCATTTTGTTTATGCTATCCTTTGTTGTGTCAAACTTATAAATTATAGTGTTGCCAATTCATCCATTCTTTTGATGGCCACGTTGAGTTTCCAAGTTCTTGTCTCAAAAGGAAGAGGATTTGAGGCTCTTCAGGACCTTAGTCTGATTAATTTTATAAAAATAAATCTATTGCTAGTTGTGGTTGCTCTCATTGATAGGATATGCTGAAGAGTTGAAGGCCAGCCAGTTAAAATTCTGGCATGGAATGGGGAGTGGCTTATCCCTAGCAGAGGATTTATCAGCAGTTGATGGCTGCTGGGAGAGGAAAAATCACTTTTCTTGGTAGTATAGTCTCTAGTGGGCTGCCTATGCCAGGTAGATAGGCCCATAGCCATATGCAAATGGGCAGTTCTAATTGGACTGTTCTAATTGGACTCTGGTTTTATTTAAAGAGGTTATGAAGTTGGGAGGGAGACATGTTGGAAGGCATAGTTTGTCTGGGTTAGTGGGTGTACTGGCTGGTTTTGTGTGCCAACTTGACACAAGCTGGAGTTATCACAGAGAAAGGAGTTTCAGTTGAAAAAATGCTTCTATTAGATCCAGTGTAAAGCATTTTCTCAATTAGTAATCAAGGGGGGGAGGCCCCTTGTGAGTGGTACCATCTGTGTGCTGGTAGTCTTGGGCTCTATAAGAAAGCCAGCTGAGCAATCCAGAAGAAGCAAGCAAGGCAGTAAGCAGCATTCCTCCATGGCCTCTGCATCAGCTCCTGCTCCTTGACCGGCTTGAGTTCCAGTCTTCACTTCCTTTCATGATGAACAGCAGCATGGAAGTGTAAGCCGAATAAACCCTTTCCTCCCCAACTTGCATCTTGGTCATGATGTTTGTGCAGAGAAACCCTGACTAAGACAGTGGGTATGATAAACATACATTAATTACATGCATGAAAATGTCAAAGATAATTTAAAAATTATTTAAAAAAAGAAAAGAAAATGAAACTGTCCCTTTGAAATCCTTTCAATTCTGTAACAGCAGAAGATTCCAAAATTGTATGTGTGGCTGTTTCTGAGACTATTCCCTTGTTTTTTGAGACAAGGTTTCTCTTTGTAGCCTTGGATATTCTGGAATTCGCTCTGTAGACCAGGCTCGTCTCAATCTGGGAGATCTCTGTCTCCTGTGTTTTTTTTTTAATTTCTGAGATTCTCAAGAAACTTTGTCATGAGGAGTCCATGCCTGAACTTGCGTGCAGATGAATGTTCTAAAAGCTCACCTCTTTATTACTGCCTATGCTTTAAATCTGTGTTAAAACCTCTTCTTAATTAACTTCAACTCTACTTAAACATTAAAAAAGAAAAAACTCAAGAAAATCCTCAACCAACTTAAAATAATTCTAAGGAATACAATTTATAATTCAAAATCATCTTAACCATCTTCTTGGTTATTGGTTAAGATTATTTGATCTATAACAACGGAAAACAATCACACAGGGGAAAACATATATAGTCTGCACAAGTAAATCAGAAACCTTCTGCCTGGGAACCTTCCGGTTTCCACCTGTGGGTGGAGACCTCTGCCTGGGCCACCAGGAGTCCATAGCCAACGAGTGCCAGAGAAAGCTACCCTCCCAGGAGCTTGGAAAAGCCGTGAGTGGGGTTAAGGGGAGCAACACCTCTCACCCAGACCAGCCCGGATCCGCTAGGATCCAGGGCCTGAGAACCCGGGGACAGAAAACCTCTGAACCTTCTGGTTTCCATCTGTGGGTGGAGACCTCAGCCTGGGGCACCAGAGGCCTGCAACTGGGGACCTCAGCCTGGGCCACAAGGCGCTAGGAGAGAGTGGGTATTCCAGGAGTGCTGACACACCTTTGAGCACAGGAAAAACCACCACTTCTGTTCAAACTCACTGGATCAAGAGGAACCCTTGCAGAGCCATCAGGGCATAGGAACCAAGGGACAGCTGGGGACAAGATCCTTCTGATTTCTTTCTGGACCCCAGAGCAGACCCTGTGCCACAGCGCTCCAAACCCAAACACCTCTCAGAGAGAGCTGGTCTTCAAGGGGTACTGACACAGAGGCCTGCAGGAGGGGCAAGCTACAACCAGACAGAGTAAGATCAGCTAACATCAGAGTTAACAAGATGGCAAAAGGCAAGGGTAAGAACATAAAGAACAGAAACCAAGAGTACTTGGCACCATCAGAACCCAGTTCTCCCACCACAGCAAGCCCTGGATACCCCAACACACCAGAAAAGCAAGACTCAGATTTAAAATCATTTCTCATGATGATGATAGAAGACGTGAAGAAAGAAATGAATAACACCCTTAAAGAAATACAAGAGAACAGAGATAAACAACGAGAAGCCTTTCAAGAGGAAATACAAAAATTCATTAAAGAA